>JAWWTY010000156.1:27975602-28205312 GCA_035222235.1 Margarornis squamiger
GGTGTTTTCTTGGTGGTTTTTTATGTTTGTGTGTTGTTATTTTGTTGGGTTTTTTTTATAATCCAATACTTTTGACTGTGAATATGTCAAGGAGTGTATGTCAAGTATGCTAATAAGTGACTCCTAGAACTTTTGTGGTAGGTTGTGTATACATGAGTGCTTAGTATTTCATATATATATGTGCTCTGACACTACATCTGCAGCCTTTTCCAATCAAGTACCCTTAGGAGTGAGACATATGCTGGTCAAAACTTGGCTTTTTCTCCATGTTTTTTTTAACAGAAGTGCTCAGATAAAATTTACTGAATATTCTGATAAGTAATGAATTAATCTTTTTTCTGTGGATCAGGAAGGGCTGGCACTGGTGGAGAGACTTTATGGCTTCTGATTATAATCAGAAGATTGACTGCAGAATATGCAGGTGTAAGTGGGTGCCAACAATTTACGTGTTTTCCTATGTTGGTAGAAATGGAGCTGTGGTGTTATGGGTCTCCTTAGATAGGCTGGCACACTCCAGGAGATAGTCTCTGGTGAAAGTTCATCTCTGAGACCTTCTGCTTGTCATGGTCTGTCCTTTCCCACGGGAGGCACAAATGGCTGAGCTGTTTTTGCCACCTCAGTGATTCCATGTTGTTTCCTGTGACTGCAGTGTCCCAGTACAGAGCAGTGGTGCTGCTCCTGTAATGAAACAAAACAATTACAATCTCCAAAACAACAACAACAAAACAGAAAACCCAAACATGAATCCTCCTATACATTAAGGGAACAGTTGAAGGGAGACTCCTAATCCACGTACCAGAAACCTAGTGAGTGCAGAATGGCAGGTCTGATGGCTGCTCTTGCCAATTTGTTAGAGAAATGCAAGTATTTATCACATGTGTTTCATGTTGTAGGTTCTCTGAGTATTGGAACCCAAGAATCCAAGGTATATCATTACTAGACTGCTATACTTGTGTATAAAATCTGTTATTGCAGGACAGGCATGGTCTTAGATACACAGAAAACATGCACCAATACTTGCTAATTATTCTGTACGGTCAAAGTCAAATGACTGAAGGGATACATTTATGGAGTTACTTTCTAGAGTAAGAATACAGCATGAGATTAGGAATACAGAACATAAACCTCTCTACTGTGATAGTAACTCACTTCCATTGTGTATGCATAGGTTTAATTTGAAGTCAGAGAGTCCCAGTGCCCTGAGCTGGAGGACCATGGCTGTGAGAATAAACTCCCAGTTGATCTTGAACTTCTGTGGAATCTACTGCTTCTTACAAGTCTATGGGGCCTGATGGGATTCATCCAAGAATATTCAAAAGAGTTGACTGATGTCATCATGAGACCTCTCTCAGTGATTATTGAATGGTCTTGGGAATTTGGAGAGGTCCCAGTTGACTGGAAGATGGTTAACATTGTCCCAGTTTTCAAGTTGAATATGAGTCAGCAGTGCCCTGGCAGCCAGGAGGGCCAAATGTGTCCTGGAGGGCATCAGGAAAAGCATCGCCAGCTGGTCGAGGGAGGGGATTGTTCTGCTCTGCTCTGCACTGGGGCAGCCTCACCTTGAATATTGTGTGCAGTTTTGGGCATCACAACAGAAAAAGATACAAAGCTATCAGAGACCATCCAAAGGAGGGCCAGAAAGGTGGTGAAGGGCTAGAAGAGAAGCTGTATGAGGACTGGCTGAGGTCAGTTGGTCTGTTCAGCCTGGAGGAGACTGAGGGGAGGCCCCACTGCAGTTACAACTTCCTCCTGAGGGGAAAAGGTTCTCTTCTCTCTGGTGATAGGACCTGAGGGCATGGCCTGAAGTTGTGTCAGGGGAGGTTTAGGTTGGATATTAGGAAGAGGTTCTTCACCCAGAGGGTTGTTGAGCACTGGAACAGGCTCCCCAGGAAAGTGGTCACAGTGCTCTCAGGCACACGGTGTGATTATTGGGATGGTCCTGTGCAGGGCTGGGGATTGGACTTTGATGATCCTTGTGGGTCCCTTCCAACTCAGGGTATTCTGTGGTTCAGTGAAATCTCTCTCCCTATCAAGATAAGCTGAAATCTAGACTCTGGTGCTAAATTTTTGCAGGTAACTGTGTACATCTTAAATGAGCTCTTGTTAGCCCTGACTCTGAAGAGATGTTAAAGATCCTCTAGTTTTTGCTGTAAAAAGCATGGTTTACTTTGCCATTTTGGTTCTGGCTTGTTACTCCTGTGATGTAGCACAGAATTCTGTGAACCTGTTAGGTTTTGTAACTCTCTGTTCCAGAAATGACTGTGCTTTCATATTACATTTATCTTTGAAAATAGCATGCTGTCTTTTGAATGGCAAAGTACTAGATACATGGGTAGTCCTTTTAACATTTTTGAAGTTTTAGCTAAATATCTTAAATATGTTTTATGTGCAGCATGAGCAGTTACTTAACACTCTGAAATGTCCTTTGTTTTTGACTTCTGTTATTTTTACTTGTGGGCCCAATCTAAGAACTATTAAATAATGTAAAAATATTCACCCATCTTGCTGCTAGTGTAGGCATATATAAGTTGTGTGTGTGTATGCACCTAGATGAGCATATCTCAATCTACAAAACCAGACCTTCCTGACCATATATTTCAGTGTACAGGTGGAGAGAATGCTAACTTGAAGGCATGAGATTTGAAAGAGATACCAGCAACAGAGATATCTGTGCTCTGCTGTGTTGCCTGTGGCATTGTAGGTCTGACATGTCAGTTCAAAACAAAAAAGTGGCCCCTCTAATAAGTTTATTACTTTTATGATTTTTTTTTTGTTTGTAAAAGATCATGTCAGATAGTAAAATTATCTGTCAAACAGGTGGGGATGCTAAAGAGGCTTTACACTGCAGGAACACACTACTGAACCATATATTCTTTGCAGAGCCATTGTAGAGTAGAATATCCTGATGAAGAAACTTGTGTTGAATAATGCTGTCCTGCCTCTTTGTAGGGGGAAAACTTCAGATCTGCATTGGAAGGTCAAGTTTCTGGCATAAATAATGCTGTCTTTAGAGTAGTGGCAGCTGGCAGCTTTTTCATTTTTCCTTCAAAGTCATTTGTGCAGCTTATGGGCCTCTAATACACAAAGAGCTTGGAGTTACAAGATTGATTTCTAGCCTTGTATTTAAAATTTGCCAGTGAAAAGGACTAGTCAGCATGTCCAAGGAAGTGTGTTCTTCTGTGGTCAAAATCTTGTGTGCTGCTTCATACTCTTCCTTGTCTGCTTTGGATATAAGGCTGTACTTTTATACAGAGAGAGGTGAACTGCTTTGCTTTTGCACATCAATAGCAGATGTCAGGGCTCTGACAATTGATTTCCCTCTGGAAGAAAAATTTGTGACACAGACCACAGAAATCAGCTTTTTTTTAGTAGATGTCTATATTAAATATATAAGGCTTTGAACAGATGTAGAGACTGATGACACTGAAAGAAAAAAACCTCCCCTACTCCTGGAATATCAATCTGGAATTCAGTGTTTTGCTTTCAGAAAACAACACTTTATCTTTGAAGTTCTTAGCAACTAAACACACAGTGTTACTGAGCTAGTAATGTGTTATTTCTCAAAGTCTGTATCCTGTTCATATCCAAAGGAAAGTAATTGGTGAGACTTATATGCAAGGAGGCATTATAATCATGTGAGTGTTGTTCTCAGAAATGGACAGTAAATAAACAAAATGCTGTTTTAGAGCAGGAGATTCCTCAACTATCTTGTATATGGTGCTTTGTGTGCTGTAGTGCCCCTTTTGTAACAGTACTGTTTGAATGATGCAGGAGCCACTTGCTTAATCTGCCCCCCACCTCGTCATCTTTGAAGATGTGTGGTGAAATTTCTTGTTTCAAGCGTTCTTTTATTTAAAGAAAAAGGAAGAAAAGGAATGAAAGTTTTATGAAGTAAGAACTCTTCTCTCATTCTCTTATGAATCCTCTCTCAGGGAGAACACTGCAAGAGGAGGAGAAAGCTCAGCTCAGTGTATGCAAACTAGTGTGGGTGCCTCCCTGTTACTGACATGCAAAGTGGGGAGAGCAAATTTCTTTGAGGAGTACATCCCTAAGGAAGAAGGGTGGGAGGAGAGATGGTTACCATGGGAAATTAGTCTCCATGTACCAATGTGTTATGAATGGGTATGTTGGATTCTTTGGTTTGTTTGGTGACAGGGAAGGGGTTTGAAGGGAAGATAAGGATACCAATCTGCAGATACCTAGTGTCATAATGATAGTGTATATCTTCTACTTATGAAATGGCATATAAATAGTAACCAAGACATATTGTGGATACTTCCAGATGTATCATTGTGGCCTCTGTCTTTAATCTTTTTCTTAGAGTGCTGTGCCTTTGGTCATTCTAATCGCATGTGTACACTGGTATTTATGATGGATGTCGGCATTGCCTTCAGTCTTCTGGAATGCTTGTTTCACTGATGGCTCCATAGATGCTCTGCTTCATAGAGCCCTTTTACAACCTGGTTTTCAGACTGCTGCCGTGCTGGGCACTGAATAGAAGCTAGGATTATAAGTGATCAATTACAATCAGCAGTATAGACATCAGCCTGTAGATTTCAGAGCATGTGCCTAGTACAGAAGTCTGACCATGGGAATAGCACAGCAGGATCTGACCCGTATGTACAAACTAATGAAATTAACTTTCTGCACAGTTTAATGTCTTTCTGTGTACCGGTGTAAAAAAAGAAAAAAAAAAAAGAAAAGAAAGAAATAACAGATAAATCACTAAATTAAAACAACACTGCAGGTAGGGTAGTCTTAACAGTATTTTGTCAGATCTTCAAAAGTCTGAAGACAACTGAAACTGCTTATGTACTTTTTGGAACTGAAGCAGTAATTTTTTCACATACAAGATGTTATGTATCAGTTTGCAGTTCCAAAAAAACCCAACAAACCCAAGCCCAACCAACAAAACTTGAGCTCTCAGCTTAATTGGGTGGAAATTGAAAGAGGAGGTAGGACATAGAAGCTGGTTTATGGGCTTGGTTGAGCTATTGTTTCCCTGAGCAAAGCACTTTCTGATTGGAAGCTGTAAAGTTCTGCAGGTCCCAAGGAAGGAAGAATAGTTAAAGTAACTGGCTGTAGGATAATACAAATTCTGTACTATAATCTTAGGGGAAATCAGGAAGGATAACAGAACTCCATGTGGAATGGTTAAGAGCTTCCAGGGACTTTTAAGAGACTACCAGACCACAGGGTTTAATCTCTATTAATTACCCAGGAAGATGTAACCATGTGTAACCATGTCTGGTGTGTAGATTTTGGGTTCTTGTGTGGTTTTTCTTCTTTTTTCTTTCCTCTACTTGGGTAAAAACTGAGTTTCAGTTGACTAATAGTGTTTACGGGTTTCCTGTGTAGAATATCTCTGCTTTCCTAAAGCTAACGGTGTGATTACATCAGCTGGGAGAACATCTTCATTTTGAATACTCAAACATATTTTATCTTTGTTCAAAATGCTGAGTGTGAAAAAAGGGAAAATACAGGTTAACACTGAGCTGTGTTTAAGTTCAAAATCTAGGAGACCTTCTACAAGAGAAGCAACATAAAGAGTGATTGTTTTATGGTGATCAGTCAAAATAAAATTGCTCCCATGGGTTCTGGATAAAAGTAAAATAGCAGATGAATGTCTTTATACAGCGTAGCCAGCTCTGCATTTATGCTGTGTCCAACAGAGAAGTACTTGTAAGGAGAGTGTCCACTAAAAACTCCTCCTAGGAGGAATACAAGTATTTAGTAACTTTTCTTACAGGCAGTTGTATCCATTCATGTACTCATCAGCCCTGTGAAGTGAGGATCATTTTAAAAGAAATTCTGAAAAGTGTTTTGACATGTTTCTTTCTCACAAAAAAATCCCAACAAAAAATCAAAAGTTTAAATGGAGATGAAAGAAATAAGTGAGAAATAAGTGAAAGTAGTTTGAGGGTCACCTACATTTTGTTTTGGAATTGTTTTTGATCTTAGTGTAATTTCTTTGAATTGAATTCTATGAGGCAGAATCACCCAAGCAATGTACAGATTCTTCAGTAACAGTTGTACACAGGATATACTTGCTGTGCATGAGTATATTGTGACAGGAGGCTGAAAATGCTGATAGTGGGTAAATAACTGAAATGAGGACTTCAGAAATAAAATAAACATGCAGACCTGTTACTTATCCTCCTTTTTTCCCCTTGGAGACAGCACATATACAGTATGGAGGTATAGACTGAGTCATGTAAATGGTGACTGTACTGAAGGATCGTTAAAAACTATAAAGTAGTCAAGTTGCTTGGGTGGGAGGAATGGATTAGGCACTAAAAAACCTCACAAACAAGAACCCCACAGCCCTCCTAACCTGTATGTGTCTATGGATCTTTCAATTTGAAATAGCAGGGATTGATTAAATCAATAGGTGGTGTGTTGCAAAGTAGACATTTCTTTCTGGAAAACTGTTTTCGGTTCCAGAAATTACATTAAAATTTTGAACTTATTAAAATGATGTACCTTGTCTTTACAGTATAGAATATAATGGTACTTAACCGTACAGTTTCATTGAGGCCAGTGCGTTGTTTCTACCTGTTACCATTAACAAGAAGATGGTGATGTTTCCAGTGTAAACTGCTGTCTTCTGTTGTATACATCTACTGGCCCTCCGTCTCATCTGGAAAAATTTAAAAAATTTTCATCCACAAATACTTAAAAAGTAATTGATGCACTTTTACTGCATTAAACTTTTTTTTTTTTTAGGGCATGCAGTTTGTGCAGGCACAGGACATTCTGACAAGGAATCCCATAACTTAATTGTTAACTATGTGAAGAAATAGCTCCTGTGTTAATTTTGAACATTCTTTTTAGAAATTTTGACGCAAAAAAATTCTTGTTTTAGGACATATTGCAAATACTATGCCCCTCATTGTAGACTTCTAATATAATCTACCTCAGCCCTCTCTTCCAGTCTGAGGAGTCAGGATTTTTAGTCTTTTGTTTGTACAAATTGGCTGTACAGAAATTATATCTTTTTACAATCCTTGTTACCCTTCTTTGTGCCCTTTCTAGCTCTAACAACTGTACAAAGTATTGAGGAATTAAGCACACTATAGATTCTTATGTTGTGGCACAGTGCCCAGAGTGCCATCTCTGACTTGTGGTGCAATAATGAGCTGTTCTCAAATAATTCCTGGTTATATCCCAAGGTCTTGTTCTTGACTGACAGTAAGTAGTTCAGAGACTGAAGACATACATGCAATGTTAGGACTTTTTAATGTATGTCACTTTGTCACACATTTTACCTGCCATTTAATGTCTTGTGAGTCAGTTTCTCTTCTTCCTCCTGCCCCTTCCCCTCATCTTCTGAAAACCTCCAAAACAAAAAATGGGAAAGATGACTCCTCCTGAGTTCAGTTATGTGGGAAAAATAAAGTTCAGTTCCCAAGCTTCTATGCAGGTTAATTCAAAATAGTCACTGAAACCCCCTGCCACCTTACAATGCCCTTTCAGTAGAACGACTGAGCAGAGCTTGGTTTAGGGGTGAGCTTGGAAAAATCCTTCCAGATTCCCTTTTCTAGTGCTGATGAAATAACTTGGACTACACTAGAAATGTAATGTGACTGATAGTAAATGGTTACAGCCTTTCTGAATTAGTGCAAAGTGGTTTAATGGAAGGAAAAAGTTTTACTGGAAAGAGGTTACTAAGAGGCCCTGATTTCTTTCTGACTGTTGCTGGTAGTGGCAAGTAGTGCTGCAGGGACTGGAAAAGATGTTATTAAAGTTTTTGTATGCAGCCCATACACAAAGAACATGACTGTCCCTAAAGAGGATAAGAGCTTGGTAGTTGCAGTTAAAAATAATTTATTCAGGATTAGTTAATGCTGCAGAATCTGGTGGTCTCTTGTGCCACTGGCCTGTAGTGAGCTGCAGTATGCAAGGTGTGGTGTAGAAGAAATGCATAGCTTTCTAATTGCTTCCTGAATGTGTGCCATGAATACATTGTATTAGTGGTGTTACAGTAGATATAATCTAAAGATATAAGCAATGTGATAAAGATACTGTTTTATCTAAACTGTATGAGTCTTAACATGTTAGATTTATCCTACCCATTAGGAGGAATGAACTCATAAATGTTCCAAATTAAAGTCACCTCTGTAGTATTTCTTAAAACAGTGTTAACAGGCTCTGCTGGCTTGTGAAACCAGCTGTTTCTGCTTCCATTTTCTATGTTTAGAGAAATGACCAGCATTTATGTTGTGTTTGCATGACAACTTTGGGATGACAACACCAGTGGAAGAGTAGCTTAGTTAGCATCAACTTCTGGCTGCATAAGTAGCACTGCTATACCTGCATGGAACAGTGTCTGAGACACCAAATCCTGCTTGATGGCCCAGCCACTCCTTTCCTGTGCTCTGTGCAGCTCTGTTCATCCATAAAGGTTACAGTAAGCATGACACCTGGCCAGCGTAGTTGGTAACTTGGCCCAGCTTGCTCAGCTGGCCAACCAAACAAGCTGCAGACAGCCCCAGCCTTGCTGTGCGTCACGGTGTAGGCAGCAAGGAGGCAAGACTGGCCATGGAGGAGGAGGAGGACACACCCTCATAGGTCTGATGCAAAGCCTATTTAATTCCCTAGAATTATTTTTATGGAATGTGGATTAGGTGTTAAATCCTGGAATGGCATTTAAAGGTTTCTTATCTAAGAACACCAAATCTCCTGAGACATGAAATGCAGCTCTTCAGTTCATTTGGCTGAGCCAAAGCAAACCTACTGACTTAAAGCATCAAAATAATATGCATGCTACAATTTTTGGTAATTTATAAGTATTCTGGGTCAGACTTGTGATGTGACTACCTAAATTAATCTGAGGGATGAATCAAAACACTATCTTATTTTGGGTGTAGTAACTTGACTATGCCCTTTAATATTCCTAATATTAATGACAAATTACAGGTCTTCATTTATTTGGCTTTTTCACTGCCCTGTGTTTCAACCTGTTGCACCACCTACTTTCCTGTAGGAGACTCTTTGCATGCACATCCCTTTTCACGGACAAACCGACAGTGATCTGGGTTGGTTGCTGCCCCTGGCTTTTTGTCAGGCTGGATGGCAGGTAGGATGCCATCCTCCTCTGCCACCAATCACTCGCTGGCTGAGGTGTGAAGGGTTGAATAGAAAAGCAGGAATTTGCTCTGTATTAGTGTGAAGTGTCCTGCTCATCTTCCACAATCCTTTAGAGTAGTACCAGGTGAGTTAATGCCAAGGCCAGTGACAAACTGTTTTGCCACGGTATTGTTTTCATAGAGCTGTCCTTCAAACTGTGTCCACTTCAGTAGAAGTTGGGCTAAGTGGAAGGACCTGAGATGTTTAGGCTCCTACGTTTTTTTTCCCCCCAAGAGATAATTGGTTGGGCTGAATGTTTTGTTTACCCTTTATTCTTGGAGGAAGAGTGGGTTTTTTTTGGTTGGTTGGTGTTTTGTTTTTTTGGTTTTTTTTTTTTTTTTTTTTGTAGTCTGGAGAAAAAAAACACACCCCTCCATTAACTGTTGATGTGTTATTTTTTATGATGTAAGTAATTAATCTTTCCATAATAAGCTTGAAACTACTTTGATGACTGGAAACAGTGCCATAATGAATGGATTCTTAAAATAAGAAATACCTAATCTTGAAATCATAAGTTTGCATTTGTAAAGGGTTTCCATTGAAAGATATTATTTCGTTTGGCTTTTTTAGAGTATTATAAATTGAGCAACACTCATTTATGAAAAATCAGTTTAAATACTGTAATTGGCTTCTTTGTGATTTAAGACTTAAATAAATGTCTTGTATGTTTCTTTGGCTATGTTTGCTGTAACTAAAGTCCTGTGTTCTTTGAGGCATGCATAGTAAATACAGGGTGACCAATACTATAGTTTGTTAGTCTTTTTTTAAAGATCATTGTATGGTGGAAAAATATTAAAACTTTATGGAGATGTCTTGTATGTTTTTAATCCTTCTCTTACCTGATTTTTCCTGACTAAAATTTTTGGCATGAAAACACTACTTTCTGTGTAGGTGTTCCTCTGATCCTTTTGTTTTGTTCTTCACCTGAAGCATCATCATCATCCCTATAAAACCAGAGTTGGCTGCTGTATGAATAATTTAAGTGTTACAAACAGAACTATGATTTCAAGTGAACAGAGCAAAAACAGATAAAACACTTCAAAAATGGATTTCAAGAAGTATCTCTGTACTAGTAAAGCAAAGTGAAAATAAAAACTAATAATGCTGTGTATATAGCACTGGTTATTTTTTAAAAAAAGTTGTTTTCATATGTAGTTTTGAGATGGTCCCAAGGCTTTCAGCCTGACTTCAAAGGTTAAATGATGCTCTCTAGATGTGTGTTCATGCTTGCGTGTGCATGCCCAGATGCTGGAGAGGGACTGTGTGTGTGTGTATGGTCCAAATAGAAGTCCTGAGCTGTAACCTCTTTGTCCTGGTTCCAGTACATATATTTAGTCTTCTGGGAAAAGCAGAGTGGTGCACAGTAGTCCATCACAGATATATATAGATATGATACCATATAAACAATGTATTAAAAAATAAAAGTAATAATATGGTTGTGAAGTCCAGCTGCCTGCCCCATGCCCATGCCTCCCCCCCAGAAAAAAAACCAACAAAAAATCCACAGGATAAAATTAGGAGATGCCGGAACAAAGGTTTCCTTAAGATTTGTTTTCCACTCCATTGTGTGGTTTGCATTATAATTTGGCGCTGCAAATGAAAACTGTATCCTTTCTCCCACTGCCCTGCCACCCCTTGTACATTAGCAGAGAAATTACAGAGAGCAGAAGCGCACGGCTCTTGCCCACCCTGCTCCCTGCTGCAACTGTGACTTCTGGATGAGGAACAAATACTGCAGAAATACAGGTGGAACCCATGGCAATTTGACTGCTGCATCCCACCCGCCGCTTGTCATGGCTCAGGCGGGGGGGGGGGGGTGTTTCCCACAGAAGATTTGCAAAGCCACATACCTAACACCAAATTCACCGAGTCGTCTGAATTTCAAAGCCGTGGGGGCGTAGAGTCGCTCAGCCGTATAACCGCCGGATTTAGGGCACCTGGTTCCCTGTCGCTGTGGGAAGCGCTCCCAAGTTCGGAAGGCTGAAAGTTTGAGGAGGACAGCGCTGGGTGCCGCGAGGGGGAGCCCCAGGCCCGCCCCACCGGGCGGGGAGCGCTCCGAGCAGCAGCAGCAGCAGCAGGAGCGGCGGGACGGGGAGGAGGAAGGGCAAACACGCTGGAGTATGCCGTGCAGGGCTTCCCGTGACCTCAAACGCCTCACGCCCACAGGTAGTCACCATATGTAATGCACACCGAGTCTTAATTCGGGCACACCCGCAGTATCGCACGGTGTGTTTGGGGAGGGAGCAGGTACATTAAGCAATGGCTGTGTAGCAGGACGGAATTGCGTGCACGTTGCTCTTAGCAGGTTTCTTTCAGACTATCTTTTTGCTTTTATTGAGCCCATTCTTTCATAAAGAAATACTGTATCTAGGCCAAATTCTGCACTTACGGATATAAAGAAATGCTGATTCTTTTCAGGTCAGAACTCTTAATACCAACATTGGATAGTACCAGTTTTCTCCTCTGGGTTGACTTTGAGAACAGTATATGAAAATTTGCACAGAAGATCTGAATAGCAGCATGTATATGTTTTAAACCTTCTATATAAACAGAGATAATATTCTGCTTCAGTTTACACCCCTGTAAATGCAGAATAAATCTTTCCTGGCAGAATAAACTGGATTTGATTGTGACAAAGTTAGACAACTCTTCCTCCTCTTGGAGGCAACTTTGTCAGAACCAAGCCTTTAGGTTAGAATTGCATACTGTAAATGGGAACAGAACTTGACTGGCAGGGATTTTTCTGTTTGTTTTTAACATCTCTAGCCCAAACATTCAGCATTAAGGAGACTAAAGCTAGGCCCCTGAATCCAGTAAGTCCCAGAGTTACCTAATAGGAAATACTAGACATGGGGACCCATATGTAATTTAGGCTATGTGAATCGAGGCTTACACAGCTATATTGCATCACTCTAAAATACTCCAATCTGCCTTTCCAAGGTGTCCTATTGTTATGGGTTCTTAGACTTAGTGACTCTGCATTAGTCATGTAATCCTACTCCGATTCTAGATCATTTCTTTATAACATGCAAGTTTCTGCAGCCATTGCTTCCTAAATTGTTTTCCAGTCCTGTCTGATACCTTTGTGGCTTCTCTTCCCAGGCTTGTTTCCAGAAGGTATTTATTAGTATTGTTCACCTTTAGCAAATAAATGGTATCAATGATTATGCAGAGACAAACAACTTAGTGTTTTGCTGAACTACGGTCTACTGTTCTTGATATGATTTTTGAAAAAAGCATAGGGTTTCTGTAAGCCTTTAAGCAGAGGTATTAGAGTATTTGTGCAAGAATACGGCCCTGAAACAAAGCTTTTTTTGTGGGCTAGGGTATAAATTTGTGTGTGGGGAAAATTAAATATGCAATAACTGCAAAATGAATGCCTATGGTCCCAGCATTCTTGACGCTATGCTAACAAGTAGGCTAAACTTGGATGTCCCCAGCACTCCAGTTTGGAATAGTGCCCAGCTTTGGAATATAACATGCTTGCATTTGTATCTGGAATACAACTGGGATTCTCATGTTCAATAATCAGGAGGAGGGAGTGTGAGTGAGGGAAACAGCTGCATGTCTCTGGCAGTAGGCTTTGCATACTGACCCTTGTTGTGTAACCTCTATGCTCCAGGAGTTTGAATCCATTTCAGGAGGTGGGCATGCATTTAGCTGGGAAAAGTGTTAGCTAGTGAATTATTCCAAGTATATAAATAGAGTAAGGGAAACCATCGCTTGTCTGATATGAGAGTGATCTTAAGCAATAAGCACCTCTCTCCCACAGCAAATGCAAATACAACTCAGAGCATTCTGGTGCTATCCTTCACTTTCTCCAGAAGTGGATATGGCCAATGCCTGTGTCTAAAAGAACAACAAAAGTGGATATTCATGACTGCTAGGAGAAATGATTACTGTGTGGAGGGATAAAAGGTTTGAATAAAAAGAACTTGGAGAAGAACTAGCCAGTGGCTTGGAAGGAGTAAGAAGCTGTTGCAGAGCTGAAGAGGAGTGGAAAAAGAATGCAGGTCGGTTATGCTTGCTATACCATTTCTGAAGCATCATAACCTGGCAATCAATCATAAGGCTCTATTTTATGGCCACTGGCTGCACAGGATTCTTGGAAGCTGGATTCCCACTGCTTGCATTTTGTAGTGTGATGCTGATGCTTGCAGGAGCCAAGCAGGGAGAATCTCTCCTAAGAAAATAATTTGGTAAGCTGTTCTACTTTGTGCAAGCTGGAGCATTGCAGCACCAACTGCAGTATTGTTCTTTGTAGATGCTTTTATTCCATCAAAGTTGCTCTAATGATTTTAATTCATATTTCATAAGGACTTTAGACATAGACACCAGATGTGAGGAGGCATTCTGCCATGCGTGAGAGATTGGCAAACCTATTGGGTTTTGCAAGTGAGTGCAGAATTCAACATATTTGACCTGTTCTTAGTAGGTGACTGATCTTACATGTACCTTTACAAAGTTTGGGTCAGTAGTACTTGATCATTCCTGGGCGTGACAGGTGCCAAAACATTCTAAAACTTACAAGGTTTCATTGGGTATGTTTGGTGGGATTTTTTTTCTGATGTTGAAGATGTTTGTGCCTTCTTTTTCAGATGTACAGGCCGGCATGCTCCTAACTGGCTGTAGACCTTTAAAACAAACAAAAAATACGCCATCATAAGTAGGTGTTGGAAGGAATAACAAGGTAGAAAACTTGGATTTTCTGCATGTTGGCATGATGGAGAGCATGAGCTTCATGTGATGATACTGTGTTTAGATTTGTATTCTGTGCTCAGCTCTTGGGTAGCAATCCTTTCTGTCCTGTCATCTTGAGATCTGAAGATGTGCTAAATATGTGTATATGAGTGCTACTTGTAGCAATGTGATGGATAGAGTGTGTGGTTCATGGTTACACAGGTTAGGAAGCTTGAGCTTCTGTATCCTACTTGGGCTCCTGCATAAGAGTTGTTAACTGTGGGTTTCGGAATGATGCCTCTGTAAGCCTACTCCTGTGGATACTGGGATAAATAGTAGCTAAAGTCAGTAGGCCCATATTAGTAATACACATGAAAGATCTGTCCCTATGTCTATATGTGGCTTGTAAATTCTGCACTAGGCATAAGGACTCTTATAGGATGGTCTTAGAAACAGCCTGATAAGCATCATCAGCAGGAGCAAAAATATGGGTATTGCATCAAGCAGTATCCCATGAGCCTTTTTCTTTGCTTGGAATTTCATAACAAACATTGACAAGTTCTTCTTAGGTGCTTTCTGCTGAGGCAGCACAGAGTACCAGTGTCAGCAAAGTCCTGTCAACTCAAGCAAGAGCCTAAACAAGTACAAGACTTGACGCAAGGGCTTACATATGTGAGAAGAGTGGCTGGAGCAAGAGTTGTGTGGCAGGGGTTCCTTCCTGCTGGAGAGGTGGCTGCTGCAGTCGGGGGAGGTGTCCCAACAGCAAAGCTGCTCCACCCTTGCTTAAAAAACAAACAAGCAAGAAAACAAACAAAAAAGACCAACAAATAATTCCCTGCCCATGACAACACTGGTCTTATGTAAGAAATTTTATCAATGTGGTTATCTTTGTTAAAAAAGTATCAGTGAAGTTATTCTGAAGGGGAGAATTATGACTTGAGATCCTGTTTGGACTGGGGAATGTGGTATCAGATTGGTTCCATAGGCTCAAATTGGGATGATTTGTGGGCAAGTAAATCAGGGCTGGCTCCACTGTGACATTGACTGCAATAACTTTCTCTAATAGGTTCCCAGGGTCAATTTCATGTTATATCAGTACTGCATTTGTTCACTGAAATTTACAGTCATCAACTTTTAAACTTGGCCTTGACCTAAACTGGTATTTTAGGCAGATCGGTCCATACCTTTCTGTTGGTTCTCTCCCCTACCAAAGTAAAGTTGGATGGGAAATGGAAAAACAATTTTGTAACACTTTTAAAGCTGTTTCTATTTAAGAGAATTTAAAACATAACTAAACAAAAGTTGTCTTATTTCCCCCTTACTTGCATTTTCCTCTGGTGTTTGGCCAATCAGTGCAATAAGATGAGCTACTGCCTTCTTATTCTGTCACTGATTCCAAACTGCTGTTTATGTGAATGCTTTTCTTTCCATTGCAACCACCCCACTGGAATTTTTTCTTACTTTGAATTTTTACAAAGTGGAAGATATTTTAAGTTACAGATTTTTTTGAAAATAATGGAACAAAACACAAGGAAAGAAAAAAAATCAAAGGATGCAATACTATAATCCTTTTGTATTTATATGGAAGAGAGGGTGAAACTCTTGAAGGTGTTATTAAAATTATATTAAAAAAATCCCCTTGAAATTAAAAACATTTCACAAATAATTTTAAACTAAAAATACCATTAGCAGGTGAGAAATTTTCATGCTAAATCTAATTTTCAGTGTAGTTTAAAAGAGTGGGTTTAAGCCATATAACCCCTGTATATGCTACAAAAGCAACCTACTTATGATAGTGTTTGTTCCAAAGACCAAAATACACTCTGTAAACAAGAAAGCTTGAATACTGAAAGAAAACAAGTCATTGGGTTCAAGCTATGTCTGGACAGCTCACTTCTGCCTACACTATTAAAAAAAATCTCCACAGTGGAGTAAGCAGATAGTCACACACTCATCCCTTTCTTTGAGGTGGTCTCATCAGTAAGGAAGGAAAGGTGAAGCTGTTCAAATCAACAGCAGACTCAGTTAGCACTCTCTTTGGATGAACGTGGCAGTTTATGTTTTTCTCAGCTGTTAATTTTCTCAGGTAGAGTGCTATTCATTATTCTCAGCCCAAATGCTAAACCTGTCTTAAAATCACAATTATAATGTGTGCTCTGTGCTTATTAGAGATAAGATTGATTAGCAAGGTCCTACATTCTGTTTTTAACTCACAGGCAAGAGGAAATCATGTTGCACCACTTTTAGGCCACATTTGAAGTCTCTGTTTGAAAGTGGTTAAAACCATAGGTAGACAGTGTCCCAGGACTCCATTAAGAGTAGTGATGAGGAACTTTTTTGGAAGGTCAGATCTGTCTATTAATTGTGCCCTAATCTATCCTACCTACTCCCTCTGAGATTTAAGGCACCTTAGAAAGTCCCTTTCATCCTTGCACTAGGAACAGATGGGAGACAGGAGAAGCATTATTTCAGATGAATCGGGGTACCACCTCTGTATCCCATTGATGGATATACTGTAGAAACAATTTCCCCTACCTTTAATGCAGGAAGGAGTGAAAAGGACTCCAAAAGGAGGGTTTTTTTCTTTATTATTTTTCTTTATTATTTTTCCTTTAATTTTTCTTTTTCCCCCCCCAGCTAATGACTCACTTCTGAAATAAGACAGACAGACCTGTGACTCTGGATGTGTAAATCATATGCTTTGTGATATGAACTCAGTTTTGTCCCACCTAAATTTTAGCAGTGACTCCCCTCATGGAGAGGACAACCATAGCTACGGAGTGTGTGCCCTTCAGAGCATGTGTCTGTTTTAGTAGATTCCTTTTCCTACTCTTACTACAGTATTGTGGTCGCTACCACAAAGTTTTGTGTTCTTCTTTGGAAGCAGCTTGATCTTAGCATTACTTTCTGTTGCTGGGGAAATTTAAGAACAATGCATGACGAGTAATCTAGCAGGCACACTAAATAGACTTTGAGCAGGTTGTTAAAGTGGGGACAGATTTGAGCCAGACTTTGGAACCTTAAAAAACTTCTGTCTCCCCAAACTTTTGAAAGCTTCAGATTGAGACCTCAATATACTTCTTAATAGTAAAGACTCCTCTTTAGTGTTAAAATATATTTATTTTTGAAAAATGTTTCACTAAAAACATAAAGGGGCTTAAGTCCAGACCTCAGAGCCTGAAGGAAAATAGAATAGTGAATACAAAAATTAAGACTTTGTTTAGTCAGAATCAGGCTTAAAATCAAGATAAAGGCATCCAAGAATTGTTGCTATAGCTACAGAGGGGAAATTTTGCTTTAAAAAAATAAAAATGAGATCCCTTCCAAGAATGCAATTCCCAAAGTTGTGAAGAATGAATTGTTGGCACCAGTTTTTACGCTGTGTAGTTCCATAGTTATCTTTGTTATGCTCACTACGTAAATTTTTTGGTGATGTGTCTGTAGAGGGCTGGTGTTGAGTCTGTAACATTGACACTCTGATATCTTTTCCTCCTCTTTCAGCTAAGCAACTGCTGGTAAAGATCAAAGAAAGTGATGAGGAGGGCTGACAAGAAACAGTGTATGAGAGATGCCTGCACAACTTTAATAAATAAAAAGGGGTTAAGACTTCACATTTCTTGCAGGATATCTGTGCATGTGGGGCCCTATATTCCTGTAACAAACTACATTACTGCACACTGTCATATTTAGACCTATTGGTATCTGGTACTTTGACTGTTAATGTATAGGAAGAAAAGAAAATTGTATATCACTGGAAATATCTGAGAATATTAAACAGTTGTTCATCTACCAGAAGCCACTTTTTTTTTTTTTCCTTTCAGCTTTGTCTTTTATGTTTTCTTCCATAGCAAAATTAGATTTGTGGCTTTCAGTGTCAGTGTCTAGTTTGTTTCACTTTCCAATTCACAAGAGCTGAGGAATGTATAATAAGAATCTAACTTTCCCTCCCTCCAGAAAAGAGCAACACTACATTAAAACTTAATAAGATAAAAAAGAAAGCAGAAGATAGTAAATACAAGGTAAAAATTCTTTCACAGTGAAATATTGTCAGCCAAAATAAGGCTTTCCAGGGTGAACAGGAATATTGTTGGCACCTCACAGAAATTATCAATGTGCTTGCCTTATATAAATAGTAAAATCTTTTGAAGCAAAGATGGATCAGGAGAACAGTGTTACGTTCTGTGAGACATGACACTTCCCAGTACACTGAGAAGATATGACACTGTGTTTCTTCTACTCAGGTAGAGATCAGGTACAGTTCTGTATCAGGGATTGGAGGTGAGGTGGTGGACTCTGCCTACTAAAGCCCTGCTCACTCTAACACTATAGATACTGCATGCTTACACCTTATGTTAATTCTGTAGGTCTTACCTCACTAGATTTATGTCAAAAACTGACCTTCCTTTTTCAAAATTTCTATGGTGTCTGTCCAAACATTTGGCAACCTCTTTTTAAAATACACTCACCTCGGGTTTTTTATGCCAAATAGTTTTAAATTATTTACTTTTTAATTATACTTTCTTGCAGCTGCCTTGTTATGTTTCAGGTTAGTTTGAATAAGACTAACGACAGCTAAGTAGAAATGTTAAAACTGTAAAGTTGTGACTTAGTGTGTGTATAACAGTGGGTTTCAGATTTGTTGGTCCTATAGGATGTAAAACAACAGTAACACTAGTTATTAGTGACTTACAGTACACTAAAATCAGAAGAAAATTTAATCTAGAAAGTTAGCTCATAAATGATCTGCTGATGATGTACTGCTGTGTGTGTGAAAATGGAAGTAACTATGCTATGGCATAAAATTTTTATTCATATAGGTTTGTGATGTTCCCCCTACTTGTAAATAGTGAATATCTGAACTAACTGTACAGTGTGTTGCAAGTGAAATGCCACACAGTGCTCTGTGCCTCTTTTTTCTTTTTTTTTTCCAGCTAAAATGGTCATTTAACCGTTGTGGGATTCTACATGAAATACACTACAGGAAAATTATATGGACATGTGAACAAAGCCTGATGTCTTTGTTACTGTGAATGAGACTTCCTGCTGCACTGATATGGCAGCTCTGTCCTTGGGCATCGTGGAGATTCCTCTGGGAGAGACAGTGCTGTTGACTGGTTCTCCTGGCCAGGAACGTGGGGTCTGCCTGGGAAAAGGGCTATCAACAATCCAAGGTCATCTGTGCCTGTTCTCACTGTTTGTTGCTTTTGCTGGTAACTGATAAAGGCCCAACGTCTGAATAGCAGGAGCAGCCAGGGAAGCACATGTGGCTTAATCCCGTTTTTGCAACAAGCTCCCTGCCAAGCTGCACCAAGAGCTCTTTGCCTGCAGAGCAGGAATGGGCCTATATATCCAACAAAACAGGACCAGAGGGACTCATTAAACTCCTAAAAATGACCTCAAACAGGTTTTCTTAATTCTCTGAAAATGTCACCAGTTTGCATTAGCAAATCCTGGGGCTTTCTAGAGCTTGGCTGGTTTTCGGTGCCTTCTCTCAGGAGCACAACTGTGTCTCCTGTTCTGCAGTGTGTTGTGGTATTAGGCTATTTTTTCTTATGTGCGAAGCAAAGTTGTTATGCCACAAGTGAATATTGCCCATCCTAGGGTAAATGCTAGAATGTTTCCCATTGAGTGAATGTTATGGCAATAAGAAAAGTTGAATCAGAAATCCTTGCAACAGCGAGATGCAGTGTAGGTTGCTGGTCCACGGCCACCAGTTCAGGTGCCTGCTATGCTGTTTGTTTCTTTGCAGCACATACATCAACTGTGTGCTTGTGACAACTCGGCAGTTTGTGGTTAGCTTTTCCTGTGAGCAGTGAGAGTACTGAACAGGAGGGTCTGAAGTCACATTCAATGTCACCTGGGCTACTACTGTATTAAATAATATACTGTAATATGATAATGGAAACGTTCTTAAAGATTATTTCCCAGAACTGTTTTGGGATAGATCTCAGCATCTTGGCAACTCTCCAGCTGCCAGAAAGCTTATTTCTCCTAAGCAGTGCCTGTAACCAAATGGCTTAGATTGCTTTGATGGAAGAGATGATTCCCTCCAGGGATATATGCCTGGCACAGTACCTAGGCTGACCTAGTAGCTGGAGTAGGCAATGTTTTGGAAAGAGGGACCCTAGACAGACTTTAAACTTGAACTTTTTGCAAACTTCTGATGAATCCTTACTGAATGGGAAACTGCTGCCTAACTCTCATCTCCCCCTTCTCTCTGTGGGTAATACTTTCTTTCTGTTCTCCATCCTTCTTCCTTTTCTTTTTTCCCTCAGTATTGGAAAGTTTTGTTTTGTCAAACAGTCGAGCGAGAGATATTTTGGTTGTCTTCACCTTTTCAAGCTTTTCAAGCCCACTAGCTCAGGAAGACTGCTATTTCTACTTCTGTTAACACCCTAATATCTCACAAACATCATTACTTTCATTCTTTTATTTGTTAAGCTGTGAATCAAGTTGGCTCTCTAGTCTCCTCTCTTCTGCTGTTTTTATAGCAGCGTGTTTGAATTGTCTTTAGTTGAATTTCTTCTGGTAATCGGGATGTGAAGAACGGAGAAGCAGACTTGGTTTTGGTGGTGGTTGTTTGCATTTTTTAAAGGGATAGAGGATGCCTGAAGGGAGACAAGACCTCTCAGAGAGGGAGAGAAGTATGAGATGACAAAGCTGACATTACTATCAGACAAGGGGAAAACTTGGTTTGATTCTCCTCCTGTTGACGCCTAATTTACACTGGCGTAGTTTCATGAACTTCAGTGGATTTACTTCTGAGAGTGAGATCACGATTGACACCTCTTAAATCACTCGGGTCATGCTCCATAATTCATTCGCAAGCTCCTTTAATTAGCCGCAGGTAAGCCCAGACTTCCTGGAGTTTGCTGCCTCCCCGGGAATGGGCTCTGCCTCGCTCCCTGTCGCGCTCGGGGTCCAGCCTCCCGCTCCTCTCATCCTTCCCGGCCCTGGATCACGGCTCGGGGCTGTTCCCCCGTGCCGAGGGGGGGCCGGGGCCGGCTCCCAGAAGTTGCTGTGCGGAGGGGCGAGCCGGGCCGTGCCGGGCCGTGCGGGCGGTCCGGGGCCGCGCGTTATGTAAGGGCGCAGGGGCTGCGGGCCGTGACTGACAGCGGGAGGGAAATTCCTGGGGGAGGGGGAGCGGGACCTGCCCTGCAGCCGGGGCCGGCGGCTCGGGGACACCGCGGGGAGCGCGGCTAAGGGCGCAGCGGGGCGGCGCGGCGCGGCGCGGCGGGGACCCTGCGGGGCAGCGTGCGGGGCAGCGTGCGGGGCGGGCGGCGAGGGCTCGTCCCCGCGGCGGGGCGCGCCGCTGCGAGCCGGGGCGGGAGCGGGGGCAAGCGGCGGCCGTGCGAGGGGTCCGTAGCGAGGGCGGGTTGCCGTGTGGCGGCGCGGGGCGGCCGGGCAGTGCCGGTGCGGGCGGTGGGGCAGGGGCAGGGGCAGGGGCAGTGCCGGTGCGGGCGGGCGGGCGGCGGGGCAGGGGCAGTGCCCGTGCGGGCGGCGCTGTCCCTTTAAGGGCGGCTCGTCGGCGGTGCCAGCGCGAGGGAGTGACCCCGGGGCTTTGACAGCTCCCCTAATACCCGCGCCGGCCCCGCCCCCCGCGCCCCATTGGCCGGCGCGCCGGTGTGCCGCGCGCCCATTGGCTGGGCGCTTCCCCTCAGCGAACCTTTAGAACTCCGAGGCACAATATTCTGTTACATTGTAGCAAAATGGCGACTGTCATTCACAACCCCCTGAAAGCGTAAGTAGGAATCAAAAATGTACATATTCCGCGTGGTTTAAATATGAAAAAAAAGGCGCCTTTCCGGCGCCGGCTGCCAGCCGGAGCCGGGTGCCGGCAGCCTCCCGGCGGGTCCCTCCCGCCGCCCTCCTTTCTGCCCCGGCGGCTCGCTCGGGGTTTTTTTGTGCAACACATCCCCGCGGCTCGCGCCGAAATTAACGAGGGAAAAAATTGCCGGGTTAATTGGCGGCGGGGCGGGCGGCGGCGGGGTGCCGGCCGGGGTGCCGGCCGGGGTGCCGGGGCGCAGCGCTGGCCGTGCCGGCGGTACCGGCGGTGCCGCACTTGACACGTCCCGGCCGCGCTGCCCCGCCGGGAGGGAGGCGGGCACCGGCCCCGGGGGCGCTCCCGGCGCCGCGCCCCGCGCTGTCCTGGCGGAGCGGAGCGCGGGGGAGCGGCCCCCTCGCTCCCGGCTGGGCGGTCGGAGCAGCGGGGCAGCGGGGGCACTGCCGGAGCGCCTCGGCGAGCCTGCGGGAGGAGGGAAGCGGACTCGGGTGAAATGAATGACTCGGGACTGCCGGTCGCTGATTTGGGGCAGGAAGTCCGGAGATCTGTTTTGCATATGACAGGCTTTCGCTTTTCAAAGTGGGGAAGAGAGTTGATGGTGTTTCCATCTTGAGAGCGCGCACAAGCCGCCGAGGGCTGCGCGGACGCGGCCTGACCCCTGCTCCGGGGAGGGAGGGAGGGAGGGAGGGAGGGACGGAGGGGGCAGGTACTTCTGCTGCGGAGGTATTCCGGGGTTCGCCGTCTGAAAATAAGGCTGATTTCTGAGGGGGACCGCGGGAGCCGGTTGTCGTCTTCTGGATCGTGTCCTTTATTTTCCTTGTGGTCTGCAGCGCACGCCGCTAATCCCCGAAGGCATTAGGGAGAGTGGGATTTGGCACCGTATGTGGGGAGAGGAGCTGTCTTAACCTTTTTCAAGCGACTTCCCTGCTAACGGGGGCAGCGCTCTCGCTAGTAAGGCAGGGAAGCAGAGTACCTGGCGGTGACGCTTCGTTTGCACTTTCTGGCTGCGCTGAGTGGGTGTTTTTATACCTTCGAGTTTTCTCAGATGAAATTAGGGCTGCGAGATTTTTCTTTTTTTTTTTTTTTTTTTCCAACTCAACTCTCTCCGGCTGGAGTTGGAAAAACAGTTGAAGGTTTTTCCAGGGATTCCTGCGGCTGTCTCTTCGCGATCCGGAGGGAAAGGAAAGCCTCGAGCTGGGAAGGGGTGCTGACATGTTTATCTCCTACACCGTCCTGGCAGAAAACCTTTGCTTTCATTTACCCGCCCTCTCGGGTACGAAAATCCGCGGGGAGAGGGGAGCGCAGTTGCCAGGGGGTTAATCAAAGAAGTCCCGGTATCCTCATGGGTGGGTGGCGAGGGACCGACCACGCTCTGAAAACCGCGCGGAAGAGGCGGTGTTGTCCCCCCCGCTCGACGGCAGGTTTGACGCTTGTGCAGGCGAGAGCGATTTCTTCCCGTGCCCCTCCCGGCCGCCGGGCACTGCCCGGGCGCACCGCCCCGCACGCCGGGGCCGCCCCGCACCCCGGCTCCGCACCCCGGGGCCGCACCTGGGCTGGGCGCAGCCGCGGACATGTGTGCCGTTCGCGGGCACTGCCGGCGGCGGGGAAGCCCGAGCTCGGTGGCCCCCGGGGACGGCGGATGGGAGGCGGGGAGCATGCCGGGGGGCATGCCCGCGGCCCCGGGAGCTTGCCGGGCCGCCCGGGCCCCCCGCCCCGCCGGCGGACGGGACCTCGCCTCTTCGCCTCGCACTTCGCGGCACCGTGAGGCTCCCAGCAGTCGCGGCGGATCCTGCCCAAGGGCTCCTTGTGCCGAAATGAATCGGGGCCTGATCCCGCTGCTGCTGCTAAAGTCGGGGAGGACAGGATGAGGCCATTTATAATTAGCTCCCTTCTCCTCCCCTCGCCCCTGGGGGGTGTGAGAGGAGGAAACAATAGACATCAAGTGCTGGGTTCGCTTTTCTCTGTGTGCCTTTTAAAGTACTAAGGCTATATGGAGGAAGCAGAATTGGTACTGGCTGTCTGACACCATCTGCAATTTTGTTGACAACTTGTTTAATAAAACATTTTATAATTTTCGCTTGTTCTTTAAAGTTGCTGATCGGGAAACAATACACATGTAAATAAATTATGCATGGGATAAATTAGGACAAAAGCAGTAGGACACATAATAAGGGAGGGACGCAGTGCACAGTGTTTTATCCTCATGTGTCCTTCCTGACAATGAACGGGAGCTGAATGACATTTGCATTTCCTCTGTCTGCGTTTTGATTGTATCTCAGAACCCACAAACGCCCCCTACAGAAACCGACCACACAAAGGTTTTGCTCCGAGACAGGGGACAATGTAGAGAATGAGAAATCCCAGCTCAGGTATCAAGCAGCTACTTGTGCGTGCTTGTGCGTTTGAGAGTGTGCAATACTCAGTTTATCTCTGGCACTTGGACATATATGTGGCCTTGTTCATGCTAGACCAGCCTCTCTGGATAATGTGTTCCACCGTACCTGTGCATCTGTGGGAATGCGTTTCACAGAATAGCTCAGTGCGTGAAGTCCCTTATTAATGATTAGCTTCTCCTTACACTCAACTTGCCACCTTCTCTGTCCAGCACTCTCCTCTCACTTTCTGGTTCTCTTTTGGTGCTTTCATCCCTTTGCTCCTCTCCCCTTCACTTCCTCTGGTGATCCAATCAATCTGACATGACTGCCTGTTGTTTCTGCCATTTATTACCTTGTTTACCAACATGGTGCTACAGGCAAAAATATCTGAGATCTAAGTTTAACAGATCTGCAAGGTAAAGGCAGGTGTTTGAACAAACACATTTTTCTTCATCTGTAGAAATGGCAGTGTTCTGACAGCTTTGATGGGACAGCAGTGGATTTGAAGTGCTGAGTTTGTTGGGTTGGTTTTTTTCCCACTAGTTTGTGTATGCATCTCCATACTTTTTCTTTCCATCTTCTTGTCCTTTGGATATCTTAATATGAAGACATTTGAGCAGTGCAGTAGAAGAAAAAAAATGCATTTAAAAAGTATTCTGAATTACTTCAGATGTCAGTCAGAAATCTCAATGGATTTTGTAAACATTAATTAATTAAACCTCTCAACACCTCTGTGAAGAAAGGATTATTGCCTTTGTTTTATGGATGGCTAAACTAGGACAAAGTGGTTCAGAAACTTTCTAAGAGATCAAGTCTAGAATGCAGCCCTTCAATTTCCAGTTTTAGTATCTAGTCCCATTTCCTCCATCCCTGCCATATTAGCGATGTGCATATGGTACCATAATGCATTTATTGTAATTAAGATGTTGTAATTTACAAAGTCTTGTCTAGAATCTTGTTTTCTCCTACCCTTATCTATCTTCACTCCCACAGCTGAACTTTATTTCAGGTTGTCAATTAAACATACTAAATGCAACATATGTTAGGCTATTGCCATTTCAGCATGTGAGATCCCTCATGCTGTATGGCGCTCTGCCTGGACACTCACCAGAGGGGCGGTTGCCTTTCAGTAGTTTGGCAGTTTAGCAGTGCCAGTGCTTTCCTTTTTGCTCAGGACAGCCTCTGGCACAAAATAGGCTAACTCAGGCTAAACTGCTAGGCTAGCTCACTCGCATGCTGACTGCATTGTTGGAGAACTTTGGTGTGCTTGGGGACACTTATTCTCTGCCAGGTGTTTGGGGACCAGATCATCACAGATTTGTGTGCACAGTGCTAGAGGTGACCTCATAAACCCTAGCAGGCCTGTTCTGTCTCTTCATACCCACTGCAAACACGCAGCAGCAGTCAGTTTTCCAATTTCCTTCTGAGATAAAATTGTCTTGACAGCCAGCTCTGACCCCTGGGCTGCCAAAATGGCCTTCCTTGTGATGATGAATTCTGTGGCATGAGACACCTGTGAAGAAATGGTCTGTGTTCAGATCCCTGTTTCACACTGGCAAGAGACCAGCATGGGTCCTGGGTTCTGGTATGGCAAGAGTATTTCATTAGTGATTACTCTGACTTGAACTCAGGCTGGGGACTCAACTGGAAGGTTCTGTATCCCATTACATGTGTCTGAAAAAGCCCTATGTCCTGAGTAAGTGGTGGTGAAGACTAATTTTTTTTTTTTTTTTGGATGTTGTGTAAACATCTGGTTGCTGATTTTTAATATTAAAGTGAAAGTGCAATGTGCAGTGCTGCTTTCAGCAGGTGGAAGCAATAAAGTAGACAGGTTACTAGTTCAGTGTTTACGAGTGGTGTGCAGGTGATTTTAATGTGGATTTGCGGAAGGGAATTTTCTTCTGCTTGACAGTAAAGGGTTTGTTTGGCACATTAAATCACATACAAAACTTCTGTAGTACTTTCAGTGTGACTCTGATGTTACTTAAAAACATAAATGAGTCCTAGTGTGACACATTTCAAATCAAAACTGTTGTCTACATGAAAACTATTTTCTACATCTCAGCACCAGCTTTCAGTGAAAGCAGGGGATGAATGTTACTGTATTTACACAGGAGAACATAAGCATAAACCCAAAGTCATTGGAGGGCTGAAAAGCCAAGTCAAGAAGATGTGAAGATACACTGGTTTGAATATAAGAGGTTCTCATAAGTGGTATGTTACTAGTTACAGTGTTATGTCTGGTTCCACCAGTTGCTTATGCATGATTAGCTATTGCAGTGCTTTTGTAATTTTGTTTTGTTGGTCTTCCAGCCTTTCACAGTCTGTTCAGTTGGATGGATGGATGGAGGTTGTATTTCAAAATTGCCACTGAAGAAAAAGTTTTTAAAACATATTATTTGTGGTGTGTAAAAGCAATATTGAACTATCTGGGTTGTGCCACAGAGGGCCAAATGTATGACTTTTTGAAGGGTATAATAATTTCAAGGTAAACACATGTCCAATGGGCTGGATGCATGATACCTATTAGATAGCATTCACAGTGTCCAAGTGGGAATAGTTTATACAGACCATGCAGAAGTCAGATACCCTAAGCAAAATAGGCATCTGTCATCAGTCTAAGTGACGGTGAAGGTAATGTGGCTTATCCTTTGTGGAGCCTAATGAAAATTGATTTCTTCCTCTGCTTTCCTAAAACTGGAAGTGTGGCATTTGGAGGTTGCTCTCAAGAGCTGATTTTGTCCATCTTGTATATCTGTCTTCTGCAGCTTGTAACAGTTGGCTGTACCTTTGCTGTCCTGAAATGAGGTATTCCAATGCCCTCATTGGCTGCAAATAAACTTTCTTTTAGGATTGTAATTTGCCGAGTCTGGTGTTTTCTCACTCTGGTTTGTCTTTCATGTCAGAGCTGAATTTCTTTGCTCAGTAGATCAATTTTACAATCTTGGTATTTATTCTGGGCTCATCACTGTGTTGTCTGTATGTGATGTTGCCTTGAGCAAGAACCATCCCTGTATTGTTTATCCCCGAGGACTTGTAGGAGTGGAATGAATCTGTTCCGGGAGTTGATTTTTTTTCCCTTGGAAAGACCAACCTCTGATCTGAGGTTTCCCTGTCTGGGGTGACATACTCCCATGTGCAGATGAGCAGCACCAAGGCAACATTGCTTAAGGCCTGTTCCGAGGGCTTCATTAGGACTGTACTTCTCTTCTGGCTTTGCCTGACAGTTTTGTCCAAGATGCAGAGACTGAGGTGTGTTAATTGCTTCCTTAGTGCAGGTCTCAGTTTTTACACTGGTTTGTTTCTTATAAGGAGAGTTAACTCACCAACACAATCTAAAAGGAATCATACTTTTAGACTAATTCTTTTTAACACAAAAATTTTCAGATGGAAGTGCTTCTATCATTTCTTTAAAACCTTCTCTACAATTTGTGGAACAAACCCAAATATGCTGGACTACTGCATAAGAAGCAGAAAGTGGTTTTCCTTTCTTTATTATTTCATAAGAAAGAAGAGAACTGCGCGGTTTATTTTTACTGTCTAAACTGAGTGACATGTAACACAAATATCTTAAGTGAGTGCTTGAATACCGAATATTTGAAATCCTAATTTATCTTTAACAGCCTAAATTATTAGAAGCATGATACTTTTTTTTAATTGTTATGTATGGTTTATTTCCCAGCAGAGCATATTTTAACCACAGATTCCCAGCAGATGTCTCGGAGAAGAATAATGCAGTGTCTCAACAGCTGCTGGCAAATATCCTTCTCACACCCCCTTCCCCTCCAGTATGGGAATAGCAGGAGTATGTCAGCATGTGTCTCAGTTTTCAGGTTACCTGCCTGCGATGGGTGTGGTCAGAGAGTTACAATTCCAGCTGCATGGACAGTTTTACTGGCACTCCAGCACTGTCTGAGGGGAGGCTTCACAGGAAGCCAGTGGAGCAGCAAGAGCAGGGCACGGACGGGTACTGATGAGTGTGCACTAGGTGGCTGTGATCAGCAGCATGTGCTTGCCAAATCCTGATTCAATTATTTTGTGTTCTGCTGAGCTGTAGCTGGGAGAGAGTCCCCTGCCCAGGTGTTGATGGGGACACTGACTACATCAATGTTCTTCTGGTGAGAAAGGCTGGAAGTGATATTTAATGTCACAGTCTGTTGGGACAGAACTGATCCAACCTGAGGATCATCTCTCCATTCATACAACACCATGAGTTCCATCAGTCTGATAACTCACTACTTGCTTTTTATAAATTAATATAAAATGCCAACTGTAACATGTATGCAATCTTAGTATGCAAAAGAAAGGAACTCTATGTAACTTACAGTTTCTCCCCCTTGTTTTTTGTCAGATACCTGTTTGTGATACAAAATACAAAGCCTTGGTTAAGACGTTGTGCTAAATTATCTAGAAACACATGGCTTAATGCTTCCTGCCTTTTAGTTCTCAAACATCTAAATAAGTTGGACAGTGCAAAGAAAATCAGGTGCAGAGCAGTGGACTAAGGCCATGCCCTGAGTTGGTTAATTCCAGCCTGTCCTACCGCATCATCTGGCAGGGCTGATTTGATCTGATCAGATGTGGGCACGCTACTTCTGCCAAAACACAGAGTACAGTGCTTACACTGCTTTTATGCTCTGAGTTGGCTTCATGATAGCCACAGGAAGACAGATTATGGCTGTTGGAACAAAATTTCCTCTTGAAAACATTTTGGGTGCTTTTCATGTTTTGGAGGAGTAAGTGAACACCAGTTCAGTGCTTTGTGTCATGTGGCTGTGAAATTTTTGGTCTGGTTCTAGGAACTTTGCAGTTTCTAGTGTTCCCATGGATCCGCAGCTTAACATGGCTAGTCCCAGAGTAGGAAGAAAAATCAAAATGGCTGGAATTATAGCCCAGATAGTTCACTATCCAGTGAACAGTGCCATAGGAAAACTTATCAAGAAGATACAAAGTTATTTCTTCAAGGGAAAGGTAGTGTCCATATTTGCATTCAATTTCCATTTCAAGAACAGTTTTGAAGAATGTAATCCATGAATTTGTGACTGTTAAGTATTTTGGTCTCAATATTGTTTTCTGAGAGACTGTGTTTAGTTAATGATGGGGACAAATATGTTTTATGTTTGTGATTACTTTAAAACCTGTGCCATCTGAATAAGGAATAACAGAAACAGTGGTTCAGAAAGCTGTTTTGCTGCTGAACACCTTTGTGTGCCTCATGTT
Source organism: Margarornis squamiger (assembly GCA_035222235.1). Taxonomy (NCBI): domain Eukaryota; kingdom Metazoa; phylum Chordata; class Aves; order Passeriformes; family Furnariidae; genus Margarornis; species Margarornis squamiger. The sequence goes on from JAWWTY010000156.1 coordinate 28,004,790, forward strand.
TGAGGCTGATCTCCTCTACGTTCAGAAAAATCACTAGCCAGTGTCCAGTATCAGAAATTATACCATGAACCCAGTTGTATCTACAAGCTTACTGATGGCTTTTGCCTTTTTTTTTTTTTTAAACTACTAAAGGGTGTTTTGAAGACTGAAGGTTTTTGTGTTTTCTATGGATCCTTTATCCTCAAGGCTCCAGTTCATTAGCATATACCTATTGATGTGAAGTACGGATTAAATCAGGATCATAATTTTAATTCAGAGATTAGTAGCTTTTATAGCCAGGGTAGTGCAGGTTAAGAGGCATGTGAGATTTGATGAGGTGAGAGTTGGTGATGGGAAGGCTTCACAATGAACTCTTTCTCCACAGGTGTGGAGAAACCATCTCAGTTGCCGCATTGAGACACTTCGACTGCTTCATCATATCTGACTGACCCTTTAATTTTTAGGATATGCTTCTCAAAAAAGGATATGCCCTTCTGTTAATGTTGGTGATGTTAGCCTTCAGTGATCAAATGACATGTGGATGAAAGCAATGTTAATATGTCCCCAGGCAGGATAGGGCTCCAAAAGCTTCTTGGTTCTCTTTTCTCCTGTGCTGATATAAATGAATGGGAACTTAGTCAGGTTAGCTGGTGTTATGTTAATAGCAAACGAGCATTCCTGAGGTTCTAGTCTAACAAAATAGTGTTGATGGGGTAAATATATGGAAAAGTCTTCTTAATTTTCTGTCACCAGATCCAATTTGTTTTTGTCAGTGATCTCAGCTAAATGTTTTATCTTCTCCTTTCTTTCCCCTGCCTCCCAACCTCTTTCCCCCATTGACCTCTACGAGAGCAGTCCCGGCTGCTGATTTATCAGGGCAGCCTAGCTCAGCACTGTGTGGAGATTGCTTTTAATTAACTCTCTTCGTTTTGCCAACCTTCAGGGAGCAGCAACCCTTTAATGATTATAATATTTTATCTGGATTTATATCCACCTTATGTGTTGTTTGTTGCTCTGCTTCCTCACATGTTCTTCCTGAGTCATTTCCCAAAATGAAATGTTTGTTTCAGTTCCCTCATCCAGGATAAGGAGAAGAGTCTTTAATGGCTTCTGGACTGGGAGGCTGGACTGTCTATGATCTTCCCAGGTGTTTTGGAGGAAGATGGGGATTATGAGGTGATGCATGGATGGGGAGTACAAAGTATATGTGTTATAGGGTTGTCGTGGTGCAAGACTCGCTTCAGTGTTCTGCCTCCATGCACAGGGAGAAGCAGCTTTGTTTCATGGTTGCAGCATGGCAGATAAGAGCTTACTGAATTAAGCCTGCCCCCGACTTGTTGTATGACATAGATAAGTCATGAGCTTATTTTCACAGTCAGGTATAATTCTAGTGTCTCCTCTACTCAGTCTGACTGGCATGAACGTTGTTAAAACGTAGTTAACTTCTCATGTATGAATACAGGTCTAAAGGAGAGTCTCTCTTTACGTGCAAAAGACTACCTTGGTCTACTGTGAGTAGCATTACCAAGTGAGATTTCTTCAGACTGAGCAGAAAGCAGCTATATAAAATTTAACCCACATGAAATTTTCTCTTTACGTATCCTTCAATGTGGATTTCAGGAAGTTGCAGCATGAAAGAATTATACAAATATTATTGTATATTATTGTATTGTTATTTGTAAGGTAAAGTATGTGTTACTTTCATGCCAGGGCAAAAAAATACTTTATAATCATGCTTAAGGCAGGAATCATAGTCCCCTTCATGAGATTATTTCCTCCATTCTTCTGATGGGAAGAATGGCATGCACTGTCCACTTGGTGATGGTCCTGCTAGTCACACCATCAACCACTGACTTACCATTACTTTGCTTTTGGTGTTGAATGTTAGTGTGAGAGTGATGTGTTGAAGGTGAATGGGAATCCCTCCTCGGTAGCACTTTCATGGCCAAGCTGAGGAGTGGAAAAGTGAGTTAAGACTGTCTGGTTCTGACGGAAGAAGTTCAGTGATAATTATTGCTAAACCATCCTTAATGACAGTGGTTTGTGCCCAGAGCTGATAAAGGCCTTTTTGGTATGTAAAGATTTTACCACAGAAATGAATCAAGTGTCAAGTACTTTTGCATTTCCAAACTGCACACCAGTCTGTTCAGTACGATTTGTGCATTGAATTCAAAGTCATTGGTGTGAGAACAGCTTGACTCGATTTACTTTATGTGGCTACTTGTAAGCATATGTAAGTGTATTTAAAGGCCCTTTGTTAAAATGCAGAAGATATGAACAAGTTCCCAGATCTAGTCCTCCCTTACTGAGGAAAATTACTCTGAGACACCAGCTGAAAGGAACATAGTTGTGGGTGCTACTTATCAAAATGTTGGCAGCACATCACTCTAAGATCATCTGTGTCATCTGGTCTGTGGTTTGTGTTTCTGTCTTTCCTATCTCCCTTTGCAGTCTGCTTTGCTTTAAAAAAATAATTATCTGGATAAATTTTTTTCTGTGTTTTTGCTGCAATTCCACAGTAACTAACTCCTGGCATTCTCCTCTGACCAGATTGCAAACATATCTGGTTCAGGTACTCATTCTGCTGAGTAGATCTGAAAGTAAATTCCCTTCTCCCCTGTTACTAACTTTCCAGTTTTGTTTCCACAACTAACTTATCCACAAAATCCTAGGGTTAGGAAAGGCTGTCTCCTGACACGTCTTTCGAATTCCTCACTGCTAAACACACCATGCAAAGTCAAAACCTGGCTGGCCCTCAACGACCAGTATATTTCCCAGGCTGCTCCTTCCAGCTACCTTCTCCTCCATGTACCCCTCAGAAGGGAGGAAGGGATGAGTGGTGAGCACTCTGCCTTTGGGAAAGGCTCTGACCTGAAAATGGATTGCAATTCCAGCCGAATGGTTCCTTCCCTTGGTAACAGAATTGCATGCCTGGGCTCTGAGCTCTTTGCATTAATTTCATCTCTGCTAAACTTTCCCAGTCAATTAACCATGTCCATCTCCTGCTCTAGCAGCCACATGTGCCTCTTCTGCCACAGTAGGGTTTTGGAGCAGTAACTCCCTGCAGCCTTTGCTGCAGCAGTTTTCCTGTAGCAGCTTCCCTCAAGCATGGTTATCAATCAGGACCTGTCAGTATTTTTTCCCTCCAATGCACCTATTTTCAGGGCTGTAGGACTTTGACCTATTGCTTTTGTCTTTATAAGTACTACTTTTTACAATAGGGCCCAAAGCTGAATGAAAATTTCAGTCTCAGTGTGAGGAGATTCTGCTAAACCTGGATATTTCTTTTGCTTTCTGTCATTTTGCCTCCCTTGGGTTTTAATTTTGCTTGTCCAAAAGGCCTCATTTAGCTGGCTAATAGTTCTTTTGTGGTTGTTCTGGGCAGCACTTGCAGTGCAGAGGTCTCCTCTGAGTACCTGGCTAACAGGACTTCATGAAACAGTAGTGAGTTCTAAGAGGCTGAATTATCTGGGAGATGCTCAGCCATGGCGTTTGATATGGACTGCTTCTGAAAGGAATTCTGCAGTGATCCCTTGGGAAAGCACCTAAGAGGCTATGGAAGTAGCTTGAACATGATTTTCTTGTATGTTTTACTACCATCAAAGGTCATTTTGGACTGGAGTACTGATTAAAGAGTCTATGCTTTTTATCTTCTCTTGAGTTTTTGGGTGAGCCTGACCCTGTTTCTATAGGTACCTATATCATAAAGGCTGCCATACTAGTTGGCATTAATTGGTTCTTCTGTGGGTACTTTCAGACAAGAAGACAAAGACCAAACTGGCCACAGTGGCTCAGTTAATGGAAGTATAGGTTTAAAAGAGGGCTCATGGGTCTTATGTCCAGTCCTCTGGTACCATGTCAGATAATCTCTTTCATAAACTGAAAAGTCCTTGTCTTAAATCCCCACTTGGACTGTTTGTTCCCATTACTCCTCTTGGGAGGTTTCCAGAACCCACTGCTCTGATGGCTGGAAATAGCACTTTAATCCCTATGCTAGCCCTACTTGTGACCAGTTTATACCCATTTGTTCTGGTGCCAGCATGGAGTTGTTAGTTTAAATACTATTGCTCCCTCCATGTCTTCCTCTCCACTATGACTTGTACATTTGTGTGACACTATTATAAGCCCTCTCAGTCTTTATTTTTATATACTAAGCTGTCTGTGGTATCTTTTCCTTTCCTCTGATGACTGATGTATCTATTGTCTTTGCCTTCTCTACTCCAGCTTGGATTACTCACATTCAACTCTCTTGAATGTGACTAGACAGAATTGTACCCTGTTCCAAGTGAAGTGTTGCCCTCTACAATAACTTTATCTTTTAATTCTTTCTTCTGGGAGAACCTTGCATTTGCATTTGTTTGTGGTTGTATAGTGCTGGTGGTTCATAGTCATCCTGTGGTAGACTGATACTGTTGTTTCCTCTCCTGTCCTTTCAGCTGTTATTGAGATGATGTAAGGTATTAAGTGAAATTTATACTGAATTCACTCCATCTAATTCTTCCTGTCTGATGCTCTTAATTTCCTTGATGTCCCTTCAGCTTGTGTAAGTGGCTAACTTTCTTCAGCACACACGCTTTTTGTGCCAAGGTCATTAATGGAAATACTGATTTCAGTCCCCAGACCAACCCTTTCTTGAACTTCAGAAGTAACCTCCCATCACCCAATTACTGTCTGTGGGTCCAACCCTCTTTCTGTAGTTTTTCAGTTATATCACTTTTACTAATCCTCATCTTCTCCATTTTCAGTAATTTCTCATATACTACTGTATGAAACATTTTCTAGAAGTCCAAATAGCTAAGAAGTATCTTATGAAAGCAAGATGTCAGGGTATCGATCTTGCATCTTTGCTGTGTCCTTGTTCAAGACTGTTCTTGATAATTTTGCACTTAAAACACTGCATGTGAGTAAACTCTAGCTCAGTTGGCCTTACTGCAATAATTTGCCAGGCTTGTGTTCTAAAAGAGTTAACAAAGAGTATCTTATTTTTCTTGTTATACTTTGGTAATATAGCAGCAACCATGATTTTCAGTATCTCTATAAGGAATTTGCTAGTGGATGTATGGTTCCATGTCGCAGCTCTTGGGCAGAGACTATTCAGAATTTATCCCTTGACTGCACAAATATCTTTGTGGCTTCCACCTCAGTCATTCCAGTGAAGCACGGCATTCCTTTACTTCTTGGCTTCTACCTATATTGTATTTAATCTATGTACCATTCTAGCTGAAAACCAGCTGAATTTTCTTTGTTTGCTTTTATTTTGATGTCTGAATAATATTGCTGGTTTTTAATAGCTTTTGCAAGTTGTGACTCTCGACTTTGGCAATTCTCTCTCTGCTTCCTGACCTTTAAGATTCACTTTTTTCTTCCTTTACTACTGTTTTCTGCTCCTGAAGGGTGTCTGTTTAATCCTGATGTCCTTTTCCAAGGTAATTATTCAGCCAATAAATTCTCCAGTCTTTCCATATGAGTTTTGAACAATTCTTGCAATTTTCTCTAAAAGAAATTCCCAAAGTTTTGCTGTATTCCACTTCTCCCATGCTAAGGGAACAGGTTTGAAGTACTTTGCTATGGTGATGGCTACCGTAAAATTTTGTACTTGCTTTTGGACTGCAGAAGACTTAGGCCATGTTGATCTAGGGAAAGCAAGGGAAATTCTGCTTAATATTAAGTTATTTTACTTAATTAGCTCATGCCTAAACGTGGGTTGTAAGATTTCATAAGTGTAAATCAATGTTGCATCTTTCACCAGAGTTAGAACCACTGAGAAGATATCCAAATGGGCAACATAAAATTTTTTTTTTTTAGTAAACTTACTCCATTTTTCTCTGTTGTTCTTTGTCTTAGTCAGAGAAAACTGCATGGATACATGCACACAAATATACATACCTTATGGTATTGTTTTTTAATCTATGTCATCTCATTTTAAACATTTCCATATGCTCCTTACTGATTTATATCAGTACATAATTCAAGTCTTTTCTACTGGTCAGTTTCACAGACTCACATAAATAGGAAAAAGTGACACACATATATATATATATATTTTTTTCTTACTATAAGGCTCTGGGAACTTTCAAAATATTATAGCAGTCTTTGGATCAATGCATATCCCAGCAAGCCCTTGCATAAGTGACCTAAAATCGTGTGATCAAACCTCTTCTCCCCTCCCCATCCCTAGAGAGATATTTGTAATTAGATAAAATGAGGACAGAATATGCATAAGTATCTGTTATGCTGGGATTCCTGCCCAGAAAGGAAACTAATGGCCTGAGCTGGCCATAATCTTTTGCACCCTGTGTACTATTGACAAGGCTATGACTTGAGATGTTGAGGGTTCAGGGGCAGGTTTTTGCTGCTGTCTTATGGTGACCTTTCTAAATTGACTGTTTTCCAAAACAAGTGGAATTACACAGCCTATATTTTACTCATCATTCATTGTTGGGGACATTTTGCTTGTAAAGAGGGCCTGATTCTTCAGTCTCAGGGCTAATGCCTTGGAAGTGAGCGTAAATTGCTGCTTCAGTGGTTTGGAAGGGTTACACATTCACTTTGCCCAGATGTAAATGAAGTGAAGTGCAGGGCAGTGGAGAACAGGAAGTGGAGTTGTTCTTGGTAATTTTTTCCCATTTCATCTACCTGGCAATTGCTGCTTGTCACTGGTTCTTCAGAGAAAAGGCTGGTGGAGTTCTGTGGGCAAATTCTCTAGTTAACTCTCTAGTTAAGCTAAGTAGCCTCTTTGAAGCCTGTGTAACAGGTTGTCTAGTACTGTGATACTACACAATGCAAGAGAATGAGGTGAGTGGCATTTCAGGAACCTGGAAGCTGCTTTACGTACTGTTGCTGTTTTTTTCTTTCTCTCAATGCATATGGTAGGTGTCAGCCTGCCCCTCATGAAATTCTAGTTTTTTGGTCCTCTGCTAGTTTTGAGGGTTTTGTCTGATGACTTGGCAACAATGAAACACAAACCCTGGGCATATACAGTTCTGTCAGCCTTCCTCAGGTGTCCCAGTCATTGGTAAATCCACTGATGAAAAACTTTGCTTGGGCAGCCTGCGTGCTAGTCTTCCTCTCTTGCCTTGCTTCAATGGCCTTGGGGTAAATGTCAGTAAAAGTAAGAAGTGTTTTGATAAAAAGAGGGCCAAGGTCACATAAAAATCATGCCCTCCTGTACATTTCCAAGGAAGGCATTTACCCAGGATTTCCATTGCTCTGCCTGGCATAGCAGAATCAGGAAGAGAGCCAAAGCCATGCTGAAATTTGATTCTTTTTTTGAAATTATGTCCAGTTTGGCATCTTTTTGAGCTGAAAGAGTTTGGCTTTCTCTTCTTCTTCGCTCACAGTAATTTGCAGAGTGGGAGATTTGGGGTGAATCTGTTTTCTGTGTTTACAAGGCAGCAGGAGCTTCTATGGCTGGGATGGAATGTGTTGTTTCAACACACTGAATGTGAAAAAAACACTTTAGCTTCATACAGACTGTGGTTTTTGTTTGTACTCAGTCAGTGTTATTTCACTGAAGTCCAAAAAGTTATGCCAGTGTGAAAGGCAAACCAAGTCTGTGTTATTTCAAGACAACTGTACAAGAGAAAATTCTTTTTATTCCACCCACTACCCCCCACCTTAATTTTTCAGAATTTCTGTCCTTCTCAGATATTCAGTAGCGCCTGGTGCTTATATTATTTGGCAGCAAATGATGACATCAGTAGCCTCTTATGAGACCCTTAGCAGAAGCCTATAGCGTAAGAGACAGGACATACAGCAAATAACTTCTTAGTAACAGGGATGGGTCAAAACAAAATCCTGGATCTCAGCACTTCTTGTGAGCTTTGAAGATTGAACCTGGATTTGAAGTTAAATGTCTTTAATGGACAGGATCCAAACACCCACATGCTTCGGCAGAGCTCAGATCCAAATTCTGTCTACCTAAAGAATCAAGGTTCTGTTTTCATGTAAATTCTTCTACTAGTGAGAAGCAAAGGAAGGGATAAGACAGAAAATATGACACATTGGCAAAATTGTTTTTCAATACTATGTTTTTCAAAGTTTTTTCCATGAGGCGTCAGCAGCTCTTAAAAAATCACAGGGAGAGCATACAGTTGTCAATGAGCCAGAGCAGTTAAATGTTTTTAAATATTTTAATTCGGTTATTCCTTCACCTTTCTTTCTCACAAACATGCCTGGTAAAACTCCAGTAACGAAAACACTTGCTTGGGAGGGGGATAAAATCCTTTTCAGCAAAATAATGATGGTGACATTTTAATCACATCCTACCAACACTGTTAGCAACGGTTTAGGTTTGGCATTGAACTTATACACAACATTTGTTCTTTTATACGGTATTGATATTACATAGTAAAAATAACACAATTACAAAACTCATTTTGTTACTCTTGTGCCAACTTTGTTCAGCTGACGGTTGCTGTTTGAACTTTTAAAGCAATGTTTCATGCATGTGTTAATACCAACTCTACAATTAATTCTCTATGCTTTCAAATTACTCTCTTGTGCCTTACAACCCTGCATGGAAGTTACTTCCCAGTTTGAACTACCTGCAAAACCGCTCCTGTCAGATAAGCTGAGCTCATCCTGAGTGGTTCCCTACATCGAGATGATAAAGAGCAGCCACTACCCTTCAATTTCCCAGTACATTCCTGCACAGAAGTTTGTTATAGGCACTTTGCTTCACTAAGCCATTTCAGGATGTTGCTATTCAGAAATTTTCATCTTTCTAGTGTGAGATTTGGAGCTACTCTGCGATATTTTGGATGCCATATATCCTCTGATTATTTTCTATCTGTGAAGGATTTAAAAAAAACCAACCCCAAAATCATGAGGGCAAAATCAAGACCAAGAGCTTTCATAAATGAACACAACACGTAGTGATACATAGTAACAGATGAATAGCTGGCATGGGAAGTCTCCACTGGATCACACTTAAACTAGTTTTGGATTAAGCAAGTAAAAAAATCAACTCAATAAATAAGGAGGGGGAAGAACTCTCCTCAGGTGAAATGGTGCTCCCTTGAGTAGTTACTAGCTGGGAGCAGGCTGACATGCATCTAGACTTGCTGCTGCATCCTCCTGGGAAGTTAGGATTCAGATGGAGAAGGCAAAGTAGATTTTATTTTGAAATATTTTCAGTTCTTCCTTGTTCCTACTGTTACATTTAAACTGCACTTTATTTTAGGAAGGTTGTTGTTGTTTTCTGTGTTTACTTCTTAACAGTTTCTCATCTGGGGGTCTTAAAATGGGGAGGAAAGAATCAATATGCAAGACTTTGTGTGCAGACTTGAACCTGATCCCAGAGAGAGGAATCAATGGGCTTTCCCACTGGGAAGGGCATCAGAGGGGATCACTTGGAGAGATCAGAGAGGAGGCAAAAGTTCTCTTGGTCCATAAGAAGTACCACTTACCTAAGAGTCAATGGAGTGGTTTTGTTTCCTGACATGCCTGCTCAGAGTTTCACTCAATGTTTCCTTTTATATACTTATAAAAGTATGAAATGTGATGGTGAGCTTAGTTGTAATGACTGATATTGGACCCAGTCCTTATTTGTTCCAAAATACCAATAAAGAGTCTTTGGCTTGGTAGACCTTTGCTTAGTTGGAGATGGTTTGAAAGGTGATGAAAGTTACCCTTTAAAAAAACTGTAGTTACACAGTAGGGGACAGTGCTTGCGTGAGGCATTCTTTTTCTGCTTTGAGTTGGCCACACACCTCTGTAGCAATAATTATTACAAAATGACTCATCAGCATGCCTAGGTAGGGCACCAGCTACTCTAGTGGCACCCATACCTCCCAGGACTGCAAATACCTGTGCTCTAAGGGGCTTTCTGGCAGTGCAGGCAAAGTTTCACTTTGCCTCTCCAAGGATGAGGGGTCAAGGCCAGTGCTATTGCATGCAGTTATGGGGAAGGAAGAAATAGGAAGAGCTGGAATGGAGAACAAGGGGAGGATGAGGCCTGCTACTCCCTTTCCAGCACGGAGGGTAGGGGAAATGGGAATGGCACCTGCAGCTGGGAGCTTTCCTCCAGTGGCAGCCACTCCCACTTGGCAGCCACTGAGATGCTCAGCCTGGTTTCCAAAGGGTTTTGATAATGTTCTTTTCTAGAAGCTTTTAAAGAGCCTAAGCTGCCTTGTAAAGTCCTCTAGAGGCACACTTGGTTAAAACCCTTTAAACACAGACTAGGAGCAACCAGTCAGGTCACCCACGGAGGCCCACTGGGATCAATAACTGGGCCTGTGTTGCCTGGTATTTGCAAATTATCTGGAAAAGAATGTAGTGAGGAGGTAGAAAAGTTAGCTGATAATACTAAGGATACTCCATATGGGAAAAACACAAGGTTGCTGCAAAGTGTTGAAGAAGGACCTCATGAAATCAAATGATTTGGTCATTAAAATGACTGGTTATGTTCTGTTTAGATAAATGTAAATTAAGGCATGTAGGAAAAAATATTCCAAATTAAGGTACACAGGAATGCGAACAGTACTGACACTGATGAAAAAAGTTTTGGAGTTATAATAGATCTACCAAAATATGATCTTTGTACTCAATAATAGGGAAAGATAATAATAAAGTAATAATGAAAAGAAAGGGAGACAGGAAAAGATGCAAGCTGAATGTTAGCATCAAAGGAAAGAAAACAAATGTTATTACTATGAGAATAAATTTGGCACATTATTGATCTTAAAGGTCTTTTCCAACCTAAATGATTATATGGTTCTATGATGCTATATAAATCCAAGGTTTGGAGCGTATTGGAATACTGTGAGCAGTTTGGTCTCCCTGTCTTGAAAAGGATACAATAAGCTCAAAGATATACTGAAAGAGAAGCAAAGAGGATCAAAAGAAATGACTTCTGTATAGAAAATTACTAAATTGATTTGGGTTTTCCAGTCTGTAAAAAGATTTCTGACTCTCTCTCTTTGAGAGAGGTTCGTGAGATCAGGAACATCATGGAAGGGGCAAATAGGGGATGGATGGATGGATGTTCGTTCTCTCTCTTGAAGTCAAAAGTTAGGACATCAAACGAGATTATCAAGAGGTTGGTTCAAAAGGAAAAAAAGAGATACTTTTTCACTAAATATTAAATAAATCTGTGAAACTCTTTATAATGGGATGTATGGGATATTAAAGTTTACCTGGGGTCAAAACCCATCACCTTTACAGAAGGAAAATCCTTCAATGGCCGTGGAATACCCTGATATTTAAATCACAGTTTGAGAGGCTATACAAGTGTGTTTCCTGCAGAATATCACTATATCCATATTTTGTGTGCCTCCTTGGGGATTCCTTCCTGGCCTAAGTTTGAGACAGTGTCCAGGGTTAGATGGACCTTTGGTCTGACCTGGTATGCCCGTTTTTATGTTTCAAGTTCTCTGGCAATCACATAGTACTGAGCAGTCCTGCAAGAAAGGCCTTGAAAAGTTTCAAAATAAGAGATCCAAAAATGCAAGATGGAATTCTGATTACTGGCTGGATAACCAGAGCTTTATTTTGTTCTTTGCAATGTTTGCTCCTGCATGTCAACCCTAGGGGGAAGTCGGTGTGCCAGTTCACCCGGGTCTTGCAACAACCTGAGACAATCTGTTTATTAAACATGTGCTTTGGCTGCTGTACAGAGGAAATGGCATGATCCAGACTGGTAATGTGGAGGCTTGCATTTGGTTTCTGACCACACCATTGACTTTCTGTATATTTTCAGAGAAATCCTATCCCTTATTGTCCTTCTGTTTCCCTTTGCAAAGAATACAGAAAATTCTTTATGTCTCTTCTTAAAGATGAGTTTGAGATAGATGGTTATAAAGTGCTAAAACTTGTGAGTCAATGCAAAGTGTTTGATGCTGATTTGTTTAATGGGCATACATTTAAGAAATTTGCTCTCTTTAATGTCTGTTCATGGGCCTCTCATTCAGACTGGGCTAGGAAGTAAAACCTATATTCAGATTCATTCTAGAGGGAAAAAATCTTAATTAGTTGTTTCTACACTTATTAGTTATTCATTAGTTTGGGGTGTGTTTGTCAGAACTGGCAGGGTGAACCCCTGGGAAATCTGCCGTGGTCTGATCTGACTAGGGGAAGCTTTTTTTTTTTTTTCCTTTTCTGTCCTGTTGCACAGTTTCTTTTTGCTTTTTTGCTCTCACTAGGTCACCGTTAATGGAATGAATTTTCTAGTCATGTCTCAGATTCACAATCATAGGTGACCTTTGCTCTTCCATGTGGCTGTCTCTCTGCTCCTGTGGCCATTTACAGGCATGTCTTATAAGTTAATATTTATAATGAAAGGCAACTGGTGGCACTTGTACATAAGGTGGTTGTCCTCTCCTCACGCTGTGCAGTAGCATACCTGAATCCTGATGAGAAGTCAGAGATGCTCTTGTTCTAAACTAAAGGTATTCACTAGAATGATTATTGGTTGCATATTAGACACCTGATCAGGATAGTTTGCCGTGTTTCCAGGACATTGTACACATTGGGCAAAACCCACACCAAAATCCATCTTTTTCGGGGCACTAACTAGGTATTCACACAGCTTTCTACAGTCAGGAGGAAGCTCTGATGTGCTCCTTTTATGTATCAGCATTTGAGTTCTTAGATACCACATTTTTGAGAAATCTTTAGAGATGAAACACAGACTTTGGCAGCATGACCAAGAAGACCTACATGATTGCCTTTACTGCTGGGATTCAAGTGGTGGGATTGCATTAGTCCTCTGCCTCAAAGCTGCTATGGATCAGGAAGTGTGGGAGAGGACCCAGGAGGTTGTGCAAACCTCCTCTAAGTTTCACTAATAAACTTCCAAACACTTTTGAAATGAGATAGCTTGGACTGCAGTGTTCCTATGGAGAACCTCATTCCAGCAAAAGAAATCAGCAGCTCCTGTAAATGTATCTGCTTGGTGCTTCCCCTATTGGGCACCAGAAGTCACACATGAATGCAAGTCTACATGGCAAATGGGAAGGCAAAAGATGTGCAATTGCTCCTTGATATTATTGCATGTTTCCAGTGCTTGTGGGTGGGTTCACAGGGCCACTGCAGGTGGCCATTAGGAAGAAGTGTGGATTGTGAGGACAGGCTGGGAGTAAAATAATTAGTATTGGTATTATCGTATTTTATTTTGTGTCAGTTATTTAACTGTTCTTGTCTGAACGGATGAGTTTTACTTTTTTTTTCTGATTCTCTTCCCCACTGCAGGGTGTGTGTGTGGAGTGAGTGAGTGGCTGTGTGGTACTTAGTTGCCAGCTGGGGTTAAACCATGACATCCTGGAATTTGTTTCCACTTACAGTCTAAGCTGCTTTTGTGCCAGTTTTGACTTGGAAAAAAATGGTTATTTGAATGACATCTTGCTCTCAGTTTTATGTAGTTTCCTTTACATGTAAATTCTTCACGAAGGCCACCATACCCTCTTGCTCTTTGCATAAGTGTAGAGGGGTGCCTAAACATGGCTTAGCAAACAGTTATTCTATGCTATGCAAACAGTAACTCTGTGCAAAGGGCATTCACCCCGGCCTATGCTGCCAGGGAGGATGTTCAGAGGGTGGTCTTGTCCCAGGATTCCCTTGTTAAATTTACTTCTGATTGTCTGCGTACATTGCACTGCTTTATTCTCTGCCCAGTGACCAAAGCATCCAGTTATGAAGCAGAATGATGGATAGCAACCCCCCTCCACCAAACAACTACCAAAACCCAGCAAAACCTATCCCCCCTGCAAGAAAACACCCATTGTAGTTGAGGATATGCCACTTTTTGAGCCAAGTACTAAAGGGTGTATCAAACACTTGAAGTGCCCATGAAAATGGAGCAAAGTATGTTAAACAAAAATATAAAAATGAACTCTAATTCAGTATTAGTATTTCAGTTTCTGTGAGTATTCTACCTTAGTTTCACTTTTTACCCTTCTCTCTGTGCAATACCAGTTCTAGTTAAAGAAAGGTAGAGAAAAATCTATCTTTTGGGTGTCTAAAAACTATCATCTGTATTAAGGTAATTGATAACACCTTGAAAGTGTTAATTTTGAATCCCCTCCTGTAGTTTAGCCCTTTTGTTTAAGAGGCCCAAGAACAGTCTCCTTGCCAGACTTCCAAGCTCAGTCCAGTTTTTGCTCACCTGATGTTATTTTTAGTGGAAGAAAATAGAAATATTTCTAGGTGTTAGGATATTCTATTTCTTTAATCCCTGGAAAGACCAAAATGAGATGGAGGAAGATAAGCAAACCCCTAACAAAGTGAAGTGATGAGTTACCAGTTTTGAAGCAGGGCAAGAGGTCAGGACTGAGGGAAGGACTGGAAAGAAAATGTGTGTGCATACATGTGTGTGCTACTTTGCTTTGAGAATAATTCAAAGAAAAGGACCACAGATATGAAGGCATCTGATCCTTTAAAACGTTTGCAGCTTTTTCATTTGAAGAAACTGGTATTCCTGTGGGATAGGGGGAGTGCAGGCTTTTTTTCCTCACAAATCTTTTGGTTTCCCTGAAATTATAATAGGGATTCTTCCAAAATGTAAGTTCATGTGTCAGTTCTCTCCTCATATACTAATGAAGAATAAAATAGTGTTGGTGGGGGCAAACTTTAAAGTCCTGTGGAGGGTGTGAAAACAAATCTAAAGGCTGGCTGCAGAGAGTGGTGACTCAAGAAGACTTGGAGAGGATGATTGCCTGCATTCTAAGGCAGAAGTGTTTTATTGGAGCAGGGCTGGTTAAGGAAGGCCCTGCTTGGGGAAGTGACTTGCAAAACGATATTGGGGAATGAATAGGAAACATGGCAGAGACATGGTAAGGTATGAAAAGAAGTTCTGTAGGCCAGAAGGGAAATGAAGACACAAAAAGACAGATTGTAATACAAATTAAAGGCATTTCTTTTAATTAATTCATTTAAAAATGTCTATTAACTAAAAATCAGTATCGTAAGTAGCTCCCAGTAGGCTGTGATTTTGTTGCACTAACTGAGCAGTTTTTGACCCAAGAACTTCCAGCTGGCAGCTACCACTGCTCCTGGTCCCAGCAGGGACTGGGATGGGCATACCTAAGGAAATGAAGTACATGAGAGCAATTAGCTACCCATAATGTTCCTTGGAGAAGATAGCTTGTGGGGCCAGGTGCGATATCCTTGGGCATAGTGCTGGGATTTTGTATGAGAAGGCTCAGATCTGGAAGAACAACAGCAAGACTTCTTTTCCAGACCTTATGTGAAAAAGTGGGATGGGAGAGTTTGGGAAGGGGTGCAGTAGTGAGAGGGCTCTCATGGCAAAAGAGTAAAACAGAGTTTCAGCAGCAGGTGCCAAAGCTGGTGATAATTGTATTCCTGTTCCTGAGGGGAGGTGTGAGAAAAGACCCTCCTGTGCACTTGGGTTTTTATAGAATAAATGGGTACCACAGCTCAGGGCACCTGATCTCTTTTCCTCCCACTGGTAAAGGCAGGAAATCCCTTTTCCTTCTACTCCTCCCACTGAAAAAGGGAGGCAGGAAATACGGTGGCAGCCTTGCAGGAAAGGGCAAGAGGTAGTGCCAGGGATACCTCTGCACCAGAGCATTGCAACGTGGGCACACACTGTCACACTGAAACTTTGTGGGTTACAGCTCTGGGAGGAAGCAGAAGCAAAGACCCTTTTGCTCTGGCTCATAGACTTAACCCTTGGGTTGCTAAACAGGATTTACTGTGCCAGGTCAGACCTGGTATCTGCCTCATTCAGAATCTTATTCTGGCAACATTCTTAGAAGCTGGATTTTTCGTGTCTTCGAGTGGTCTTCAGTGAAAGCTTTACCATGAGAGCCCAATTATTTAGGCTAAAGGGACAGTGTATGCTGTCTTCAGAGGTGCTGTTAACTTTAATAGATTCCCTCTTCAGGGCCATTCACACTCCCACTTCCTTCTCTCGGGAATTGGTAGCAACTGAGAAATGTAATCCCATTTATTTTGCTCGTGGGTACAGGACAGATTCTGTGCCCACTGAGCCTGGCAGGGAGTTCTCAAGGGAAGCCTGTGAGAGTAACTCCCTTGCGGCCTGCCTGCATGTGAGCAGCTAAACTGACCTGACCACTTCTCCCTCCCTGTTCCTCTCAGACAGATTTTCTCCTCACGATCCTGCAGGATTTGTGTGACCTGGAAGCATTTAGTCCTAAGTGTTCAGCAACAGCTCTCAACATACTTCATCATCAAATACAACAAAGGAAGTCTCCCACTTTTACCATCCCTCTATCTGTGTTAGAATAATTTGTGTAGTTCCCTATTTTGTGCATTTTTTTTCTGAGCTGATCAGTGTAAGTTAGAATTCAATAAGTGATCTTCAGTCTCTGTTGCTTGCCTGATATGGTGGTTCATTCACCAAAAGAGCATGTAAAATACTTCAGTTTGAAACCTGTCATGTTTTGACCAGGTGTTAACAACATCACAAGTTGTGCCAAGAGGGGTGAGATGGGCCTCAGGTTCTGTTGGTATATAAAACATTGGCTTAAGAATCAACTCTTTCATGTTGTCCTAAATGACTGTTTCACCCTTGCACCCTCCTTTTTACAGCAGCGAGTAACACACACAAGGAAAACATATTCTTGTCTTTTGCAACATAGGTACAAGACAAAGGGATAGAAAAGCCCAGCCCATGAATCACAAGTGAATAAAAATGGAGTGTAGGCATCACGCTGTTCATCTTCAAGGGGAAGGAATAAAAGCTGTTCAGGGTGAGAAAAAGTCTTCTAGAAGACTGGCGTTTGCAGTGTTGCAGTGGTCCCAAGGACATCCTCTTCCAGTTATGGTTTGGACTGATGCTTGTCTATTATGTCCAAAAAAATATAAAAAAAATTTTTCAAGTTGCTACATAATTTCTTGTAGAAATTTGGTGGATAACTTTGCTACCTTGCTTTGTTCTGTTGCCTGTCCAGGACAGGGCTTCAAAACTGGCACTGGACATTGTGCTGAAGGCTACAGCAGGAGACCTCTGTATCCTGCACAACGTGCCTTGGAGACTCCTTCCTCTGCTGCCACTATCCTAACACACCATCTTTAGAAAGGAGCCACAATGTGCCCTATATTTTCTTCTGTTCGTTACAGACTTGGTGGTAAGGAAGGACACCTCACAGTCACTGCTTAAATGTTACTGGAAGTCTCACCACATCCACGGGAACTACAGATGGGAGAGTAGCTTCCTGAGAGCAGCTCTATTTTCAAGAACTGTGCTGACTAATTCTGTGCAGCCAGGGAAGAGACTTACCAGGCTTTATGCTGAATCCAGTGTGTGCTGAACAGGATTTTACATGTTTAATCACTGCAGTGTGACTGTGTGTGCAGTGCAGAAACAGTCAAAAAAGTGTGTAGTTATGATGCATCTCATTGTCCATTCTTTGTGCCTTGTACTAAGGTGCTCAGAATAGCACCTCACACCTTCACAGCACTACATCAGTTGTTATATGGAAACTCCTGTGATGGAGCCATGCATTGATATTCCCATTTTTAAAATTAGGGAATTGAAATAGAAAGAAGAGGAAGAGAGAAGTGAATTCAGAGGCCTGGGATTTTAGAAAGATTTGAGTAGTGTTTAGGAGTTGCTGGCCCCTATGCTTGTGTTAAGCATGAAGAAACATGCCTCTGTCTGGATATTATTTATGTAATCTTATATGAATATGTATATTACAATTCCTCATGACTGTCAGTCATCTTAGGGACAGCTTGTTAAGAGCCACATGGAGCTGTTGGTGATACAGATTCACCTGACTGCATCATTTCATAAGACCCTGTCTATGACCCTTGTCACAGGTGGCTGCTACCCCCTCACGTGCAACCTAGGAAATACGAGAGTCTGAAAGTTGACATTATTGGCATTCCTTCTCTTCAATTTCTTTTATGTAACGATGTAGAATATGACAAACAATTAAAATGAAACTAAAAAACCCCAATTAAAATAACTTTTTCTTAATGTTCTGAGAAATCACAGTCTAATGTCACTAGATTAGAGAGATGAAGCCCTCATCCTGTGAGGACTGATTGAGGGAATTGGGCAAGTTCAGGCTGGAGAAGAGACAGCCTTGTGGGAAACCTTCCAATGCTTACAGAGAGGTCATCAGGGAGATGAAGCCAGGCTCTTCACAGTGCTGCATGGCAGGGGGATGAGAGACAAAGAGTGTAAGCTGAAACAAGAGATTCAGAATGGCTGTAAGGAAAAGCTTTTTCACCCTGAGGACAGTGCAAGCAGTGAGAGATGCTGCCCAGAGAGGTTGTGCAACCTCTGTCCTTTGAGGTTTTCAACGATGTACCAGACAAAGCTCTGAGAAATCTGGTCTGACCTCACAGCTGACCCCAGTTTGAGCAGGAGGTTGGATGGGAGACCTTTGGAAGCCTCTTCCAACTTGAATTATTCTTGGATTATTATGCATTTTTTTTGCTGCATGTGCTGCAAATCAGTGTTCATACTGAATTTTCAGAAGGCTATGCAGTCTATGGAAAGAAAGTTGAATGGAACAAACATGACAGCAGAGATGGTAGAGTAAAATTTTGCTCATTTCTGAAAAGTTTCTTGGTATCTTCTATTGTAATTGAGGCACAAAAACTTGATGGAAAGGCTTGGTGACAGTCTTGTGCCTTGGCACTAGCAGTGTGAAAAACTTCTTCCAGCTTTCCACAGCTTTAAAGAGGTAACCTTTTCCAGATGATACATTTTAAAGGGATTTAGCTCATTCTTTTCCCCTTCTCTCTTCTTCCCACCAGAAGCATTGCCTTGGTGTGACTGTTTTACTGATCATGGAGGTGAGAAGCAGTGGATGAAAGTCCTCAGAACTCCATTTTCTGTGTGGAGTACAACAGAGTTTGCTTACAACCCATTTTACCTCCAGTGGCCATTATTCATGGCGCATGACATACACATTTTCAAGAAAGAATTTTTTTTCCTAAACTGTATTTTAGACTAGGGTAAATTAAGACTCTCTAGGCCACAAGTGTTTGGTCTGGAGATTTTATAATAGGCTCTGGAGAGAGATTTAATGGGAAAAAATAATGGAGTTTTTGCAAATCTTATATTTTGGAAACAGACTAATATTAGTTACTTCATACCCTTTCCTTAGAAAAAAGAACACACGCTGTATATTTAATTTTGTTAGGTTTTCATTTCTCAAAAATATAGGCTCCACTTCTGTTGATTTCTTGGCACTCTACTGTGTCAATAGATATACTGGGAGTGCATGGTGGAAGGAGTAGGTTTTGAGTGGGATAGGATGCGGTATTTGTCATTTTTCATCATGTATTCTGAAGTGGCAAGACGAATATGAAACAGTTATCCTTGGAAAAACTGTGCTGTACAGAGAAATAAAAAAGTAATAATCTAAGAAAAACATAATGCCAGAAAGGAAGGGTACAGCTACAGAGTAATAACAGTTGAGTTGGATACACCGGAGGTAGCAATGCAATGATAATGGTTTCTGCCTGGAGCTTCTAATCTGAAACTTTATGAACTCCTAACTTTATGAAATCATTACCATGCTTCTCTTCACCCTTCTCTATCCCACTTAGAGTCAGTTTTTGAACATGTTGCATAGATGTTCCCATTTTCTGTGAAAGCAAGGCTTTTAAACAGAAACAGAACCTTTGACCCTCTCACCTGATACCTACTAAAGTTATATAGCACAAAACTCTTCACTTATCACTGAACACCTGAAGCTGTAAGAGGACACCTCTCCTTTGCTAGGTTGAGGCTCCAAAAAGCTTAGCAACCTCTCTCTCTTTTATCTTGAACTCAGAGAATACCACTAGGACAGGAAAATTGAGGCTGAGATATGAGTATATAAAAAAAGAGCCTCCTTCCTTTTCTCTGTCTAGTTAAGTTGGGCAGGAAAATCCTCTTGACAATTCAGACTATGTGTTTCTTGAAAATGTTAATGAACTCTGCAAGCTGCCTGGAGAAACTAGAATGAGAAGCATGCCTAGCAGTTAGATTTCAGGCATCATGAGTCAGAATAAACAACTTGCATTTCTTGCATCCTTAGTGTCCTTGGACAGGTTATTTAACTACTCAGCAACTCAGTTTCATTTCCTATATAAGGAGAACAATAAACCTCACATTCACTAAAGGAGTGTTTAAGGGTTAGTTCATGCATACTTGTAAAAAGCCTTGAAAGGGCCTATTGAGAGACAACCTATAATTATCATGTGCATCATGATTACCTGAGATTGCTTCTGTGTGTTTCTGTGTACATGTATGCACACCACTGGCTTGGGTACACAGTATGCTGAGGGTACTTGACCAGTAGTGGATTCAAAAAAGAGTTCTGAGATTTGAAATGTGGAGGATAAGTCTTCTGCTAAAGTTAAATTACTTGTTTTGTGGGAGTTGACATCTATTGAGGTATTAACTTCAGGAAAAGTAGGGGATATGAAAGAGGAAAAGAGGTATTCCTCCTTATGTTTTGGTCGTTGCAGGTTCTTTGCTTTATCTACAGCATGCTTACAGGCAAGATCTTACAAGACTTCCTCACCTTGCCTTAAAAAGATCAAGGGCTCCTTCGTTCAAAGGATTGAGAAGATACTTTATGCTCCACAACCCTTTTAAGCCAATGGCTTGTCTCCAAGGGAGGCACTTCTAATGGTGTTTGGTGTTTCCAGTGATGTGCCTACTTGTCCACAGGAAACTAAATCAAAAAACCTCACCCCCCAGTTTACAAGTGCTATACTTACATGTACCGTACATGTAAGAGTAGACAGTACATGTACTGTCACAAAGAGCTGTGCGGAAAAGGCAGAGACAAATTCTGACAACTCTAGCTCTACAACAGATGTTTAATAGAGAAGTATGGACTTTGTTTCAGTTCAGTGGTATTACTGGTCTTGAACGGACAGACATGAAGTACAAAGAAATGAAAGGTGTGGTTGAAGATAGAGTCTTTTATTAGGGCAACTTCCTTCTTCTCTGGATTTCACCTGTATCTTTAGCTTTCCTGCTTCCGATACCTTGAAGAGAAATGGAAGTCCTCAAGGAAATAGTGCTTTAGTCTTTGACTGAAATTTTGGATTTCACACGTCTATAATCAGAGAATGTCTAAGAGACATAAATGCAGGATGGGATCTTCTTATTGAAGAATTACTTGAACTCTCTTTAAGTTTTGCTCAAGAGCAGAATGCTCTGTGCTCATGAAGTGGGTAGAGGGAGCAGGGAGTTTCTGGAGCAATTATTTGAAAGCTATGAAGACTGGGGAGTGTTTTCACTGAGTGTTCTGGAGTGAAATATGGTGATTCATGGAAACCAATCCAGTCTGCAGAACACAGTTGATTTTTGACTAATTTCCTAAATCAAAGAATTGTTTTCCAGAAAAGTTTTAGAACATGTTTGAACACTCCATTTTGGTATTTTCTGATTTATTTCATTTTAAATGGCAATTACTTAAAAATTCACAAGGCCCAAAAGGTTAAAATCCAAGTAAAGTACTATAACTGACTTGAAGACTTTTTAAAAATGTATTGTCAGTTTATGCACTTTGCTAAAGATCTTAGATTCTTGTGCTGTTGTGGCAGAGGGCAACAAATCACTACAGGTGAGAAAATAATGTTACAGATTTAGTAAATGAGAGATGTGAATCCAAGAAGTTTTAATCATAGTTCTTTGAATATCTGTGCCATGTTGAACAAATCAGAAACCTGTATTGTAACCAGGACTACTGCTGCTTACAGAATCACAGAATCACTTAGGTTGGAAAAGACCTGTAAGGTCATTGATTCCAACCCTTGATCACACTGATCATCTCCTTGTCTAACTAGACCATGGCACTAAGTGCCACATCCAGTCACTTCTTGAATACCTCCACCACCTCCCTGGGAAGTCTGTTTCAATGCCAGACAACCTTTTTTGTGAAGAAATTCTTCTTGATGTCCAACCCGAACCTGCCCTAATCCAGCTTGAGGCTATGTCTTCTTGTCCTTTTGCTAGTTGCCAGGGAGAAGAGGCCAACCCCCACTGGGCTACAGCCTCCTTTCAGGTAGTTGTAGAGAGCAATGAGGTCTCCCTCGAGCCTCCTTTCCTCCAGGCTAAACAACACCAGCTCCCTCAGCCTCTCCTCATATAACTTGCTCTCTAAATCCTTCTCCAGCTCTGTTGCCCTTTTCTGGACATGCTCCAGCACCTCAATGTCTTTCTTGTAGTGAGAGGCCCAGAACTGAACACAGGAGTCAAAGCGTGGCCTCACCAGTGTCAAGTACAGGGGGATAATCACTGCCCTGGTCCTGCTGGCCACACTATTTTTGATACAATCCAGGATGCCATTGGCCTTCTTGGCCACCTGGGCACACTGCTGGATCATGTTCGGATCCATTCTATAGGGTTGTAGTACTGCTTATCTGAAAATTGTGACACAGACAGATCCTTCCCTTCAGGAAGGTTAAAAAACATGTTTGGTGTTTTCTTTTTTAATGGTGCCTTTTAGAACGTCTGTCTTTATATTTTGGGTTTTGAGCCTTTAAGTTACAAGTCCAAGGTATTCCCTGCAAACCCAAGAGTTAGAAACACTTTTGTACCTATGAAAGCTACAGTTATGTAAATCATATGACTCTGGAGTGGAACTTTGAGGAAGAACACCACATTTCAAAAAACATGAAATCAATCCATGGGAACTGGTAAGAGCTGCTTTACACTTTTTGTGATATTGCAAGTGAGTTGAGAACTATTGATTGCTTCTGAGAATCAACATAGGCACTTGACCATTCCTATCTATGGACTGACTGACTCCACAGTAGGCATGTAAAGATGAATTCTTCCCTATAAAGTTCCCTGAAGTTGCAAAGAGAACATGATTCATGCAGATTTTATTGACTGGCCCATGTTTTTTGTGTTGACAATCTATCTCAAACGTGAACAAAGTAAAGCTCTTTCATGTGTGCCAGAACATATTTAACTTTCCATAACTAATTCACCTGGTTTGGAAGCAAGCTTGTTTGTTTTTTTCAGGAAAGGTGCCTGCTTTTGCCCCATTTTATGACTGGTAAACAAAAATGCAGGGAAGATGAGTGGCTGATTCAAGGTCACACATTGAGCTATCTGCTTAGGTGAGTTTTGCACTACAGACCAGTCTGACTCATGGTCAGGCAAATGAAGACCAGCAGTATTTATCCTCTTCTTCCTCACTTTCCTCATTCCTCACACATAAATCAGTCTCCTCCATAGTGAGGGGTTTCTTACCTAGATTCAATATTTTGTACAAAAGACTCTAGAATGAGGCATCAATTAATGGGGTGTTTTCTGACATTGTGGCAGGCTGATTTCTAAACCCAAATGAGTGAATGAAGAGAAACTAGACTGAAGACTGTATGAGGGACAGAGAGTTGGTCATAGGGAGACCACAACTGGTCAGAGAAAAACTGTCTTCTACTAAATCTTTCATGAATCAACAAATCAGCTACATCTTTATCACAGGGTCTGGTATCATTGAAACTTCTCAGTAGTCATGGGAGTAAAGCCTTTAGATATGCTTGACAGGGCAGAGGGGGGACCTGTGGACACTCAGAAGACAGCCTTTTCCTTTTTTTACAGCTGTATTTAACACAAATAATTAATGTACTTTACCTGCTGACAAGGTTCTCTTAAAAACATATATACTTCCTTGTGTGCAACTTAGTTTTCAGAGCCGCTGTTAAAGATTGGGCTCACTGTGGAGGCTGAGATGGGGAACTGCTGTTGATGTAGAGTGAATAATACTCCTGTGCCCTTTGGAAGGGCAGTTTGGATCTTCTCCCTTGGTGCTTTTGCAGTATGCTCTTGGAATGGCACTTGTTTGGCTTCCACTCTCCCAGCCTGATCCCTCCTCCTTAAGGCAGGCCACCGTTACAGCTGGTGTTTTCTGTTGGGCAGATCAAACAGTATCCTGTTTTATCTGCTGTACTTTATCTCCTGTCATGAAAATCAATTCTCCCATTGCTGTCTAAGAATAGACTATTCCCTTGTGAAATGCCTCATGTCTTTCCCCCTCAAACTCTTTCTTTAACTTGTTTATGGTTTGACCAGGTAGTTTGTTATATTGCTGCATGTGGTTTATACAGCTGGGCCTCTGAAAGGGAAAGAACCCTCCCAAACCTGCAGCTTACATATCTCTTTCTCCACCTCCTCTTCCTTCTCTTCTCCCTGCCCTCCCTACCGGAAAAACAATTCAACTAATCAACGGTTGTATCTATTAAAATATTAGTCTGTGGGATACTACATGCAAGAGCAAATCCTACAGAAACCTCTTGCACCTGCAGGGGAAACGTTCCATATATGGCATGTAGGCCGGCAGAGTCTTGATTCGGAATAAAATGTAAATGATTCTGGTCGTTTTGCCACATCCTGTTTCTCTCATTTATGCATGCACTATTTTGATAACCAGCAAATAGTTCTCAGTTTGCTGGAGCTAAAGATAGCCTTGAATTGTAGCACTAGTACCCTGCTCTGTTAGAAGTGCCTGGGCTCTGTCCCCTTGGGGCCAGTCTCGAAAACTGGGGCGAGCCTTAAGTTTCCTTTCTGGCATTTCTTTATGTTTAGCACGATTTGTAACTGCTTTTGAAGCGTTTCAGAGTAACCCCAAACGTGAGTTTCATTCTCTGGTTACTCAAATGACCGGTGTCATCTCTCTGTTCCTTAACTTGTGATCCCTTTTTTTTGTGTGTGATACAAAGTAGACGGAGAAGAGCAGTTGGTATGCTTCAATTTCCTGACTCTGCTCGAGGGCCCTCCCTTGTTAATTCTGTTTCTCCTAGAACCGTAGAAATTAAGGGTTTTTTGGCACGTGAGCCATTATGTAGATCCCTTGGCTGAAACTTAGAGTTTACCTTGATCTGATAACATGTGGTAATAGTGTAAATGCTTTGTATAGAGCTTTGAATTGGAATAGTGTTTTCTGAATGAAGAAAACACAGCATCTCTCCTATGAAGACAGACTGAGAGTGTGGGGCTTATTCACTCTAAAGAAGGGAAGACTCCAGGGAGACATTATAGCACCCTCCAGTACTAAAGGGAACTTATAGGAAGGCTGAAGAGGGGCTTTTTACAAGGGCATGTAGTGATAAGACAAGGGGAAATGGCTTCTGACAGAGGATAAGTTTAGATTAGATGCTGGGAAAAATTCTTTACTGTGAGGGTGGTGAGGCACTGCAACAGGTTGCCTAGGGAAGTTGTAGGTGCCCCATCCCTGAAAGTGTTCAAGGCCAGGGTGGATGGGGCTTGGAAGAACCTGGTCTAGTGAAAGGTGTCCCTGCACATGGCAAGGGGGTTGGAATGACATGACCTTTAAGGTCCCTTCCAACCCAAACCATTCTATGATTCTATGAAAAGAGGAAGAAGACTACAAATCCATTTGAATAACTGGCCAGGACTAAAGTGGGAAAATGGTAGTTTAACAGCGCTCCCCTGCTGGAAAATCCCAGTCCGGGCTTCACACACTGTGCAGTTGGTGTGCACGCTCAGATGCTTAAACGTGCTGTTGAATCCAGCCTTAGTAGATATAGGCCTTCTCTTGAAGCTGAGATCTAGTGAAAATTATTATTTTGTTACTCTCAAATTTGAAGAATGACCAAGCAGGGGTTTTGTGCAGGTCCATCATGCTTTTTGAAAACAAAGTTCTTTCTGACATTTGATGCTTTCTGTGTCTTTCATATAATCTGTGTTAAGCTGAATCAGACTTTGATCTATGCAGGCTTTTGTGCCTCCCAAGACAGATGGAAAGAATATATATTTTAATTAGATACTTACAGAAGATTTTCAGAGGACTAAAGTGATAAGCAGCTCCTTCTACAGGCTTATAACTTCTTCATGTTTCTTTTCCTTGGTCTATCAGGAAGTGCTAACGATTCTAATACACTACAGCCATTTAAATTGCACACAAAAATACTTGGCTGCCCACTGCCCAATAATGCAGAATGCCACAGCTCCCATGTGGAAACTGGGAGCCCAGCACTGGGCAGATCAACCATTACCACCAGTTATTTGCTATCTGCAGAGAGCATCTGGAGTAAGGATGAAGTCAGTAAGACTGCTCAGGTAACCAAGAATAGTGTTTTGGGGCGCCTTGCTCTCATCAGCAATTCTGGAACTCTTCAGCTAAAAGACGCTAATAACATTTGGCTGTGTGTGCAGAGAGTTGTGTTCTTTCCATTAAACAAAACGTGACCTCTACAGGTTCTCCTTTTCTGGTGTAAACACAATGTCTACACCAACTGGGGAACCTCTATACTAGTGCTGCTGATTCCAAATAAAGTAATGGTGACAGGACCCTTCCCTGGAACTTACTCTGCCAAATTCATCATGCAGTAATGCAAAAAAATGAACTCATTGGACTAGATCCTCACAACTGTTGTAAATCTTGGTCACCTTATGGACTTTGCTGGACGTGTGCCGGGGTACACAGGGAAACAAATGGGATCGTTCTCCTTCTTTATTCTGTACCACCACCACATATATTTTATTTTACTTTTAGTATCTGTATGTGACTGATGCTCCTTGCCCATGTGAGGGGAGTTGGAACTAGATGATCTTAAGGTCCCTTCCAACTCAGATCATTCTGTGATTCTGCAAAGTATTTGCTTGCGTATCTTTCCCTCAGTGGTGCTGCTGACATTCTGCGAGCAGTTCTGCAGGGCAGAGATGTGGTTTGTTAACCAAGTTTCAGCGTGCGTTGCCCATCCCTTCCCCTTTCCCCTCCTTCTCTGCTTTGGGAAGCAGATGGTGCTAATTCCCGTGGTGGCTCTTGATACAGCTGAGGTCTCTTCCCTGATGCCTCTACTGTATCACGGAAACTCCCTGTGGTATTTCTGGAGTCAAGAACACACAGTTGATTATTGTCTTTTGTTTATGACTTTGAAGATCCTATTAGGATTATATTTCTCTTTGCTGTGCTTTTCCACCTCCCCTTCGAACCTGTCCCAAAGATCTTTGGTTTGAAACTCCCTGCAGCTTGGGGAATATTGCTTTTCATTACTGTTGTAAGTTATATAATTTTGCATTCCTACAGACATCCACCCGCCACATGTTTACCTTTCTAAATATCCTCCCATTTTGATTGTACTTACATTTTTTTTCAAGCAGAAATGCTGACTCTTTACATATAACAAAGGTCATTCTATTACTTTCTGTTTCAATTTAGAGGGTGAAGCACCGCTAATTGCCATTTTTAATTAGCCCATTCTTTAGTGCCCCTTTTCTTATCCTTTGGACCTTTCCCTCTCTTGTATTATACAACAGGATGATTGCTGAAACACCTCTTCCTCTTCCCTGGGCTGCCAGTGTCTCATGCCCACACCACACAGACTCCCTGTGATGTTTTTCATTCTCATTCTCTGACTCTAGCAACACATCCCTGTCTTCAATGTTCTCTCCCAACCTTTCTGATTCTTTTCAACCATACTCTTTCCTCTTTGCAATTAACTCAGTGGTTTTATATAGGTGAAATCAGGAATGGAATTTCACCTCCTGTATCTGAATGTTTTATTCCTTGTGCTAGCTTTTCTCCTAATTCAGCTTGCTGAGTTGCTCCAGCACTCTTCTGCCATAAATGTCTCCATGCATTTTTGCATATCATATAACAATGCCTCTCTAACCCTGTGCATTGCACTGCTCAGCTTTCCTCCAAACCACTCACAAAATCCACTCTTTTTAGGCTAGCCTTGCTTTGCTGTTCTCCACCCTGGTCTTTTATGCCAGATATGAAGCCATGTCCTGATGCTACTGAAGTAATTTGAAATGTTGCCATTTGCTTTGCTGAGAGGAAGACTGAGTTCACTGTCTACAGATTTAAATATTATGAAGGGGGGAAGTGGGGAATGAAGTGACATGAGAAAAAGAATCATTAAGTTCATTATGCCTGCTCAACAGATCCTGTGGGCTCTCGTTGTTGTGGCATGTGTCCTCCTGTGTTGCTGTTTTTTGTCACCCTTGCTATGCTATGTTAAATTTAGATTGTAAATTCCTCACATCAGACTCTTGCTGTTTCATTTCTCCTTAATGTGACATGCCCACTCATGGCATTTTGCAAATGTAGTAACTCAAGGAGAAGATGTAGTCTTCTGAAAATTTTACCCAGTTCAAGCAATTTAAATAATAATAATAGTAATAATAATAATAATAATAATAATAATAATAATAATTAAATCACCTTCTCGTAGTACCAAACAGGAAACTTCTGAGCAGTGGCAGGATCTCAGTGGAAAGTCTAGCTTCACTGTGTGATGATGCAACGTGCAATGACCACAGTAAGGTACGGAAGCCTGTGGAGGAACATTTTGTTTGTCACCTTTGTATCCATGCCAGCCTGGGAGGTACAATTCCTTAAAATTCCTTGTACGGGCAGTTGTAGTTTTCTTTTGAAACTGTGCACACACGATGAATTTCAGTATGGTCTTTAACAAATATTCACTCTGGTTCTGTGTTATGAGAGAGGACAAACAATGATCCTGTGCTTTTTCTGATGGTACTATGTACAGTCTCCTATATCCCATCTCAGGTGAATTCTTAAAGGCCTGAGCTATCCCAGCGACATAATGTTTTAGAGTAGCTGTGGTTTTGTAGAGAGCATTGGGTTTGGTCCAGGCAGACCTAATGATCTACTGAGTGGTGGTTATGGCCGAAATGAAAGAGGCAAAAGTGCTCTGTACATCTGGAGCTCAGACTGGAGGTGGGGAGTGAAGCAGGCTGTTTCTAGGGAGCTGCATGACTCTGCTGCTCACCCCCTTGTTCATTAGTAAGTGGCCTGTGCCCTTCCTGAGATACAGAGTGATGTATTCCAGTTACATCAAACCCTGATACTGCCCGATAGAAACGGCACGATGGATTAGAATTTATTTTGCAGCTATCACAAGTTAATTTAATTCTTGCTGAAGTCACTGGCTAAACAAAGCCAACATTACTCTCTGATACATGTGAGATTACTTTCCCCCCCTCTTTTTTCTTTCTCTGCTTAATGTTCACTTTAAAACACCAAAGGCCTGATTCTTCTCTTGTTCCTGGATTTCAGTGGTTTAATTCCTACAACTTGCACAGTTGTCTCGGTTTAGAGAGGTGATAAAAGAAAACCAGAGTCTCTTTCATGTCATGTGACAAGCCAGTGGTGGCATGGTGCACTGGGAGAGAGCTGCATCATCTAGCAATGAAGGTCTGTATTGCTGCATCTGTTGCTTTGATATTTGAACAGGACTCTTTTGAGAGAGTCTCTGTCACTCCTTAATTAGCCTGTCGTTCCAGGGAGGAAAGAAAAATTCAACAAAAAAGCCTGGGATAGGAATCTAATGTGGCTTTCCTGACTGACAGGGCACAGCACAAGGCTGGCCAAAGAAATACGTATTTAAACAAATTAGTTCACATTTACACATTAACCCTTGAATGAGTGTCTTGCATAATCTAAGGAGTAATGGTGAGAAGAAGCTTCAGGCAGGAATCTCAGAACATCTCTTGTAAGCGTGAAGATACTCGTGAGAATAGTGGGGAAGGGAAGTTGGGGATCTACAGCTGGAAGACCCTGTGCCACACAATGTGCTGTAAGGAAAATGGTGAAAGCATTGTATGGCTGATTGGGAATTTGTGTCTCCACATGATCAGCTTATGTACCCGAGAAACAGCTTCACTCATTGTCCTTAGGATCTGCACTGAAACAAAAGGTATCATGGGGTAAGAAAAATTTTAAACCAGGCTGTCCTGCTGCGTGGGAGACCAGAGTTTTAGTGAGAGCCAGTCACAAGCTGCAGAGCATGGTTGAGCCAAGAATAAGAATGGCCATTGTGGGAATTAAAGCAAATGCAAAACACAGGCCTGATTATTGTTTCAGTCACTTTTGAACAGTCACTGATCCATTCACGCCACTTTTATGAACAGGTGTTGCTTTTTTTTGTAAGAGGCAAAAATTCATGTTCTCAAGTATGTAGCTCTGTTATAGTTTTCCCCACCTAGTATTTTTAGCTAATACAACAACTGCAACTCTGATAGTCTGCAAAGAAAGTGCTAAAGTCTTTACATGTACATTCATTTTCTTCCTAGGGTCAGGTACCACTTTAATTTCTCTACAACGCTGTATTTACTGCTAGAAAAGATACTCATCAGTTACACTGTGTGAAATCTCTTTTTGTTTTGTTCCTGTAACATGGTATTTTCTCCAAACAACATTTACCTAGAGAGTTCATCTTTGGCATAACTCTTACTTCACTGGAATTACATCAGAAACAAATTGGAAAGTAATGGCTTAAAGAGTTGTCATTAGATTTGTCATTAGAATATCTTGTACCCTGTGGCCCTGTAAGTACTTTCCACATCAGAGGCAGGGTCTTCATTAGGACAGATGAGATAACACACTTTACTACAGGCTTGTAGTAGTCACGTAGGCTTTTTTCACTCCCCATTTAAATAGATTTAACTCAAGCTGGTTCGTGTTGCTGGATTTACAGATCTGTTCACTTAAATCTCCTGCCTGATGAGCCTGTCCAATATTGTCATCAGGAATGGAAGCTTTTCCACTGACTGTCCTGCCAATCTGCACCATTACTAGGCCTTGAGTATGTAAGATGACTGGATTCTTCTTATTCTTTTAGCTAGAAAGTAAATTGGTAAGCAGCTGATTTAAGGTAAATCAATATATTACTTATCTAAATCAAAATAAAGTTGTATAGAAAAACATAGCATTGAACATGTGCATGTTTTAACCAATGTAGTTAGTCCAGAAATAGACACCTTTTGATGAGCGATGTTGCAATTCTAAGCTGTTTGTGATTTCCTTGCTTCCAGAAGTTACTGCTGTCACAGCCTCCTAGCAGAGCAGTTTGTGTGCTTTCATTTTAGGTGTCATCAGTTGGTTTAGTTCTGACCACCAACTTAAACGTAATAAGCTAACTCAGTTTCTTTTGCTTGATGCAAATTGGAAACCTTCTTCAACAAAACCATGTCAGTAACCTCTGATGTGGCAGTACCATCACCATTGTAGCTGATGCTAGATGAAGACTTCTATGCACAGCAGAAATTGGTACAATCTCCTTAGGTAACCCGCTCTTCAGAAATGTTTTTGGCACATGTGGTCCTCAGGAAATAGGCTTACTGTAGTACAGGTGCTCATGGCATCATTATCTGACCACTACTGGATTTAGACTCCCAAGACACTACATGAGGATGCAAGTTTTATTAAATTCCCTCAAAGTAATTCTTTCTGTTTTTTCCCCCTCCCCTTTATTTCAAAATATGGCTGAAAAACTTTTAATTTTCTTAGTCTTCGCTACAGAACTGTGACTTTTCATACTTCACAAGGATGGTATTACTTGCCAGTAACTTCTTTGTTAATGGATCCTCATGAACCAGGTAGAGAAAAATACGATAGTCAAGGTGTATGCTGACCTGCACCAGTTGATGGTGCTTTAGCATCTAACAGATAAAGTACAACTTTGTTCACCTATCACTTGTCTCGCCAGTATAAACAGTACAACAGCAAGAACACAAGTTACATTTGGAGGCAGTTGTAAAAATTCTCATTTTTTTGCTATACATCAGCAGAACCTGATGTAAGAATAGCAAAATAAGTTCAGATTTAATAAGAAGCAACTTGAGTTTTTACTAGAATTAAACCATCTTGGATGAAAAATTTCTGAAAAGTAAAAATTTCCTCCTCTATTTTTCTCACATTCCAGCTCATAAAAAGGAGTAGAATAGCCAAAATAGAGTGAAAGTGCTCTTGCAGGATAGCAAGCCTGCCGGGAAGGCAGACGTTTCTGCTCTCCCAGAGCAGGGCTGTGCTCAAGTGGAATCTTAGCTCAGTTGTGCCAGACTAGGCAGTTTGTGTCCAAATCACAGCTGAAGAGAGTTGCTAGTGAGACTCCAAGGTGGCTGGCTAGCCAGCTGTAATAAAAACTCCCAAAGCAGTGAATTAGTCCTGAAACAATTAGCCAGCTTTGTGTGCCTGCCACAAATTGCAGGTGTTTGAGAGGAGGCTGTTTATGTCAGTTCACAGAGTTATCTATAGGCTAAAAATTTAGTTACGGATTTCCTATACAGGGTTTTTTCAAGTCTTAGTGTATGTACATTATGAAATATTTATAAGGATGGTTACAACATGGAAATATGTTGTCTGTTTCTGGCTGTACAAGTTTTGAAGGAAGAAGATGGAAAACTACCCTGAACTGGAGACATTAAAGACTAGCATGAAATTCAAAGTCAGAAGATTCAGAAATTAGATTTGTTTTATACTTGTTTTTTAATTGTTTTGTTTAGTTTTTGTTTGGGGTTTTTCTCCTATTTTTTGTATGCTTTTTTTCTCATTTGTTCTGTATGAAAGGTGTGAAAAATGGCGATATCCAAATATAAGCAAGGAGTTGTCAAAACTGCAGTGTAGGCAAACAGTGGAGCATTAGCTTTTCTTTTCCTATTGTCTTCTGCACAGTGACCTGCAGTATGACTTATGTTAATAGAAGGTTAAAAACCTTTTGATAGGAATGTGAACTTTGAAGTTGATTGTGTTCCTTTTACTGGAAGCTTTGTTACAAGAGACTTCCAGCCTTTCCACTCCACTGTAGAGAGGTTTTTCTTGTGGATGGAAGAGAAGGCAAGTGCTTTTCCCAGGAGAGTTCACAGCCTAGCATGAGTATTACAAAATCATCACACAGCTCCTCTTCCTTCTCCCTATAGGAATAAGTTTGCCTTTTGTTTTCATGAGGTCAAATTGACTGTTGAGTTTTGGTGGAGTGTGGTCTGCCCCTGGTGTGCATTTTACTCATATGATAATTTCTATAGGATCTCAAGCAGTCATGGTCTGTCAGGACCTCCACCTCAGAGCCAATTTGGGCATCCACACAGTGTTCCATTAACATCAAGTTTGGGCTTTGATTCAACGATGACTCACTGAGGGCAGAGTATTGCTTCATGAAGTACCAGCTATGCACTCCGTACTGCCTGGGATTTTTTATAAATTGCTGAGCATGCCAGGAGATTCTGATTTATTTCTTGAGTCAGTGGGGCTTTGGTAGTTAGGGGCTGTTCTGAGACCCTCCTACTGGTGACGTACTTGAGACATCACTGAGTACTTGGTGTACTCGGTGTACAAATACTTTGTGGTTGTATTGGATGCTCTGTGAGTTGGTCCAGAAGCAGCAAATTTTCTGTCTCTTTGTTTGTTTTAACACATCACAGAAGATTGTTGAGGCTACCAAGAGCTTTGGAGAGGCATATTTATTTATTTATAGACACTGTTTGAATATCATAGCTTGATGAAAAGCTGAACTCATTATACTTGAACCGAGGATGTGACTCTAGTTACCTGCATCACTCTGGATGGCTGTAGACCAAGGCAATATATGCATGTCCTCTGAGCTGCATTTGTGTAGCTGAAGCAGTTATCCTTTCAGCTTGTCTTTGCCTCCCTGCTGAAAGTTAATGTCCCCTTGGTGTGCCACTAAGCTCCTCCTTTTAGATATCTCTTTAAAAAGTAATTTAGATTAGCATAAACAAATAATTTAAGCAGTAGATCTCTTTACTTGAGTTTGTCCCAGCTGATGAAGGTTAGGGAAGGCTTGCACAAGGTCCTTGGCTAGTGGCAAGGGTTGTAACTTCTGTCACAGGCCTTGGGGATTAAGTGGGAAGTGACAGACTCTCTAGGTACCACGGTGGCATTTCGAGGACATGTGACAAAGGCATTTTCCTTCTTTGTTTTTTATATGTCTTGTTTTACCTATGCAGTCTCCACTGGTAGCAACATTAATTGAAATGGAATACACTGTTCATAAATGTTTCTTTCTGAATCACCACTGTGATTTAGTTTAATGGGTTTCTGTAGTGTGTGAAGAAGGACGGGGGTAAAAAGTAAAAGCACATGCAGAATCAAGCTCCATCATATTCTGTTATGGTGCACCCAGTGTGAGTAAAATCACAAGGGCTATGCCTGTTGCTTATGAATGGTTCTTTTTGAAAAAGAGATGCTTTTTTGCTGATATGTTGACAAATGCACAAGAGTAATTGTGCTTTCTGTTGACAGGGTGGCTTATAGTACCATGCAGACTATCCATTTGGAAAGAATTTCTATGCTGTCTCTCAGGCGATACTCTCACTAAACACTTCCTCTTTCTTCTTGGGAGGCTTTTTTATTGTTGCACCTTCACAATATCACCTATGTGAATAGGGAACCTTATTTGGACTTCTGTTAAGGGTAATCTCTTAATGAGAGATCCTGCCATATTTTTTTGTTATATTTGCTCTTGAAAGTAAGTTAACAACTTGCTTACATACCAAGTAGACTTACTACCAAGAACTGATAGAAGGATGTACGCGTGGCTGATAGTGCAGGATGAGAGAAGAGAGGGGTGGAGTAACAGCACTGTGAGAAAAAATAGAGGGAAAGTTGTGTTTGTGGCCTCATGGACAGCCCAAGGTAGTGGGCATGCTAACATCGAATAGACTGTTCCTGGGGAAACTATCTTGTCCTCTTCTGAGTGTCTGTATGATCACACTTATTTTGCAGCATGGTTGGCAGAAACTTTGAAGGTGCTAAGAGAGTAAAATGAGACTGAATTAACAAGTTAATGACTTCTGAGGGTGATGGAGAAAATCTTCAGATATGCTGAAACAACAGAGACAACTCCTAAAACCTTCTTGCTTCCATCTCTTTCAAAATATGAAGAAAAAAAAAAAAGACTGAATCAGTGCAGGATGTGTAGGACTTACTGATCGATGGTGTCGGTTCATAATTGGTTTAAGTCAGTGTTGCAGTCTTGTTCTCCAGTGGTTCCTGACTATATGTCCCAACCTGATGCTGCATTTTCTTGTACCAGACATGAAGTGATTCAAGCCAGAGAACCAATTGCACTTAACACATTTTAATTTGTTTTTACATCATGCTTTTGCATTTAGTGATTGTGTGAGAGCTTGTGCTGGCATAAGGGGGAAAGCAGTCACGTGGTGGCAACAGTGGCAAGAGAAGGGTAGAGGACATTTATTTTAAGGTCAGTGCTAGCTACTGCTGGCTTAAAGTGATTGTGGGACTGTGTCACAGAATGGCCATGTAGTAGGCAGGGAAGGAGATAAAGCATGTCTGGTTGATTAAAATAGTGCAGGTGTTGAAGCTAATGTAGCAGGTCTTGTGCTTGGAGACGGTTCATGTCCTCCCTGTGCCTTTAGCTCCTCTATCAGCAGACGTGCAGATAACTCCCTCAAAAGGCTCCTGTGGGGTTTAATTCAGTAAAGCCCTCAGGAAGGGAGGTTTATAAAGATAGGCAGTGTTTGTAGATTGTAACCAGGTGCCTGTGCTGACCAAGAAAGTTTGCAGCATTTACATTTGGCCGGGAGTGTGCAAGTTTCTCCAGCCTGGCACAGACCTGTCTTCAGAAATTGGGACTGCATCTTTGTAACACCAGATTTGTGCTGCACATTCTGGCCTGCAACCTTCAGTGATGAAACACAGGGCTCAGCAGCCTCCACTGTTGCATATTAGTCCCTATGTAAGTGGTATAGTGTTGTCTTTCACTGAGACTCTACCCTTAAGTAGGTTATATCAGGTAGCAGCTGCACCTGCATGCTAGGGAGATGGTACAAAGCAATTGATCTAGCAACCTATCATCTGAGAGAATACGAGCAGGATGCTCCTTGCGACAACTCAACAGTGAAATTTACTACTGTTTGCTTCCTTCTGGTATATACTCCTAGGCCTTGTCTAGTCTCCAGACCCTCCAGAAGGGGAAGAACAAGCAACAGTGACAGCAGAAAAAATTTATTGATGATGTTGAGGGGCATGAAGAGGTGGCGGTTAATTTTATTTCAAATGGAGACTATTGTAACAGTAATGTAAGTGCACAGAGGTCTGGAGAAGACGCCTACCTGCTACTCTCTTACTTCCTTGTAGCTTTGCTAAGAAGACATCTTTCTTCTTACTCCTGGTTTTCCCCACCAGAAGTTCACATGTGCAATATTTTTGTTTAGATCTGTCTCTGTTAAAGAGGGTAAAGAGAGACCAGTATGTCCTCTAGAATGTGCTTAATGCAAAAAAAGGGTCTTGATTCTACAAGAAGATTGACTCTTCAGTTCATTTCTGTATATTTTCATTGCTACTAATCACTTATATGTCATTTTACTATTTTAACATATTCTTAGGTCAAAAACTACCTCTTGAACCTAATTTTGACTGTCACAGAATCATAGAATCATTTAGGTTGGGAAAAGCCATTAAGATCGAGTCCAAGTATTAACCCAACACCTAACTTCCAGATCTACACATCGTTCCACAGAATATGCTGAGTTGAAAGGGATCCACAAGGATCACCAAATGCAACCCTTAAAACTTGCACAGGACCATCCCCAAGAGTCACCACATGTGACTGAGAGTATCATCCAAACACTTCTTGAACTCGGTCATGCTTGGTGCTGTGACCACTTCCCCAGGGAGCCTGTTCCAGTGCCCAACCACCTGCTGGGTGAAGAACCTTCTTCTCATATCTAACGCAAACCTTCCCTGACACAATTTTAGACTATTTCCTTGGATCCTGTCACTGGGCACAAGAGTAAATAGTGTCTCCCCCTCCTCTTCCACTCACAAGGAAGTTGTAACTGCAATGAGGTCTCCCCTCAGTCTCCTCTTCTCCAGGCTGAACAGACCAAGTGCCCTCAGCTGTTCCTCATACGGCTTCCCCTCAAGACCCTTCACCATCTTTGTTGCCCTCCTTTGGACACTCTCTGGCAGCTTAATATCTTTCTTTTATTGTGCCACACAAAACTGCCCACAATATTCAAGGTGAGGCCACCCCAGTGCAGAGCAGAGCAGAGCAGGACAATCCCCTCCCTCGACTGGCTGGCAATGCGCCCCAGGACGGGGTTGGCCCTCCTGGCTGCCAGGGCTTAAATACTTCCAGGAATCATGACTCAACCACTTTTCTGGGCATCCTGTTCCACAGCTTGATAACCCTTTTAGTGAAGAATTTTTTCCAAATATCCAACCTGAACCCCTCCTGATGCAACTTGAGGCCATTTTCTCTTGTCCTACCTCTTGTTAATGGAGTAAAGAGATCCCCACCATAAACTAGCTTCCTCAAGGAAGACACCTTTTGTCTCGTTTTATCTACCAGTCATAAAACAAATGCACTTTTACCTTCCTTTAGTCAAATAGACGGGCCATAACAAAACTCTAAGAATAAAATTACTTTGCAAAAATGTCCTGCTCACCAGTGTAACTTGGGGGAGCCCTGGCTTTCTGCCTACACCTCTTTTGTCCCAGAGATGTTCCCATCTTCCAGCATTACACATGTGAGTGGTGTGAATGTCAAATACCATAGTATTTGGTGTATTTTTGTTTCTGGGTCTTATTTATCTCTACAGTTTAGCACTCCTTTAATGTTCTGATTCTTATAAGAACATTCACTTAAGTCATAGTTCTGTCTCAGAACACCTTGTTACTGCTGTTTTGAACTAGTTCCTGAGATAGCCTTACTGCAGAAAAAGTATTTTAGTACTTTTCCCCACAGGTTGGTAACCTGACAGCACTTTTGACTCTAGTGGCATTCTCCGAGCAAGTTCTGAAGGTGTGCAGGAACAGGGGGCAAGAAGCAAACATATAGAAGTTCATACAAGAGGAGATGTGATGAGAGGTGTGGGGCATCCTGATGTGGCATCTGCCTGGGGCTCTGATGGACTCCCCATGCCTTACCATGCTTCTCAGTAAAATCTGCCAGGTCTCTGGCTTAGTAAGAAGGACGAGCAGTTGGTCAGCACTTCCAGACCAGAAGGTTTTTCACATAACAAAGCCTATTGTGCTTCTGGGTTGGCTTCCTCTCGGATTCTCATCTTATTTAACTCAAAAAAAAGATACAGGGATAAAGTGATTTCTGCTGAAAAAAATGGAATAATCCTACCAGACATTGCTCTGACCAAAGTCAGAACAGGACAAGAGGAAGGGAAACTACTACTTCTTCTAGAAAATCAAAAGACATTAATCAAAAGGCAGTCCTGTGTATCCACCTGGTAGGAACACACAAGTTTATTTTTGTCCTGGGAAGCTGTTGCTGGATCTTTGAAATGTAACCCTTGTTATGGCAAGTTTGAGGAGTTTGCTGAGTATTAGGCTGCTGAGAAATTCGCTTTGTTACATTTTTGTCTCTCTCTTTCTATCCCTCGCCAAGGAAGACATCTTTTCAACCTCCTCCCCCTCTCAAAATACCGTAGTAACACACCAGCTTTGCCAAAAAATGCTTAGCACATTAGCGGGTTTAAGTGTCATAGCTGTAATCACTCAGAAGGCCACAGAGCTGCATAGATTTCATTCCAGTGTCCTTTCCAGCTTTTTGACAAGACTCAGTGGGCAGAGTTACAAACTAATGAAGCCTATATTACAGATGAAATATGAGTTGCTGCACTGCTCAGAGGGGCTAGTTGTGGATTTGTGGATACGGCAGTGGGAGGAGGGCTATGAGATCAGCTGGGTGTCTGTAGTGAGAGAAGCGTGAATGGCAAGGGCAAGTTTTCCATTACTTAGTGTACAAATAAAAATGGTTGTTATTATTGCGGTTATCTGTTCTAGAGTGAAAAAAAGTGTCAGCACTGCCCTATCCAGTATTCCCTTCAAATAAGCTGTATTTATGCCCTATTATTTTGGCTGTCTTTGATGATGCATATCTCCTCTAACTTACTTCCATAATTGCCTTCATGCCAGATTGTGCTCACAGCTTCGTAAGTGTGACATCAAGAACCATTCTTCCTGAGTCAGTGGAGTTGTGGAGACTTATTTCTTCTTCACCTGGTGCAACTGAGAGTACTTCTTGGTCATTCCCTTTATTAACACCTGTTAGCAAGAACAGAGAGGCCCTCACACTGCTGAATGGAGACAGACAGTGGCTTATCTTCTTTGCAGATGTTCCTGTCTTTTTGTCTGCTCAGTGTAAGGAGGCATGATGGAGAGCAGGAACATATCATATCCTTTCCATTCCCTTCCCTGCTCATTTGGAACAGCAAAAAATGAGACGTGATTAGGGACCCATTAGCAAAGTGAGTGGGGGAATGCTTAACAAGGTCCTATTTTCTTGAGCATGGGATCTGACTTTTAGGTGGCAGTTGCAGGCAGGGCTGCAAGTGGGGATATAAGTGGAGAGGATGCATACACCTACATTCTTTCCCCAGAATTAGGATACTTCAGGTTTTTGGTGTGTAAAAGCTGCTTTCAGGCTGCCTGCTGGGTTCAGGCACAGCCCCATTCTCATGTTCCCTCACAGCAGGCTGTCTCGCAAGCTGTCCCCTAATTGCAAAGGCAGAGGGCTGGTGGTCACACAGCAGATGGACAGGACCTCACTTCTTTAGAGCCAGTGGCCCACTCCCAAGTTCTTCCCAGCCTGGGAGCTCCTCCCTTGAACAGGGCAAATCGAACTTTTGCCTCAATGCAAAACAGTCCCTTCCAGTTCCCTTTGTCTTTTTTGCTTGTCAGGAACCTGGATTCCTTCTCTCACAAAGGTGAGATGCTGCTGAATGTTTGCTGCAGTCTTGTAGTGCCACACAGCTCCTGCTACGCTTGGCCCTTGCCCCAGCCTCCAGCTGGGGTTTCTGGGCCTACATGGACTCAGCAAGAGCTCCGATCTCTCCTACAGAGGTTAAACACTACCACCTGGCTGGTCAGAGGTATCCTGCTTCATGTCAAGTAGGTGCTCCCGTATTCCCTTTCCAACACTGCACACTAAATGAGGTCTGAATCCATTAGGGAACAGCATTCCAAATGCTGCCCTGCAACATAGCCTGTCACTACAGGGCTGTAAATACCTTTACTACCTGTTTGCCTGCCCTGTCCTTGCTGTGGCACAGAACCACCCTGTAGCTCACTGGAAGTGTGTCTGGCCATGCTGCAGGCAGTGGGTTTCCTCAGGAACACACAGGCTTGACTACAGCTGAGTACAAGTAATGTAGCAACATCCTACAAGGTCTGATCTTCAGTATTTTTAGGACTTTTAAAAAATTTTTGATCATTATTTGGAGACACAGTGTGCTGGAGTGGTTGGACATTCTGGAGGAAGCAGGGCTGAATCAGTTGTATCTATAGGGAAGACCAGAGTTCACCTAGAATGATCGAAGAAAGAGGCACTTAGGTTAGTCTGCTTTTTTTGCATACTCCTTCATGGTCCACTCTATGGATCAAGTGATACAGTTGTTTACACCAGGTTGTCATACTTACTACTGTATTAAAAAAAAACAACTATCAAGAAGGAACATTCAGATTTTGCAGAACTGATAGGTTACTCCACTCTTTTATGTTACTTTGAGTCAGAAGTGTGTCTAATGCAACATACTGTCTCTTAAAACAAAACAGAAGAAGCAAAAAACCCCCACAACCCAAGTCTTTATTCCAGTATTTCCCCAACACTGCATAACACTATGAATGCGAGTGGCATGTTTTAAACAGGTGTAGAGTTGTGCCTCACTGCTTCCTGTATTTCAGAGTGCTATCTGATTGGAACGGGAGCACAGGTATTGCATGCCTGTGTGCCTTGCACCTTGGTAACACTGGATTATGCATTCACTGAATCACCAGCCCCTTGCTTTTCTTTGTCCAGAGCTGGCGTACATCTTCCACCTTTCCTGCCTCCTACTGCTTATACACATGGTGCAGTCATGCACTGGGCTGAGCTCCTGCTTGTGCCAAATCCACCATACTGTTGAAGGGGGATGTTACAGTGCTGGAACCAATTGCAGAGCAAAGAAGCCAAGAAATACATGAAAAAGGGAACTGTGTTTAAATCATCACATCAAATAAAAGAAAAACCCAAATAAATGTGAAGAGAACATGAAATTTCCTCTTTGATGTTCTGTGCTGGGAAGGTTTCAATCTCTTTTTAAAGCTCCTCCTCCACCCCCTTGCTTCTTATGGGATTGTATCCAATATTCCAATGTTCATGTAATGCCTTGACTTTTCTATCATTCTTCTTGGGATAATTATAGGTTAGTATAAAGTACCTATTGTTCTGTTCCACAAAGCAGCACTGTCATATGGATGGCAGGGGTGAGGTGGGGGGGATCTCTGTGTGTTCTCCTGCATCCACATTGTGTCTTTAATTACTGTTCTTCCTTGTCTTTCTTTTTTTAATTTAATTTTTTTTCCTTCCCGTGGTGCATGCCGAGCACTTCCCCTTCTCAGACTCTTGGACTCTCTTTCCAGTTACACTGGTGCCCTGTTTTTTTGGTTTTGGCTGAGCTCATTCCCATCATAACAGGTTTGCTTTTCAGATGAAAATAACATGATACTAAAGTAATGAGTTACTAGTGTTTACGGAGAAAATAGATATATGATTCTTTCCTAAACCTTATTAGTTGAGTCTCTTTTGTTATCTTGTATGATTTTTCCTAAATGCAGAAAGAAGAAGAAACCTACCCTGTGCCCAAGGGCTCCATTCTGCATTTGGGCCTTGCTGCACAAGATCTGCATAAACATGTACTAACATGGCCCCTGACTCGAAGTGCTCACACGTT
This sequence comes from Margarornis squamiger, assembly GCA_035222235.1. Taxonomy (NCBI): domain Eukaryota; kingdom Metazoa; phylum Chordata; class Aves; order Passeriformes; family Furnariidae; genus Margarornis; species Margarornis squamiger. Next base: position 28,046,143 of record JAWWTY010000156.1, read on the forward strand.
TTTGTGTAACAGGATTCATCTTTGCCCTCCAGGTGCAGGTGTGGGAGACTGCTTTTGAATGTTGTAAAGTGGTTTTGGTGCTGGGTCTTCAGGTTGTGTTTGCTAGACATGGTGCCGAGTACATTACTGGGTGCTTGAGAAATATTAAGGAGAGGCCGAAGAACCCAGTTTACTTGGTTGTTGTACACAGGAGATGAGTGTTGGTTCCTAATTGGTGGGGAAGCTGTGTAATCAATTGCTTGCTTTCTGTTGTTGCCACCTCCAAGATAAATAACATTCAGGACTAGTGATGTATTTTAGCCAGTGGGTTCATCATGATTAGCTGCTGTGTATTTTGCTGTAAACTACTTTTAGCCTTTGAGTCAAACAAGTGGTCTGGAGCAATGGTTCCTGACTAGCCCATCAAAGTAAAACAGTAGTGGGGTGGTTTTTTATTTTTCAGGACTTCACACAACTTCCTTCTCTTTGAGTGGGTTTACCAGAATGATGAAATGGGAAACCTCCAGATGACTGTGTTTTGGAAGCCTATTGTTATAAAGGAGGGAATTACATATTTTGGAAAAATCTGGATTAAAACCCCTCTGCTAGCAATGAGTGTGCCTTGAGTGTGTGCAGCTTCCCTTCTACATGCAGACAAGTATGTTCAGAGGTTAGAACTTGGTCTCCTCTTCTGCAGTTCCTGGCCTTCCTCTTGTTCCTGATGCACAAAGCTAAATTCACACAGTTTTCACTTGAATGTTCACATCGATCTTGGAATCTTGGAATCTTGGAAAGACCTGAAGGCTTGTCTAGCACTGTCATTACTAGATTGTTCTTTGATAGGAGTTTACTTCTACTGCGAAACCTTTAAAATCATCAGTGTCTGTACACATTTACATATTTGGAAATCTGAAAAAGCATGGTGCCCATCTGTGGTTGTGTGGAATGGAGTAAAATGGACTTAGAGAATGGAAGTACACTTCTTCCTGTGCCCTGAGAATGTGATCTTTTTAAATGAAAAATTAACCTCTTTCTTAATGATTATTTGTAGAACTGTCTTCAAAACATAAGAACCAACACAGATGCACAGTTTGACAGGCCACAAATATTAAACAGCCAGCCTCTTTCTCTCGGGTGTAATTCCATGGACTTCAAGGGAATTACAGGAGTGGCAGTGAATCTGGCCTAAAATGCTTTTGACTAATATTTGCTGGTTTCTGCCTGGTGTCCTGAGTAATGTTGAATGAGAGTTGATGTTTCAGAAACGGATGAAATCTCTTGTGTGCGGTGCAGCATGGTGGGAAACACACCCCATGTGAGCACACATGCATCCACACACACACACTGAGTGCTTTCTGGGGATGTTCCCAGAACAAATGTGCTTGCCAAGTGTGTTTGCAAGCCAGCTCTGGCTGTGTTGTGTGTGTTGGAGAAGCACAGGGATGTTCCTCACAACTGCTGCTTTCCCTGTGCTTGCTTATTGTGTTTTCCCTTTGTATCCTGAAGTGGAAACCACAGGTTAATCCCTGTCAGATCCTGCAAATGTTTGCCCCTGTTGGACCAGACCCAGAAAAATTCCTCCTGCTGGCTTAAGTGTATTTACATACCACAGGTCATTACAAGGTGGTGCTCACCTTTGTATTCATTCCCACGTGTCATAGCAGAGATATTGGTTAATTTTTCTTTTTTTTTTCTCCAATATTTTTTCTATTTTCTAGGTTACCTCTTTTTTTTTTTTTTTTTTAAGAAACAAGAAAGCGAAAGGAGTAATCCCCATGGGTCCTGACATCTGCTGCAGTCATTCTTACAGACTCAAAGGAGATGTAGGAAAGGAAAGGAAACAGTCTGGCTGCAGTCTCTTATTGTTTCTCTTTCGTGGGCCCCCACCCTGCACCCTCCTGGGCCTGCAATCCACTAACTAGCTCCTCCTGACTCCAGCTGTCATTTTTCCTTTTTATCTACTCCTCTCTCAAAGAACCAAATGTCATCTCTTGTGGTTCCCTTAGCTGGGGTCAGAGGCTCCTTTATGTGCTATACGCTGATCAAGGATTTTTAACTGGGAATGAGAGTGGTAATCAACTGCATGGTTGGGGAAGGGGAGAGATTAAATCTGAGAATTGCCAGTGATTGCCCCACGTGAAGAACAGCAGCTAGCAAAACACATGCTATCATTATGCTCTTATGATTATTTTATTCCCTCAGTGACAGTAAAATGCTATCTGTAGCAGAAAGGTAGGACAAAGTCCACCCTTGTGGTATTGAATACCCTGTGGTATTCAATGGATTTTCTGTGGGGGAGGATTGGGAAAAATTAAATTTACTATTAGGAATGACTCCCATTTTCAGATCCTCTGCCTGGGAGATTTCAAGAAAGGAAGAAGGCAAATCAAAGATATGTTTGCAATCTAAATTGAGAAGCCATTTTTGTTCGTAAAAGGGGAACCATTCCAGTCTTGACTCCGTAGCTATGGGGAAGTCATTGAAGGGTGTAGTGGGATGGGACTTCTGTTGTATCCTGACACTGGTACTTCATCAGCCAGTTTTGAGACATCATGGCTGAGTAAAAGGAAGGGTTCCTGGTGCCGCTTCAATCTCTGCCTGTGCTTTATTTTTCTGGTCTATTCAACACAGAATCAAGCTCCAGGGACTGCAACAGATTGCAAACTTTAAGTTTCATAGTCTGCAAAGGCCAAACACTTAACAAACAGGCTAAATGAAGAGAATTACCTCTGGAATGATTAATTACTTTAATTTTAGTAGCCTAAACTGCCTCCTTTAATACACTGAAAGTCTAGTCAATCCCTCTAAACTGTCCTCTGTTGTTACAGAGCTAAAGGAAGAATAGTACAAAGTGTCCTGATTCTCCTTTTGCATTAATGTAAGTCATAAGTACTCTGAAGTACACAGGAACTTATTCAGTCCTCTTCTAGAAGAGCATTTTCTTCACAAGAGAAAAACAGACTGTAGTTGCAGTTGGTTTAATTGAGTGAAATCTTGCTGGTGGAGAGTTTTCCCTCAACTCAAATCGCCAGTTTTCGCTAAGATGTGTGCTAGGATTTAACACAGTAGTATTATTTTGGTTTTATTCTCTAGGCATTTGACAGTGATTTTATAAATGCTTTCAAAATATTTTACTTACTTAGCAACTCCAGCTCCTAGAAGCCAAGGACTGCATGAAAATTCCAGTTTTACTGCTGAAATTTCTGTCTCTGCTGGCTGTAGAAATATTTGCACCTAAAATAATCTACCAGTTCAGAAACAGGGCCCAACTAATTTTTTTTTTGAGTGCTTCGATTTGTAAATATTGTAAATACTCCAAAAGAGGAAAACACGAAGATAACCTGTCTTAGTGGAAGGTGTCCCTGCTCATGGCAGGGAGTTGGAACTAGATGATCTTTGAGATGTCTTCCAACCCAAATCATTCTGTGCTTCTGTGAACCACCAGGTGTGTGTGATAGCTGGAATACAGGAAGAAAGGTGGGAATATCAGGATAAAAAAAGTCTTATATTTCCCATAAGTCAGGGGTTAAGCTTCTTGAACTTGGATTTAATCCCCTTCCTGCCTACTTTTCTAGTTAAAACAGGAGATCTGCATGAATCTCAAATTTAAGATGGAACCCATTGGTAAAGATTCAAATACTACATTGTAAAACTCCTAAATTGTGGGAGATGTGGTGTTGTGCCTGACCTGACTTTTCCTGCTTCACTCTACCATGATGTTTCAGCTCTAGCGTTTGGAATGGGCCTTTATATACATTTTTAAAGTCTGATCATTCCTTGTATGCATTGTGATATGAAAAGAAGAATGGGTACGAGAAGTCCACAGACCTAGATGTCCTAGAGATGCTTTGTCATTCCCTGTCTTCTGGTCTCTATCTTTGCTTTTCTCTGTTGCATGGGATACAGATCACCTCCTGAGATGATCTAAGTGATTCATTCCACAAATCCCTTGGAATTGTGCGTGCCCCAGAACACTGGTGATGCCACTTTTCTGGGGCAGATTATAGAACTTGAGACTCCTGTGGGTGTGTTTTTTTTATATTATTATTATTATTATTATTATTATTATTATTATTTTTTTTTTTTTTTTTTTTTTTTTTTTTTTTTTTTTTTTTTTTTTTTACTATAGATCTTAAGGGGTTTTATAATACTGAAAATTTGTACCCTGTTTTTGTGGACATCTGTGTGCTAAACGCTTTGCACATTATTTTCTGGGGTTGCTGGAAACTGGGCTCCATTTTTCAGTTTGTAATTTCCAATCCTTTGTTGTTCAAAGACACACAGTCCCTGCTGTGTGCTGTTCCATTTACTGCTCCCTTTTCAGTCTTTTCTTGCCATCTTTCCTTACTTATTCAAATTTGTCATTCCCAATGGTATTACTGTTTTGTTCAGTGGGAGCCATGATTAAAAGTTTCCCCACTGGACTGATTTGGATTGATACCTGTCTTTTCAACCAAGCAGTCTTTGAACAAATCCCTCAGTACATAGGAAAATACCAACACCGAAGCTGTGGCCTCATTCTTCTTCCATTTCATGCATCTTTTTACCTTAGCAAAGTGTGTGTAAATCTAGTAGAAACAGAAACAGAGTGCTCAGCCTGTGCAAGCTTTAATGGCCGCCAACTGTACAATGGCATGGGGAAATGATGTTTCTGAAGTTCAGATTCAGGCTTAAATCCAGACTAAAGTTAAATTGTAATTTTTCATAATTTACCTGTTGTTACCATATGAAATGTTCTACAAAAGTGAGTTGTATCTTTTTCTGCTTCCACTTTTTTTTTTTTCAAATTTTTGTACTGTTCTTCTACTCAAATGTACAGACAGTTGCAATCACGTGGAAAGATATTACTCCAGTAGCCGGTTTGGTCCATCAGTACATAATATAAACATGTTCCTTGAGTGACTATTGAACATGCAACCCTGAAGAAAGCAGATAATTGCAGAAACACACTATATGTTTACCACTGTTTTTGAAACACTAACAGCACTTTAAAAACTGGATATTGCTAGTACTTGATCCTCTTCTTTCTGCAGAACCATGTGTTCTGGGATTCTTCTGCAGTATTTTATTGAGATTTTCTCTTTTATGTAGGTAAGGTTAACCAAAGAGAGCAAGCAAACCTAAGCACAAGCATGCAGCATAAAGATTCTGAAAAGTGTCAGATCTGGGATATTAAAAACAATCTCAAAAATATGTCAGCCTATAATAAATTATAGCCACACTGGCTATCACCTGAAAATCCTCTAGGAATTTATGTCACAGATGCTTGCCAGATGCTGCAGCAGTTTCCAGCTGTTTCTCCACTTTTGGATGCACCAGACAAAACTGAGAAACCTCATCAGCTGATGGACAAACTCGTGAAGGGTACAACAGAATAGGAGCTACTTAGTAGGAACAGACATAATTTCATCTAAGATGATGCTGGCAAAGACACAGATGCCAGCTGTTTATCAGCTGGCTTCATACTGAAGGTTCATTTTTCCTTTAGTATGCTCTGTACTTGTACTTCCCCTCCTTCCTTCGGTCTTCTGGCTTGCTAGACCAAAAGAAGGAGCATAAGGAGCCATGAATATATAAATGTGTCATTTTCTCATAATTAAACTTCTGTCTGGCAAGAAGCCATATTAAAAGTCAAGATAAGAGATCCCTCAGCTCTCTATTAGCCCCATAACAAGAATGACCTGGAAGGGGTCATGTCTAAACACATAAAACATCAAAAAAACCCAAGCATTCTTTGTATTCAAAAACCACATGTGAGTTCCTATAGCTCTTCCAAAGTAAAATATTCAAAGTCATTCATTATAGCCTATAACCAAGAATCTATTGGCAGTGATTCGTTTGCAAATATATGCAATGTGTGTATGGGAAATACTATAGATGCGTGATAGTCAGACCTGAAAAGTTTGGTTCTTGAATGGACTGAGAGGGAGAGACACAATCACTAGGGTGTGGTAACCTGATTCTGTGCTGTGATGTGCTGTTTTTGATGTTTTGTCATCATTGTTGTGTATTGATAGTAAGCTGTGAGAAGACGCTTTAGTGCAGTATCATATCATCACAACATGATTAGTTTGTAGAACTCTGCATTTGTGTTTTCTTCCTGACTGCTGGTGAGAAGAGTTGCTTTCCATCTCTGCATCTTTTTGCTTCTCTCCTTGACTACGTCAAAGATTAAAGAACAATCTATAGTTCTTTTCTTTAGTATTGGTTAAGTCTTTTTGTTTATTGAACACAGAGGCTCTGATTAAGAATGCAGATTTCTCCAGAACCCACATGTGATATTTGATGAAGCTCAAGTTGAGCACTGTTGAGCTATGTAATACATTAGATTGTTTTCCATCTTCTGCAAAATATGTCTTGTGTTTTGCTGAGTGACATGATGCTGTCTCCTAGTTTTCCTCTTTATTCTGAGAAAGATTTAGTGTGTAAGTGTCTAGTGCATGTTCCACAAAAACTCCAAAGAATATCTGAAGGGCTTTTCTTTCATAGCTCTCACCAAAGATGAGGAGATTTTTTAGCATTTGGTGCATATGTCTTGTGGTTCTCTTTGAGAAGAAGAGGGGACAATTTGGAGAGTAAGGGGACCATCATTCTGTTGTGCATGTGGTAGAGCCAACAGTGCTGGTGTCAAACAACTGCAGTTCCTGAGCTAATCACAATGGAGACCAGCCCCCTGCAGAGGACAGAGGAGGCATTTACCTGCCTGCTTTGCGCTCAGTAGCAACCACACGAAGCTGATTCATCTGTGTGTGATGGTACTTGGAAGCAGAAGATTCCCATACTCTCCTTACAATACGAGTTTTTTGCAGATCCTCTAATTTTCTTCCCTTCTCAGCTCCTACCCATGGAGGGACTCTTCCCTTTTCCCTTCCATTGCCTTGGAGCTGTTTTGCTTCTCCTGATGAATGTCAAGCGTTTTGGGCCTGCAGCCCTAATGGGTGGGGGCTAAGACTTGGATCTACCCCTGAGACAGAGTGGAGCCAGCAAAGACTGGTTATTTTAAATTGTGTGGTGACAAGCCTTTTTCCCCCCTCCCTTTTTGTTCCCAGAGGGTAGCTGGGGAAGTTTGCTGTGCCAAATGCTTGGAATGTGGTTTTTTCCTCTTCCTCCCCCTTCAAAACAGAAAGAGAAAACTTTATGCTGTGAATTGTCTTAATTGGAGAACATAAATCCAAACTGTAGTGCAGCATTGCTGGGCCTAGGCACCTATTGAAGTTTAATGAAGAAAGAGCAGCTTTTTCTTGCCCTCACTTCTTATCCTCCCCCCACATCAAACTCTTTCTTGTGGTGCCATCCTGTTCAGATGGGAGCATGGGAATGTCTGTGACAGTGTGCACGCTGGCCCAAAGTTCTCACAGGTCCGAATGCAAGATGTGACTCCTTTAAAATAATGCAGCCAGAGTAATGCATTGATGTTCTCCCAGGCTGAAGTTAATTGTGTAGCCAGTGTAGCAAAAAGAAATAGAGGTTCCTCTGGGTATCTGTCCAAAGCAGCTGCAAGCCCATTTGAGGGAAATCCATGCCACAGCAGAGATTTGATGGTTATGATTCTTGTGCCCTGACCATATGTTTCGGACTGATGACAGGGTCCCATGTTAAATGTTATATGACTTTTTATTCCCTGTGTCAGGAACTGATATTTTCTCAGAACTTGATAATAAAGTACTTCCTTATCACTACTGACTGGCTGAAGAGATGTCTCATTACATCCAGAATAGAAAATAAGAATCCTTCTCCTTGTCCCAGCTGTGGTAATGGGAATAAATTGGTGCCCATCAGCATGTAGTGGATGTAATGCAGTCTCTTACAGAAAAAGCCAACCTGAGAGGGCCTTGATCAGAGCGTGAATGGGAGTATAATTACACTGAGTGTAATGACATATACTTTAGCAAAGATGGACAAGTTCATCTGAAATGGCTCTGGATTGAATGCCAAAAGCAAAAGCTTCCCTTTGGTGCTGATGTTTCAAGAAGAAAAGCAATTCGTGTAGTGGAAGAAAGGTAGATTGGGAGGGTAACAGGATGGGAGTTTAATTAGAGGGTCCTGCAAGTCCCAAAATTTATTAAAGCAAATGCTGACTGTCTCTGAGGTCTGCTGCAATAAAATAATATAACTGTCTCTTAAGAAAAAATGCTGCTTATGGTGGTATAAGACCACTGTAGATCTTCAGTTCTGGATAATATAACATTCCTACAAGAGATATTTTAACATGCTAGTAATATTTTATTGCTTTTGGCTGCAAGCTCATCAGTGTTTGTGTAGCATTAAGCATTAAAACTCTTATTTTTATCAACTTCACCAACCAGTTTTATCAACTGCTGCTGATGCAGCAATGGAAGTCTGGGAAGAACCGCTTGCTTTTGCTTTGAGAGATGGGATGAAAGGTTAGAGGGGGTGGATGGTGATTGCATGAGCAATGCAGGTCAGGTTACTGTTGGATTCCTCTTGCAAGATAAGTGAGAGCCTTCTGAAAGGTAATTATTGGAAAGCATAAATTCCTGAGATAACCTGTCCAAGAAGAAATAGTGACAGGAGCAGAGGCCATGTGTTAAAGGCTAGCCATTACTCCAGGGCAATGGGCTAACCTCTCTCTCTCTTTTTCTGTAACCTCTCCTTGCTCTGACAGTTCACTCCCTCAGTTCTTTTCCTTCAGTTGCTTGTCAATCTTTTCCTCATCCTGTTTATAGACCACTGTGATGGTTGTCTCCATTCTGTACTAACTGGGGTGCAGACAAGTGGAGACTCAGTATGCAGTTTAGTCCATGTCCAATTCTTGTTTAATCATTGTCTTTGCTTGCCATTGTCACTGCAGTGTTCATGTAGCTATTTTTACAGAATATCTGGAAAAAAAGAAAGGTTACTTTTGTATTTCTTTAACTGATTTTTGTATAGAAGAACTTAAATGAGCATTGAGAATGACATGGAGTCAGTTTTGTCTCTGAAACAAGAAAATTGCTGGATGGCAGTTTGGGAAGGAAGCCTTGCAGAGTGAGGAAACAAATTTCAAAAGAAACGATGGAGCAAAACTGGGAAATAAGAAAAGTGACTTCTCTTTCTCTATGGTTTTGTTATGCAAGCTCTCTGTGTCTCATCTGTAATGTAGAGATAATGATGTCTACCCAGCTTCTGTTTCTACCAGTTGATTGATTAATGACTGTCTCGTGATCCCTAGATTACACTTTTGTGACCTGCAGCTTTAACTACTGCAGTGTATTACATCCCAGATAGAAAATGGAAGCAATGTGTTAGCTCTGGCTAGTTCCAGCTGGGAACACCTAATAAACTGACCTGAATGGTCTTGCCCACATATACCTGCTTCTAAGACCTCATTCTAAAAATGCACTGAAGCATGGTCTGTCTGTTCAGCTGCCATCTCTGTTCAGCAAGACATTCAAGTATCTGCTTAACTTGGAATTGAAGGGGACCTGCACAGTCAATAATGTGCTGTGCTGAACTAGGACCTGATGCTTGGTCACAGACAGGGTTTCATCACAATTGTTTGAAGACTTCACTGAACAAACAGGGCCAAAGATAGATCTGAGGTCTGCCCTAGCATGATGGGGATGTGCATTAAACAATTAGAGTCTTTCAGAATAGTGAGACTTGCCAAAAGAGTAAGTTGCTTGAGCAGAAGAAAGGATCTTTATTTTGCAGTGATAATTACAGCAACACACTTTTGCAAGTTTTGCTAACTGTTAAGTGAATTACAAGGTTTTCTGTTTGCTTTAACTGTTTTACAGTGTTAGCCATCTCACTCTGATACTTGAATTAAGGTGGTGCTGAGAAGCAAGCCAGAAGAAAAACAGGTGCAAGGAAAGTCGCTATGTAGGGGAACAATCATCAGATATCTGAGTTTCTGAAAGGTAGTTTTGGCAAGTGCTTTTTCTTGATTTTATTAAAGAGTTCCTCTTATGTGCTTCATAAGTATCTACAGAAACAAGGGCACACGTGTTTGAAACATCACTTCTCAGAGTTAAATGTATTTGCAATGACAGTTTACTCTGCTCCCATGGGATGTGATCCAGGTGCAGAAGATCCTGTGCCTAGACCTTTCAGTTAGTTTCAGTGTGCTCTCAATACAGGGCATTCTTTATGCTGAGGAATCTGTGAGATGATGCGTTTCATGATCTGTTTTATGTCTTCTAATTCTTATTGTTCCTTTTCTGAGGAGTAATAATGATACTTCAGCAGAATGCCTGTAATCTGCCCTACTTCCATTTGTGGGTAAAGCTGGGGGAAGGAGGTGAGAAAAGGAAATCTCATTCACAGTCCTCTTGGGAATTCCCCCATGTAGTGTGAGTCAAGTATGTCCCTGCTGTACATCTGCTGAGGTCAGTAGATTTATACAAGTAACAAAATTATTGTTCCTACATATACAAGAGAAATAATAACTCAAAGAAACACAACCTTAATTATCTAGGCTTGAGATGACTTTGTAAAGAACAAAAAATGTGTTTCCCTGTTGTGTTTTGTGAGGTTGATAATTATTGACAAGGTAGAGTAGATTTTTGTGTTTTCTTACACGTGTATTCGGTTTGTCGTACATATTGTGACTGAGGAACTGAAAGTGCTACCCATTCAAGATTAGCAACTTTATCTCTAAAGTATTGTTTCTAGCTCATTTTTTTCCAAGACTGACCTCAGAGGCAAAGCAAACTCTAATAATTATGTGATTTTATGTTAGGTCTATATAAATCTCTGCTTTTCTACTTGTGTGATCATTTTCACCCGAGCAAAATGGATTGTTTCCTGTAGTGAGATTTCCTTTGCAGCAGGAGATACCAGGTTCCTACAAAATAGGAAAGTCAGCAGAAAAATGTGAGCTCACTAACTCTTTCTAGTCAAAGGATGGGAAGTACCTAAAATATTATCGTAATTACAGTTCAGTGTGGGGGGGAAACTTGCCTACCATTTAAGAACATTTGTACTACTCTTCTACTTGCATGTTTATTTTAATCTCCTCTAAATTCTGCCATCTGGATTAAATGGCACTGTATATTTGTCTACTAAATAATTGCACAAGGTGCAGGGGAAATCCCAGCCTCAGAACTTTCAAGAGGGCCAACAAAGGTATTCAGACCAGGACTGTGCTATAGAGCTTGGACTGTTGTGGCTCTGACATGGCTTAAAGCATGCAAAACCTCCATGGTCTTTCCTGGCATCTTACTGTCTACTGAGCTCTGATGGAGATACATGGCTTCATGAAAGATGAGATGCTTAGAAACACATTAAAAGGAATGCTCTTGTCAACTTAGCTGATGTCATTTGGGTCAATGATGTAACTGGGGTGGCAGGGAAAACCTCTTTCCATTTGTATATGCTGTGTCTCCCCAGAAGGCTGTGCTGACTGAGTGACCTAGCTGTCACCACTGATGGTGTGGACAGACTTTTTCCCATTGCAAACAAACAACTGTGCTATTTGAAGACTAACCCAAGCTGGTTGTACTGCTGGAGACTACCTCTGGTTGCAGAAGGGATTTTGTGAGCTCACTGTCAACTCCTCCAGGCAGTGTCAGCTGGGTTTGCTCAAACAGACGAAATGGCCTTGCCTGAACTGAATCAGGGAGCATTCACACAAGTGTTGCTACTGGCAGGAGGTGTGGGAGCAGTAAGCTGTAGGAGACAAGCAGTGAAAAGCAACAAGGTAGGAGGGAATGGGTGATATTTTTAGCTAGCACAGCTAGAGCCAGGAGGGGATTTCTGTTCATGATCTGAGCATCTTTTTAGTACAGACAGTGCTTGAAGTAATGCACACAGTTTATTAGTGAGGTAAGTGTAGGGTGTTACCCATATTCTACAGAGGAACTGTTAAAGCTACAAAGGAAGTTATGGCAGAGTAATTTGTAGAAGTCTGGTTTGCTGTCTTCATGGTGCTTGGGTGATAGATTATGGTTTTTACCAGGAATGCAAAAGATAGGTCCACTATGGGAAATCAGGACCATGGGAGCTGAATGGATGGACTTTGACTACATCTGGCCCCTAAGACTATTGTTGCACTAAGCCAAACAGAATTCTGATGACCCCAAGCCCCAGCAGCTTCATTTGCTTCTTTAAAAATATATATTAAAAAATCCCTTGTATGTTGTCATGTCCAATCTAATACTGCTGCTTAAGTTTTCATTTGTTCATTCCTTTAGTAATTGGAGAGAATTTCTGACCCTTTGGGAGAGGTTAGGACCAAGCTGAATTCTGACTGCTGTCTTCAGATATAAAAAAGCTCTAGGTTATTACCTTTCACACCTGTTGTTCATTTAATTGGATGATGCTACATCTCTTTAAAACAGAAACCCTGGCCTGAGAAAGAATAGATGCTCTGAGATATCCCCAAGGAGCCTGCCTCTGAGATTAACCTAATTGGTCACTGCGCTGAGTCTAATAGAGATTGTACACAATGCTTGTCTCTGGAAACACCTTAGGTAGCCTGGTGTATGGCATGGAAACTTCTGCTGATACCTCTCAGTAGAAATGAAAGAAAAGTAAGAGGAGATGTGGACACACACACCATGTATGGTATGATTGTTCCAAGTCCAGTATATTTAAATGGGGCCAATAACTTAATCTTCTGAAATAACCTAATTTCATAAGCACACATCATCTTGTACATGTTATATCTAGCCAACAACTCTGCATGTTAACAGCTGACTGAGGTGGGTACAGGGATCCTACATTTTGGGCTTTGAGAGCTGGGAATGTTGCTGCAGGCCTTGACCGGGGCTGTGCACAACTGCAGGAAGAGGTTAACTTCCATCTCTGGTCCTTGTTCCTGCACAAAATGGCAGCAGATCTTGATCCTGGAAGCCAGATTTTTGTCAGCAAAATACCATCCTGTACCCCACTCTTCTTGGCACTCTTAACATGTGCTGCTGTTTCTTTTCTTTAAATGGAAAGGCCAGCAGAGCTCTTCTACAATACCTGTGAGGATGGAGCTAATCAGATCGATTTTCCCCAAATCGTAAGTTAAGCCTACCTTTTGTAATTTTGCTTCAAAGACAGACTTTTTGCATGAGATGATACCTGTAGTTTCACACTGGATTAAATTACAGCCTAAGTCTGTTTCCAGAACAGTGAATGTAGCTCACTCTAAGAGGTTGTGTTCTCTGTTATGAATCAGCATCACACTGTGATTCAAGCAGTCGATTCTGGCCACAAACACCCATCAGAGATTTCCAACCCACCAGGGGAAGTCTGCTGATAAATACCTGGCAAAAGGGGATTCCTTTGTCCTTCTGTAGAGGGGATGGGCTAATGCTGGGTGCTTGGAGGAAGATGCTGAAAAATCTCACATTGCTTTTATAGTGATCTGGGATTCAACCTAGACTGGTAGCTCAGGGCATCTTCTGGAGTGCTGTAATGTCTGAGCTGTGCCAGTGCTGATTCAGGTACTTGTCATCAGCTCTCTGATGGCTCCTAATCTCTTGCACCACATAGAGTCTATGCACCTGCCACAGTACTTTGAACAAATGCTTGAAGCTTGTCTATTTGACCTGTCTGTATTAGTTCTTCCAATGAACGGCATTAACTCTCCTGGCAAGCCTTTCCTTTCATTTACCCTTCCATCACTGCTGCTCCAGTAACAGTGTTTCTATTTGCAGCTGTATACTGCTTTGTGTTCTGATTTGTGTAGTCTACCTACTACTGAAACAGTCCTTCCAGCCGTTTTTAATCTGACTCCCAGGCTAGGGAAAGTTATACAGTCCTCTTGTTGTCCTTCCAGTGAAATTATACAGTAAGTATAGAAATGAAATAGCTGTCTCAATGACACTGGCTCTTGGAGAGTCTAGGATAGACATGTGTTTGTGGGTCTTTAGAAAGCTGCCAAGTTTATGTTAAAAAACTGAAAGCCCAGAAAGTTTGAGTCATTCTGTAGCACATCTGGAAATTCTGTTTTGCCTTTGCTCATGCTCACACCCCTTACATCAGTAAAAAATGTTGTGCAGGGATAGATGCAACTGACCACTATGAGAAAACTGGATCTGCACATTTCTGTACTTTCTGGCTTGCCATTGGAGTTTGTGGTAGGATTTTGAAAAATTATTTATGCTTCACCTAATGTCAGGAAAGCCATTCTGTATTTCTCTTGAATCTCCATGCCCTACCTTTCTGCAGTTGCAAAGAGTGCATGATCGTAGCATTTAGGAGCTGCCTATAGACTACAAATTCCAGAGAGGAAAATTGCCAAAGGAGGGGCCCAGCTAGGCGTTTGTTGTTTAATGCTTAATAGTGGTCTGACACTCTTGAATATGTCATATTTTCTTTTGCTTGGATCTTTTGATGAATGTTGTGTTATCATCTTGCAATGTAATGTGAGATGAGCAGAGCAGAATACTTTATCTCTTCTGGGAAGATACCCTTGAGCTGAGGGTCTGCTGTCCAAAGCTGCTGCAAGATTCTGGTGATCCTGGGCTCTGTTAAGCACAGGTTTCCAGTGAAAGGAAAAGCATATGTTCAAGCACCTTGAACTTAGTTCACTATGTTATTTGTGAAAATCAATGGTGTTTCAGAGTCTATGAGGGAAAGGTGTGGGGACTATGGACTTCTTTGGCTTGCTTTGTGATAGGGTGAGTACAACAGTTTTGCAACTTGCTCCATCTTTGTTGCTTATCTAGTCTAAGGTAGAGAGTCAGAGTAGGCCAGCCCAGAGGGGAGAAACACATGAGCATGGCCAGGCCACAGTGTGAGAAGAGAATTATGCTGATGGAAGAGGAAGGTCCTTTTTCTGTTTGTGTCTATTAGAGTGCTCACATTAGTATCTATCTTTGGATCATTAACAACATTAGCACATAGTTTGTAATGCTTCCCACTTCCAGCCAGCCTCACTGTGGCCTCTTCTGACTTTACCCTCTGCCAGCCCTTGCTTTCAACACTGAGAGATTTGAGAGAATACTGTGTGCATGAAGGGAACAGGATACATAAAGCTGTGTGTCATCAATGTAGTGGCTGGCATCACTGCCCATACATTTTATCATATTCCCTGGAGGTTTTGCATAAATATTAAATACCAATGGTTGAAGAACTGAGCCCATGCCATTCTTCATGTCATGGAGAGAAGGAAGAGCTATCTGTTAGGGACCTCCTGGCATCTGCAAGAAAAGAGTGAGTGTAGCCAGCTCAGCACAGTTCTCTCAACACTTACCAAGACATGGGGTTGGCCAAGGTGGTCTGCAGTATCACAGGCAGCTGATAACTCAGGTAGCACCTGCATGGTTTATTAGTCTTCAACTTTGTCAGAAGGCCTGAGACCCCAGTGATGATTCATTTCCAGACTCATTCATAAGTGCCTCCAAAAGGAGTTTGAACAGTGTCTTCTGAAGCTACAATGCATCTCTTCTTTCACACCACTTCTCAGATCTTGCCCAATTTGAAACTGGATGGCAGTGCTGAAGAAGAAATTATGATTTAAGATGTCTTTTACAGTTGTCCTCAGTGTTCCTCATTGTGTCAAATTATCTAAAATATAAGATTAGAGGCTAAATGTATAGTAAATGAAAACTCCATGGTCTTAAGGAAAACAGTTTCACATTTTTGATCAAGACTGGGGACCATTGCAAACTGCAGGAGGAAAAGTCTGTTACTCTCTGTTACATGATTAGTAATTTCTTCCTGTTCTATCAGCTTTTTACTTGCCTAGTCATGTAGTGAGAAGGTTTTAGAAGGAAATGACTAGAAAGAGGTCTGGTCTCAGAAACTGGAGACAATATGGATTCAAATTCAGAGGATCTGGTGGAAATTTAAGAGCTGCACTTAAGGACGACTGGTTCTTTGTTACACAAGTTTTCCTGGAGCGATGTGGACCTGAAATCATGGTTGAGTGTGGCTGGTTATGTGTCTTCAAGGAGTGCTTGCCTTCTCTGGATCCTAACCTGAAATGTGTTCGGCACTTCAGGAGGGATTGCACTAGATTCTGCCCATTTTGTAGTTTTTTTAAAAGGTGTAATGCACTCAAATCTCTGTGACTTTGCAGAATGGGCTGGAGAGCAGTGGTGGAGAGCTGCTCTGCTTCTTTCAGGGCCCATCAGGATCCCTTGTAAGCACAGGAATGAACATTATAAACCAGGCCAGGGTTGTGGTTTGTTTGTTTGTTTGTTTGTTTTCTTTATTTTTTTTTTATTCCTTTTTCATTTAAGGCATGCCTAGACAGAGGAGTCATGGCACTAGGCACTGTATAGAAAAGTAGTAAGTTGGAGTCTGCTCAGAAATTTTATTGCCTAGTTAGAGCAGACAGGCAAACATTGAGAGAAGAGTTGTTCTTCACTGACTTTGCCATTAGCTGACCTGATTCCATGATACAAAATCTGAGTTTCTTAGCACTTGAAAGGACAGTGACCTCAGAAAGTCACAGGTCTGATCTTCCGTGCTGGTGCTTGTTGTCATGCCAGTGACTACCTGCATAGAATTGCACCAGCCTCGCATCATTGTCCCAGCACCCAAGGGGCTGGAGGTGCTTTCAGTGCTCATCTCCCTCTTCACACTGAGCTTCCACTGCTCTGAGCCTGCTGTTTAGTTTCAGTCCTACCTTTTTTCACCAACAAAGAGCCCCTAACTCCTACTAAATATTTACCCCTCCTATTCAGCTTTGCAGAAGTTTGCAAAAGCATAGGTTGTTCTTTTCCAAGTCAGGGAGCTTTTATTAGTCAGCTAGAATGGGGTTATTTTAGTGTCCACGGGCTGGAATGTAAGTGCAAAGCTTGCGTGTATGCCAGCAGAGTCACTGGCATGCCTGCTCCAGACATCTGGGATTTCACCTGTGGCTCTGCGCTAAAGGGCTGTTTGCTTTTTGCAGTGTGCTGACAACTGTATTCTCTATTTCCAGTTGTTCTGCCTTCAGTATGATTTGCCTTCCTTCTCCAGCAGTTGTTCATGTCTGCTCCTTGGGTTTTTCTCCCCAGCATCTTTAAAATCTTCACATATGCTGATGATTTTTTGTCATTAATATCAATCTAGACAAGTATGTGTGACCTTTCACTCCCATGTCCAAAGGGAAGAATTGACCCCTGCAGTCAGTCACAGCACAACACTGACTCATACATACTTTTCATAAAAATAATGCAGAAATTCCCCATAGTTTTTACCCATAACTTTTCAGGAGATGAAGTGTAAGTCTTCCATAGCAACACAGTTTGGGAAAAGTATGAAGCATGCAGCATCAGATAATTTTCTTCTGACTTATGATACACTTTTTACTATTAATGTTGTCCATTCTTTTTTTCCTCCTTGCGTGTCTCACTTGCTCAAACTCAACTGATCTGTTTGAGTTTTCTGTGAGCTTGTGTGCTCTCCAGTCTTATTCCCACCCATGTCTGTTCTCCAGCTCCATTGTAAACCTCTTAGGAGGGCGCTGGGATTTGTCCCACCTCCCTGACTCCATAAGGATGAACAAAATAGGACCATACTTTCCCTTTTTTGCCTCAGTTCTAATAATACTTTCTGGTTTTCCTGCATAAGATAAAATATGCTGCGTTTAGATACATAGCATTGAGAACAGAGAAAAAATATCTCTAAGTTCAAAGTTCCTTAAAAAAAAATAACTGAAATCTGGAACAGGTCAGAATCTCTTCAGTAAATACTAATGGCAAAACAAAACAACGAGCCACCCAAGAGTAATTGCAGGGACACTGTTTACCATGAAGATATGAGTGTTTTAAGGAAATACCATTTCTTTGCTTTCTATATTTGATTATTTGTCACTTTAAAAAAAAATCCATTTATAATTGAAGTCAGGGCAATTCCTCAAGGTCTCAGTATCTGAATGACTTTCCAGTGAATACTTAGGGGACTGCATTTTTTTGATTATGTTTTCTGTAGTGAAGCCAAGGCAAGCTTTTTTAAAGTATGGAGGTGACCAAATGCTACTTCTAAATTGTTGTTTTTCTTTAAGGCAAAAAATGCATATTTAAAATCTCTAAAATAATGAAACAGCTAGACTACAGGATTGTGTCAAGAATGATTTTGACCCATTAGCTTAGTTGTTTCTTTGTCATTAGGATCTCAAAATCCCTTTTCTCTCTCTTAAAAAAAAGATCTGAAATTTAATCTTACACTCTGCTTGGTAGTGCGATTTAAAGCCAAAATTTAACATTCTAAGATTTATAGTTATTTTCAGTCTTAGAAGAAGTGGAAACTGGAGTAATCTCCTGTCAGATCCTATATCTGGGTTGTGGAACTTATTGTTTTTTGTTAATACCAGTGCTTTGTGGTGTGCATATTCTAATGACTGAAGTGATTTTTGGCATAAGTAAAACCTATGCAGTGGTGGCAGTTTGTTATCACACAGCTGTGCTCTTCCCTCCAGTAAACTCCTTGGAGTTAGTGAGCCCCCCTGGCTTAATATAAGAGGAATCTGACATAGCTCTGCACTAGCTCAAGTGTTTGTGGAAAGAACTGTTAATCTTTGATCAACTGGAGTCTCCTTGTTACTGACTTTGATTACACAAGTGTACAACTTTAATTACAGCTTTTAATAAGCTTTCATTTCTTCCCAGCCACATTCTTTGTATAGTAGTGCAGCTTATCTCTTCCTTTCTCCCGTGCTCCCCTTCCCTTCCCCTCCGTCTTTCTATGGAAAAGGGCGTTTGAGGTCATTGCAGGGGATTTGGTGTCTGGAGGGATCCTGCTGTACACGTTCTGCCCGTGGCTGTACCCTCCACTTGCTTGTACAGTCCAGAGAGCTCTCTCCTTCAGCTGCCCTGCAAACATCCCTGCATCAGCAACTGCCCAGCAGCTAGTGGTCAGCATGAGGGGACAGGGCTGAAAGGCACCACATTCGCACAGACATCCACTGCTGCACAAAACTGCTGAAAAACCCTTAGAAAGTCTCTAGCCAAAAGATGTAGTGAATCCTGTGTGCATTTTCTGTTTGTGAGGGGCTTCCCCCTTCTCTCCCTTGGGGACACTGAACTGTGGTGGCTGAAGTCAGAGTGGCAAAGGGCGGCAGGAAGCTGGTGGGCTCCAGCCTCCACCCATGGTACTCATTCCAACTCCAGAGACTCAGTGTGTTGGCTACTCTCTGGTCATTAGAGAAATGATCTGGTGGAAGCTTTTTGAGAGACTTAGATTTGTAATTGTAAATAATTGAGATACGGTTTAAAACAAGCATAAGGAAATGCTTTTTTCCCCACAGGAATCTATTTCAGCTGTGGAACTCATTGCTCCACAATGTTTTAGGTATGAAGAAGATCAGTGGGTTGAAGAGTTGGTAGGATAAATTCATGGAAGGAAGATTCATCAAGGTCTATTAAACAAAATCTCCCCATAATTGGGTAGCCTGAGACTTGGGGAAACTAAGTTCTGATCATCAGAAGTGAGGAGGGGGAACTAGAGAGGTATTTGCTTGGTATTTGCTGTGTTTGCACTCTTCCCTGAGCCTCTGCTTTTGGCCCCTGTCAGTGGGAGGACATGCGGCCAGTACAGCTCAGAGGAAAAGAGTTTGACTCCCATGGAAGTCATAGGGTGCAACCAAGGAGTGACTTAAAAGATGTGAGTCACAAAAAAGATGCAGATAGTAAAACTGAGCGATTTGCACTGATTTTACATTCAGAGGTGTGCAAAATTTTAAAATGTCAATTGTGCCTATGGAAGAGGGTAGTGGGGAAGACAACTAATAGAACAGGAAAGGGAGCCCCTTTTGCCTCTGTGCATGCATCCCTTTGGCTCCCTTGCTGTGTGTGCTATACTCTTTTTGCACACTAATGAATACCAGAGTCAGAGCAAGTTATGCTATATATCACTCTACTCCTGTTTTCTAATGAACTTACCCCTGATGGGTAGCTTTCCTAGCTATTCGTGTCACGACTGAATTTCACCTTGACAATAGATCAAGAATGAGGTTCAGCAGTGTGGCCCACCTACTTTGCAATGCTCCAGCTCGACAGCTGCTTTGTGTCCTCAGGGTAGCTTTACTTTGATGCTTTTCCCTGCTTAGAAAAATTTGGAGGGAGGATTTTGGTAATCTCCAGCAGGCAGAGTTTTTAAACCTTTCTCAAGGGAAGACAAAGATTCTACAGAATTTTTTGACAAATAGTTATTTATGAAATAAGTGACATTGTCCTTAGAACTGTTCCTCCTGCTGGGCTCCAGAGGAAAGCGGCTTTTGCCATGCTGGATCTTATTGGTCGCTGTTGTAGCCTGCTGCTCTTGGCACCTCAGGCTTCACTGTGGAAAACTCTAGAAGGCTTGTGACAAAATGTCTTGTCCGACCATTGCTGACATGGCTCTAGTTGTTAAGGAGTGTGTTTTCATGGCTCAGAAGCCCACAATAAGAGGACTACATTGCTCTTATGGGCTCTTTGACACCAGAAATGTTGGAGCAAAGTTCTTCTAAACTTGGCTTGCCATCTGGTTGCTCAAAATATACTGCAGGAGTTCCTGTAACAATGATCGAAATGACTAGTTTGCTGAATTGGCTGGACAAGCTGTGGGGGAATAAAAACAATAGAATGAGTTCACTGCGGTGTACATGTGCCTGACTGAGGGTCATGGGCTGGTGTGGCTGCATCATTTGCTCATTCAGTAGCCATGCTGCTACTGAAAAGATCTGTGTCTAGTTTTTGAGAGCTTGATCTTTTGGTGGCACTTTCTGCATGATCTGCTTCAGCAGTGTCTTATGTCAGCAACCTTTACATCTATTCAGGCAAAGTTTTTCTGTCTGTCCATTTTTAAACCAACCTCATATCCCCTTTTGCTAGTCTCATTGAAGGGGGCAGCACAATCATTCTCACTGTGTGCCCTGTCTCTTTTGGCAGACTCGGGGACCAGTTCTACAAAGAAGCAATTGAGCACTGTCGCAGCTACAACTCTCGGCTGTGTGCCGAGCGAAGCGTCCGCCTTCCCTTCCTGGATTCACAAACTGGGGTAGCCCAGAACAACTGCTACATCTGGATGGAGAAGAGGCACAGGGGACCAGGTTGGTAGCAGTGTGTCTGTGTATGCATGTGCATGTATCGAGGGCTGGCCACTGAGCCCTCCTGGGGTTTAATTAATCGGAGCTCAAATCTGCTACAGGCCACACAGAAGAGTAGCTGCCTAAACCTCTGTGCCTGCAGGGGATTTCCTTTGGTAACTGCAGAGAGCTCATGCTAATTATTCTCTCTCTACCCATAGAAGCGCGTGACATGGTAGTTTCTAAGGCCTCATCATTGTAGCTCTTTTAATGTTATCGATCCCAGCCTGTAGCAGAAGACACAATGCTCTGCTCCAAGCAGGACTGGAATTATCTTCAAGGTGGAGGTGGGAGTTTCTCAGATGAATGCTGAAAATAAGGAACTACATTGGGAAGGATATAAACCCGAGGTAAAATATAGGAGAATCCAGTTAACAGAATGAATGTTGTTCTGAAGGTTAGAAATACACCTTTAAATCCTGATTCTGCTTTGGACAAGTTACTTGGATATCAGTTTTGGAGCCACAATCCCCTTGGGTGCTGAAAGAAGTTGGTGTATTTCCTTAAGGAGCTTTGGCTAATGCCTGTTCCAAAGTTCAGTGAAACTCAAGGGAAAAGAGCACTGTTATTTTTGTAGACTTTGGTCAGACTTTCCTTTGCTAGAGTAAATCCATCTGAAATCCTTGTTTGAGAGGCAAAGGACAGTCACCAGCTCAAAGACTGGAGATGTTACTCGGACAGAAGTCCTTCTAAACCCCATGGGGAATTTGGCTAGGTTATGTCTCAGTATCTGACCAACAATATGGTCAGGGAACAGATTTTTTTAACAGCACCAAACTGGTTTTCTACTTTTTTTTTTTTTCTTTCTTTCTTAGTACAGACTAGAGAATCCAGACAGGAAGGGGGCTAGGGTACATGGTCACTGGAAGCATGGCATGCTGTAAAAAATACTGTAAAAATTACTGAACTCCTCTCCTCCTCAAAGTCTAGATCTGAAATAATGAGAAGGCACAGCCTGCTCTAGTCTCTTCCACTGGCCAGTTTACACAAGAAGAAGTGGGAGGAACACGTAGGATGTTTCCCTACCCTCCTGGAGCTAAAAAAGCAATTGCTACTTCTGAAGAGTTCTTAGCTGATACTTAACTGAAACTTAACTTTTCTCTTTTCTAGGATATACTGAGGGAAGGATCCCTATGCTCCTCCTATGCTTAAAATATCCAGAGTAGATTTAGTGTTGTCCTGCACTACTATCAGAAAACTCTTTCTATAGTAAAATGCAGCCACTTTTAGCGCAGAAGAAAACAGGTGTTTTACAGGTGTTTATTTTGAAAATATCCTAAGAATATTTCAGCTACAAAAACTCTTGGGGTAATCTGGGACCATTGAATATGGTTTACAAGCTGGGAGTTGTCTGACCTTCTGGACAACCCTTCTTTTGTAAGGTTGCTTCATATCCACACTTGAGTTTTTGCTTCCCCATTCCTAAGAGATGCTTTGGCAAAACTAGCTTTTCTGTTCTTGTAGCATCTTGTTATGGGTAAGGTGCTGCTGTTTTTATTCTTCTGAACACTCTCAGGAGGTATATATAAAAACAGGTAAACATTCACAAGTAACGTTTTGTCAACAGCGACTTCTACAAAGATAGACGTAGATAGTCTTGTGTGGGTCTCACTGGTGTCTGTGCACTTGCAGAAGACATCGTCATAAAAGTGTTATGGCATCACACCAGGAACCAAGAGGTCTTAATACTTTTCCTTTCTCAGCCACAAGCTCTGTGGACTACCTTGAGCAAATTCACTCTGCAAGTCTTGCTTTCCTCACTTTCGGTAGTGAACTGTTTGGCAGCTTGCCCTGCAAAAGAGAATCAGTGACATTTCTCCTGGAGGTCTGCAGTGGAGACTAATGGTGGAACATTCTTCACAGAGAGTCAGAGAGTGTCAAGTGAAAGAAGTTTCCTAGGTTTGCATTGGCCACCAAATCTGATGCCTTTATTATTTTGAATTAGAATAATCAGTGTGAAAAGAAGCAGCCTTCCTCCCCTATATTTGCTTTCCTCTTTCTTGATTTTTATTAGCCCATTTAGTGCTCCCTTGGGTGTCTTTGCATAATCTATTTCTTGTAGTATTATGGTGAGTCAAAGCATCCCTCTGCAGTTTTAGCACGCCTGTTTTTTGGCTCTGCCAGCCATCCTGGTATCTCTCTTGTGTGCTATGCTCACTACCATTTACTATCCCTAACCTGAAAAACTGTATAGGACAAATGGCAAAGCTCCAGGACCTCTTTTCACTTACACAAGCTTGAAAAACAGAGGAGATTCAGGACCTCAGCATATTAACCCGGGTTCTTTCTGTCCTCTTTGTTAAAGGAGCCAGAAAACTGCATCTCATGATAAACAGTTCAGGGTTAATTTCACACAATACTGCACATAACTCCCTCCTTTTCCCCTCCTCCCCTGGCCTTTCACATGAGCTTTGAGTTATGACTCTCCTACACTAATGAGATAAACAACATAACTCACTGCAGGTTCTGCTATTTCCTCTATAAGCAAATGGTTGGAACCTTCCCTGGTTGCCCTATAAGGTACCAGAGGGAGAGACAACCCACCAAGGACTAAAGACAGTAAGACCTGTATATGCATTATTTTCATATCTGCTCCAAGATCAACTGTGAAGGGGCTAGATTCAAAGTATTCAGGACTTACACTTTCCTTGTTGCCTCTTCTTTGTGTAAGATCTGCACTTCATCTGAGGCAACACAGTGACAGATGGGAACAGGGTAGAGAAGCAGCGGTAGCATTGATGGGTTTGGATCAAGTGAAGGTCTGGTATACGTTTCAAGTTTATTGGGTGGCAGTGTGTTAACAAATAGGGGTATTGTGGGTAGGAACAGAGAGCTTACCTCAAGGGCTGCAGAGGTGGATGTTGGATCATCCATCTTTTATTGATCTACCTGCCACCTGGAAGCCCTTTAGGAAAGAGGCTCTCTGACCTCTCTCCTTTCAAGGATACCTGCATTATTTCTAGTTGGGCTTCCAGCCAATGTGTAGTTGGCTTTCACTGTCCTAGCTCAATCCAGAACTACTTTTTCGCATAAAAGCGCTTAACAATTGAATCCACATTAACAGATACTCCCCAAAAGTGCAGTACATCTTTGCTCCTCTCTGTCTGGAACAATGGTGCTTATTTCTTTCAAATGACTCCTCTGCGGAGGCCCATTCAATGGAGGGCTCATTCTCTGTCCTATTGCTTTGGTCTAGCAAGCACCATTTCAATGTTGCATACAAGTTCTTGACCTGCTGTGAAAGGGTGAGGCTTATCGCCTCCACCTCTTTAATTACTCACATCAGAGCCAGGCACAATCCACCTCACCATTATAGCAATTGTTTTCAGTGGTTAATGTTTGCAAAGTGGCATGAAGAATGGTGTCCAAACACTGTAGAAGCACTAGTTATTCACATTTTTATTCTCAAGCCAGTCCTAAGCAACCTGTTCTGAAATGTGCTCCCCTTGGAGAGGGCATAATGCCTGGTTTGCGGGGCATCATTAAAAGAAGGGCATGAAAGCCCCAAGTCGAGCAGCAGTCTGTGCCTTGAAACAGCTAGGATCTCTGCAAATTCTCCATCCCTTGGCCACACCCTGGCATTATGCTGTAGATGCTGTTTTTGTACTGAGGCCTTGGAAGTAGGTGGAAAGTGCTGGGCTCTGAACTGGCATTCCCAACAGTTGAAATATTTAAAACCAGGAGCTTAGGTTACACTTGCAGAATTTGATTAGCACGTTCCCTTGAGGTGAATTATTTTATTGTGCCTTCCTCCCCACCTCCAAGTAACAGGATATTGTTTTTTTTTTCATTATCCTCATTTGGCTTGGTGAGTCACTTTTGTTCCCAAAAGCTGATATACTCTCCTGGCTGCTTCAGAAGGGGTGAGAGAACTCTTGGGCCATCCTGCTGCCCTTGAGCTATTCTGCTTTACTGGCACCCCCTTGTTGCTGTCCAGCTGTTCATTGTTGGTACAGTTTCAGATATGGTAACACCACTCATGTCCTCTCTCTTATGTGGTCTTACCTGTTTTCTGGAGACAATGAGTCTGGAATTGCAGTCACACTCTGTAGCCCCTTCAAGGCAAGAGCAAAAGGACAAAGAAGCTAAAGCAAAACTGGTGGACAGAGAGGTCAAGGGAAACAGAGAAGATAATCAAATTCTTTCAACTTTTCTGTGTCTTGCTGGGTATTTCTGTATGTCATGAGTATCTGGGGCAGTTGAGGATACTTTGGAACACTTGTCAGTGTGCTTTCATACCCCTAGTAGTGACGCATTCACAAAGCCCTGCTGTGTTCTGAATACAAGAGAGCAAAGCATAGCTCAAACATTGGCTCAAGGGTGGCTGTCGAGAGAGCCAGGTCAGCTCAGAGGCTAGTGATGCCAAATGTGATTTAAGGAGCATGCAATATTATAAACATTACTGCTGTATCTCCTCCCTCAATCAGGATATTGGCACGAGGAGCTAATAGTCAGAATGAAGAATTGGTATTCAAACAAATGCCCAGAATTTAAGCAAAAACACGGAGTCCATATAGTCAGTCCTCTCGGATCTTGGTTTGCTTCCGTTTGGAAGACACAAATTTCCTCAGCTGCTCTGCACATCGGGGCCTCAAGATTTGCATGTCAGAACTTCATCCTTTCTCTTCCAAGGGGCTTTCTCTACCCGCAGAAGAGGCATCACCCTTGTGACCCAGGAGAGTCTGAAATTCTATTTACCCTGAAGAAATCACAAATTATTTATGTGCAGCTTTGGTTTCAGTGAGCTGAGTGAAGTGTCTAAGTGAAACTTAGATTCTCTGTAGGCCTGATCCCCAGAGGTGCTGAGGAGCCTCAGGAGCACTGGATGCCTTGAGTGTGTAGTTCTGCCTCATGATTTGCAGGATTGAAGCCTCCAACAAGGAGATACTGGAAGGGCAAGAACAAAGATGCTAGAGACAGTGTTTGTGGTTTACAAACTGAAATGTGATTAATTTTTTGCCTTTAATCTTCAGGCCTGGCCCCAGGTCAGCTGTACACATACCCAGCACGTTGCTGGCGCAAAAAGAGGCGTTTGCATCCCCCTGAGGATTCCAGGCTGAAGCTGCTGGAAATTAAACCTGGTAAGTGTTTGTTTGCCTCTTTCTCCTGCGCTGCAGAGCAGCTGGCATACATACAAACCCAGCATTTAGACCTTGGACTTTATCTTTGCCCCTCTTCAACCATTTCTCATTGCATCTGCTGCATCTTACTTGATTTCCTGTCACAGTAATGACCAAACCCTCTGCATGCAACTCATCCCTTACAGAAATGTGTACAACTTGTATTGAATGCACTGGGAGATGAATTTACCTCCTGTAGGGGTGAATCTTGGCTTCTATTAGCAGTTCATAAGCATGTAAAGGATCAATATATTACTAATTATTTCCTCTGCATCATTAATACAAAGTCTCACTCTGGCATGTGCTGCCTAATCTTTGTGAAAAAGACCACACATTGTGTGTGTGGAACAGTACACTGATAAGATTTTTCTTAATGGGGCTGGGGACAAGGGGTGTGACCAGATTATAAGCAGCAAATAATAAAAATTAGTGAACATATGCCACATTTGTGTATTTGTGTCTGTCTGTATGTGTACCTTTCTCCATTATTCTTTCATTCTTCTTGTCCTTGATACTCTTCTCCCACAAGTAAACTGGGTGAAGTGATGAGTCTGGATACTGAACGAGTGATTGTAAAGCAGATGTTGAGGAGCTACAGCTGTGTCAGGTAGAGCATAGTGTTGTGCATTCTTTCCTGCAGTTAGTAGTAAAGACTTTCTGTCTCTGGGGTCAGCTATTATGAGAAAGAAGGAACACATGTACTCACAGCTGTATGTGGTTTTTAAGAGTTGAGACACTGCCAGTAAAAAAAGTACAGGAGAAAACCCCCAAATGTGTATTAAGAATATTTAAAAAACCTGTTTCACAGAAAAAGGTGCCTGAGAACTGAGCTATGCTCAGCAATACTGATGACTTTGCTTCTATGCAGTAGTTGGTGTAGGGAGAGGAAAGGGCAACTGAGGCAAATTTCAATTAGAAGCAAAATTCCTGCTGATTCTAGTAGAAACAGTTTTTGAAGACTCTTTACCTTCAGTATAAGACACATCAGTGAATAGTTGGACAAGGGGAAGAAATCCCTATAGCCACTTAGTTGGGGCTCAAACAAAGGGCAAAATCCCAGCCAACAAATAGAACTAAGAGGTGCTTGGAAAGAACTGATGAAATCAGTCATGTACATTGATGAAAATGAAGCTGGACTCTAAGAAGAGGATGATGTTGGCTCACAGAAGTGCCTACCTCAGACTTTGTGATGATGCCAGCCCTGCTGCACCTTGGTAATTTTGTAAGGTAAAGCAGTAGGGTAGAGTTTGACTCTTTTTTGTTTGCATTACGCTTCTTTGCTGTATTCACTGAATGCCAAATTAGTGCATCCTACATGCCACAGGGCATGAAAGGCAATTACCACAAAGTTATCAGATAAAGAGACCTCAGCATGTCTGTCTCTGTGTTGTTTTCCCTGCTATAAACATCTCTGCATCTCAGGAGTGCTGCTTTTGTTGCATTGCCTGTGGCAACCAAATAAGGCGAGTTATATTGCTCTGCCATTTAAATCTATTTTCCACCCAATTTCTATCTAGTGATTAACTTTCCTTATCAGTTACACGGCAAAATAATTTCACTCCATCTGTGCATATCCAGAATAGACTCACTAGCCAAAAGTGGGATTTTTCCCTCCTCTGATTTGAAAGTATAAAACTTATGGAAAACATTTGATCTCCATTTAAAGGTAGCTTTTGACAATTTGAGAGAAAGATAGTGTAATTTATTTTCAATGTGGACAGCAGAAATATTGTACATTTTGGAGGGGAACGCTGTGGTGAAACCTAATGCTGAGCCTAGGAAGCTACCTAATGTTGACTTCTTTAGTCCTTGGTTAAATATCAGATGATTGTGTGGGGCAAAGATGTGGAAATTTAAGATCCCTGAAAAAGCACAGAGATGACAACTGTAGGACATGTAAAATAAACCTGAAAGAAATCTACGCTAAATGTTCCATAGTTTCACTCCGTTAGGGCTTGGGCATCCTAGTCATGTGTTAAAGCTGTTCTCAGCAGCTAGAGAGTTATTGTGCTTGGTTAATATGCAAATAGCTGATTTTTATATAGGAGGCTGTGAAATTGTTTATATACTTTATATATATATAATTGTTATGTAACACATGCAAGCAATGCAATTCTACAACATCAAATTTGGGCTAAACCTTAGTTGTATTATGTGTTAACATTTGTTAGCTGTGTAGAAGTACTTCTCGTAAGACAGCCACCATGACAAACACTGAAGAAGATCTTAGCTCCAAAAGTCCAGCATTCAATGGGGTTGGCACCAGAGGTGTGAACCCTTGCTTGGACTGCACCTGAGCTTTTGGAGCGGCTTATTACAATAATAAGTTGTATCCAGAAGTTCAAGACACATAATTCAGGAGATACACAGATCTAGGATTTTTGTTTTGGTAAGTCATAGCTAGTCATCAGCTGGTCAGTAGGTAGAATTAACCATTGTCTTGCTAGCAGTTCAAGGGTACAATACATCATTTAGTAATAATATAGTATTTATAGTTATAACCGACTTTTGCAGGTTTAGGTAGTGCATGACACAAGTCTGTGAATGAGAATTTCACATTTAGTAATACTGAAACCTAATGAAGAAAATAATCATGGCCATCTTTGTAAAATGCAAGGTTCACTATAATGTTTTTCCTGGGTCAGTTGGTGCCTGCTTCTTAAGAGAACACGGTGCCTTTGTTGTCCTGATTTGTTGCTTTTATTTGGTTTCAAATGGAAGTGTCTAGTTTTAAGACTGCTTACCACCAAAGCTGTAAAGAAGTGAACACTGGAATAGGTGTTGCTGATGCAGCCTTTAGATGGCTATTTTCGTCTGCCACTCAGAGTTTCGGGCATGGATAGCCCTGTAAAGTGGTTTGATCAAGGGTCTAGCAATGTTCACGTTAGTGCTATTTCTAACACCCTCTGTTCCATCCAGTATCCAACAGATATGAGGGAGAGATAAAGTATTGCCAAAACTTACTTATGATAATGACTTCAGTGACAGTACAATCAATATTACAACCAGATCTTCAGGAATTTCACTAAGTATTCCTGACACTTACTTTCACACAGTCTGGTCTTCATCTTTCAGTGTTATATTTGTACCCTCAGAACCAAGCATTATGACTCAAGTGCAGTCAAGGGGTCATCGTTGTCATGGATATGAGCTGTTACATGAGCAATTATAGTGTAGCAGTCAAGATTCCTATGAACACTGGTACAGATTAGAAACATATTCCAGGTCATGGGCAATATATTGACATGTTGCTAATACTGTGATTCCCAAGGTACAGAGTTCTGAAGTTATTAGGTGTTGATACTCTCATAGTATTCATGAAACTAGAATTCTGTTCAACCAAGTTTGGGCAAACCTGATTTTCTGCAGAACTGAGCAATGCTATTTGCATGGCACTTCAGCACAGAGCAGTGGGAGGGCCATAAGCAGCTTGTGCTTCCACATTCACTCAGTTGGCTGTTCTCCTGCCCAGTAAAAGAGTGAGGGCAGAGCTGAGTTAAGCTCCTGTGCATGGGAAGTCTGTGAGTCTGGAATGGGTGAGAGAGAGAGTTGGGCTGGGTAGCCCATTCTTCCAGGGGAGTGGGAGAAAAAGGAGAGTTTTCAACTCTACCACCACTGTGAACTGCAGGCACTGCAAAGGCAAGCAGTAGGGTTCTGGCCCTCAGTAATATCAGAGCAGCTGGAAGCAGGAGGGTTAGAAATGGAAGAGTGATCTGTGATTAGACTTAAGGCCCCCTGAAATCTTAATTGATCCTTTTCCTATATACTTAGTGGTTTTGTGGTGCTGGGTTGTATCATGATTCTGTGTTGGGTCAGCTATCAAAACTGTGGAAGTGGTATTACCTACAGTAAACCCTGATGACAATCAGATATTGCACAAGCTTTGCAGCTATGCAGATGAGACTGGATAGGAAGAGTATGGCCAAAAACTCTGGTAGAATTTAAATTGGTAGTGTCCTACTTCAGTTTTGCAAGATGGCTAAATATAGGTGCATACATACATGCACTCAGAGCTTTTATTTCATGTGCCATGTTAGTGTAAAGACTATGACTGGAAAGCTTTTGTCTCAGTTTACTGCTGTCCTTTGGTTTTGGACTGAGAGCCAACAGTGAGGTTTCACAGTGGGCAGCCTTCCCACCCACTTGGAGGGTGTCGAATAGAGTTTGTGTGTGCTACTGCTGTGCTGAGAATGAGCTGGTATCCTGTGCTAGCATCTGTCCTGTTGCTTATGTCTGGGCAGTCTAGTGTTCAGCTGAGCTACTGAAATGTTTTTTTTTTTGAACAGGCTGTTGAAGGGTAAAAGTAAACAAAAGTATCTTTCATTTGCTATTTTAAACCGTGATAGAATTGTTTGAGGCAAGTACTGATAAAGGATTTTTAGATCCAGTTGAACAATGCCTGATCTGTTTTTAATCTGGCATATGGGTATATCTAGGTGAGTGTGCTTGTGGATGAATGAACGGAACCCTCACAGATAAGCTATTATCTCTTTAAACCATCTCAGTTTACCTTGTAGAGACTGTGACTGATTGTACAAGGTACCGTGTGTCTCCTGGGAAGCAAAGAGTGCCCTCAACTCTAGTGGAAGATGTTCAGCATATCTGTGGAGGTCTGTGCTCTTTAAGATGGGGCACTTCATGAAGACAAGGTTAAGATGACATTAAAAAGCAAAGAACAAAATTCTCAGTAGTATCACTTATATGACAACATCTAGAGACTCAAGCACCATGTTAGATTATCATCCTAGAGGTTGTTGTGAAGTTTTTTTATACTCTCTGCTATAGTCATATAATACAGCAGATCTTACAGTCCAGATATACAAAATATAGTGAAGGAAGTACTTTGATTCCAAAATGGAGAAATGAGCAACAAAGACAATAAACTACTCCTATGATGGTTATACCGGAGGTTTGTGGTACAGCTGGAAATTGAACTCAAGAACATAGAAAGACCTCAGTTCTCCTAAGTTCCATATTATTTTTTCTTTTCCTGGTTGCTCAGTGTCACTCAAAGATATTGGAACCTAAAAATAATTCAAAGCACTTAATTTCATGAGAATTTCCTTTTATAATTTTTTCCCAGACAGACCCATTAATATTGACTGCTTTCACTTTTGATTTCAACAATCACACATTGCTTCTTGTACTGTGGTACAAGACAGCAGTGTTGTTTTGCTATGAACACTGTAAGGAGAGTCACATAATTTCTTAACAAAAAGTTTTCCTACTATTTGACATATATTGAAACTTCTCTGTAACTAAAGGTTATGGTCATGTTATATTGTAAAACCTGCCTGCGACTTCTCTTTAGCATCCCTTAAGACCATTTTAGGATCATAACTGGCAGAATAGTTCTAATGCCAAATAAGCATCTGCCTGTAACATGCAGATGAATTGGATACAATATTCCTGAAGGAGGCTATAATATCAATCTATCAGTTGTTCAGACTGACAGATTTCTGCAGATGTGAATTTATTAAAGATACTTTTTGTGTAGAGCTTATTTTTGTTTTTTAATTGTCCATGGCTTTTATCAGATAAAGATGGATGAGGATGGGTGAGACAGAGGTGGTTTTTATTTGCCGTTACGAACCTGCATTTGGGGCAGAGCTGACCTGACAGCAGCAAGATTCTCCAGTGAGAGTTTAAGTCTGTTAGCAACTTCTGTGTGTTTTGCTCTCGGCTCTCCAAAACCTTGAAATTGAAACGCCATTTAAAATCTGCTTTTTAATAAAGCACTTCTGCATTCTGAAATAATTTGTGTTTAAAAAACAAAAAAACAACAACAAAACCCCGTTCCCTGCTCTTTTCTAAGACGTTCTCCGGTGCTGTAAGCGCCAGCGCTGCCGGGGTGCCCCGCTGCTCCCCGCGGCGGTGCCGCTGCAGTGGCGCGGCGCGGCCAGCAGAGGGCGCGGCGGGAGCCCCTGCGCGGGCGGGTCCCACCGCCCGTGGCTGAGCCCGGAGCGGCTCTCGTTCTCACCCATCCTCACCCCTCTTTAGGTGTGCCCCCTCATACAGAGGAAAACAAACAAACAAAACAAATCCCTTGACTTTTTTGTTACAGGGAGTGTTAATGGTTTTCAGTTCGCCTTCATTGCGTTACAGAGCGCACCTGCGCGCTGGCCATGCTGAGTCCTGAGATCGGTCTATCGTGTACCTACGTATGTCACATTTCCATAGCACTTTGGAATAAAACGGAGCTTTGCATTGTGAATCCAAATCAGGGAGTAGAGATGCCAGAAGGTGCTGGGGTTTTTTAATTTGCTGGGGTTTTATACCAAAATAAATACTGATTTCTGCTGGGCCTTTTCTTTTGGGCTTTTGGCCTAAATTTAAGCAGGTGTTTATTCATCAGCTAAGCCTGCAGCTTACTGAATCGAAACAGTAGGCTCCAATTCTCCTCTAATCTTGTCTTCACAGCAGGACATGGCACCACAGGCAAGAGCTTCTGCTCTAAGGCACTTACGCATCCAACTATGACTTGGGTTAGAAAAAGAGACTTTCTGTCACCAAGAGAAAACTCATCAGTGTGAGACCTCCTTGTGAATTAGCTTCTTTCTATTACACATACATTTAATCAAAATCTATTCTATCTCATCCACCATCTTAAATTCTTCCAACAACAGGGACCTTTGCTGGTCCAAATCTCTGGCCAGATAAAGTTTGCTTTGCTTTTCTTACATGCTGCTAAGAATACCAGAGAACCTGTTCCTTTCTGCATGCATTCACTGACACAGGATCATGATGTAGAAGTCCTGCAGTGAAGTATCTTTGTCCCATTGCCAATCTGCAGTGGAGGTGCCCACCTCTGCATTTCAAGTGATACCACACTACCACGGACTTGCATCACCTGTGCCCCACACAGGACTACACAGCATCAGGGACAATGGAATATGTCGCTTTCTCTCAGTTTCTTAGTATCTAAAATGGAGGTTCTAAAGCATCAATCTTATTTGTCTGTCTCAGAGAAGTGCCTAACAGATATTTAATAAATACTTTTAGAGAGTGTGTGAGACCTTTAAATAAAAAGGAAGGAATGAATGAATCATGCCATTTGCCAGACCTTTAAAGTGCCGGTATTAAATATTTTGGCCATCAGCATGGAGCCTTGCAAAACAGGTATAAAAGTGTACGAACTCTGGTGTGCACAGCCTGGGCTTATGTGTACTGGGATGGTGATGAAAAACAAGTAATTTGTTACACACCCATATATACAAACAAAGAGACTACTGTAGATGAATTGTTGAGCCAGTTTTCACAAGGCTGTCTGCAGAGTGTAACTGCTCAAAAGACACCTCAAGTTTTGCACAGCGTAACTCTTCTTGCTTTGTTTTGGCCACTGGTGAGCTGGACTTCTGTATGTCTTGGCTGCCAGGGCTATAATACCTTCTCCTTCAAATCACGCACTGCTCTTGATGGGTGTTGTGACGTGATAAGCTGCAAATTCTTAGACTAATTCAGCTCAGTGACTTTGAGCAAATGTGTATTTCCCCCCAAATGGAAGTTCATGATTTTGCAGTTAGGAAAATAAAACATTTCTGGAAAAGCAAATAATAGTCTATAAATAGTCCAGTCAAGAAAACAGAAACATTACTTCTGCTGCTTAACTCTGCAGTCATGTTGGTAGAATTTACAGGATTAACTTTGTGTAAATAGTTTCTCTTTCATTTGTGAGATCTGGAACAGGTCACTACATGTATTTTATATTCACAGTTTTACCAGGAGAACTGTGTATGAATCATCCGGGATTACTCCTGGTTCTTGTGTGGCTGAGCCAGTTTGCATAATTAGGAGAGAGATGCACAGGGAAGCTACTGGGCTTTGGAACCTCTCTGGGTTTTGATCAAAAGCCCACTGAAGCCAAACCCCTCTGGCCCTCATCAGGCTAAGGCAGCAGTAGCAACTGAACAAGATAAGGCAATTTTGGAAACAATTAAATCTATCTTTCTGAGTTTTCTGTGTCGTCACTGAGAAGGGGAATGTCGGCTGCATGTGCAGCATCCCACAAACACAAGGCTGTTGTAATTTCAGACGCAAAGCAGCCACTTAGAGGTAATTTTTACATTGGCATGTCATCTCAGCTGTATTTAGTATATTTGTGAAAATAGAGTTATGATGACTTCAGGCTGTTCTGAAAAATGTTTTGGTCATTACAGCAGGCCATTAAATTGAAGGAATGAGTTGTGCTGTTGATCTCCTTGAAGCCTCTACAGTGTGACTGCAGGTCATCTCCTGGGGCTCAATCTGCAAGATGTGAGGAAAACTCGGAGGGCTCAGGCAGCTGAGATGGTGTTGGCTTGAAATACCTGGGCTGCTTGTGAGAGAGCTTACTTGTGGTGCCACCACCCTTTCTGTGTTATCCAGTCCATTGTTTTGCTCTTTCGCTTTTCTTGGTGACTGTGTTTGACCTACATCTGGCTGCTAGGACACATCTTTGGGAAGAGGTTTTTCAGCATGTGCCTCTTAAGCTGCCAAGGCCTGACTGTGAATGCTGTGTCTCTAGGAGACACATTATTCCTGCTGGGGAGGTAAAATGCTGTGGGATTTATCCCCTTACTATGAAGTTAACATTGATGTTTCTAAGTAACCATCAGGATTACTTATTTATGAAATAAACAGATTTAACCTGAAATTAAGGGAGTGCAGGTATGCTCAGGGCTTATCAGGAGAAAGGGCTATGAGAACAGCTGGGGAAGCACTGGGGAACGGTGCCTGGGGAAATGCTGAAACCTGGCAGATCCATTTCCCCCAAGGCACAAATCATCAGCTTTCCAGCACAGGGGAGGGGTGGGTGGGAAGCCTTGTGCCCTGTAGGAGTCTTGCAGCAAGAACTGAACCTGAACAGCTTTGCTGGCAAACCTACTGCCACTTTTCTAGGCATAGCCAGTAAAAATGCCTGAAAAAGGATAAATCACATCATCAAAAGGGTTTTTGTGATGCACAAGTACAGTTTAGATACAAGTACTGGACACAAGATCCTAGGAAATAGGTATTTTAAATCTAATTCATTGTATCTATTTTCTGTGTTCATGTAAGTAATTCTGGGAGTTCCCTGGTAATCACATGAGAAAGGGTTTATAGGATCAAGTCCCCAGGGCTTAGTCTCATAAGATGCCAAGCTGTCTAACCCCAGCAAAGGAAAGCACCTGAGCTTGGGCTTTAAGAACATGAGTGATCTTTTAGTAATTAATGGGACTTGTCACATGCTTAAAATTAAAGCCACATGTGAAGAACTGGTTTGGACCAGACTTGCAGGTTTGGTACTCAGCATCCTGCAAAATAGAGCCAAATAAAGACACTGGCCTACTAGGTCAATGGTTTAGTAGAACCTATGCAGTGCTTTATAGAAGAAAATATCAACAAAAAGTAGCAAAGAAATATAAAAAATATGATTAAAACTCCCCATTTATTTTATTTTATTGTTCTCCTGACACATAGCAAATTAAATTGTTTTGTGGTATGAAATACTGTAATATTTATCACACAGAATCACAGAATCAATGAGGTTGGAAAAGACCCCTGAGATCATCAAGTCCAACCTTTGACCCAACACCAACTACTAGAGCATGGCACTAAGTGCCACATCCAGTCTCTTCTTAAATACCTCCAGGGATGGTGACTCTACCACCTCCCTGGGCAGCTCATTACAATGTCCAATCACTCTCTCTGTAAAGAACTTCTTCCTAATGTCTAATCTAAACCTCCCCTGGCACAGCTTAATACCATGCCCTCTTGTCCTCCTGCTAGTTGCCTGGGAGAAGAGTTATTTTTCTGGTGCATAATATAATGGAATGAGCCATAAATGGTAGTATAATGTTCAGTTTGAAATCTCACATGCCAAGCTTTATAGAATTGCTGAAAATAGAATGGAGAGTGTGATGGCTTCCCCTTCCACATCCCTGTACCTCCAAACACCTTCTCTGGTGGAAATCTTCACTCTGTCATTCCTGTTCTTTGGAGTAAACATTTTACAGCCTCATAATTGTCTTTTACCTGAGAGATATTAACCATGGTTTTGATAGATTATGATTCATTTCAATTTTCCCACATTTTGCATTTGATTGACTAATACTTTATTACAGGTGGTTCATGCTTCAGGATTCTGACACCATTAGTGTTTGCCATGGCATCCATTCTCAATAATGAACTTTTTGGAGGAAGGAGGGTGGATGCAATGTACGTTGGAATAGATGGATATGGCTTTTTTGTGCAATATCTTCTAGACCAGAGATCTTACTTTGGGTGCACTTGGAGCATGGTTTCCCTTAAACAACCAGGTAACTTAGAGGTGGGACCTTAGCTATTGTAGGTAGGTGGTTCTATTAAAGACTATAGCGAGCAGCAATTTCCATCAGCTAAAGCTATGGTTCTTGACGTAGGAGAAGGGATGAAAACCTTACTCCTCTTGATGAAAATTATGTCCTTCTGAATGCATGTGATTGCCCTTGGTAACTATGGGGTCGATGTCTTAGGAAAACATATGGTCATGATTAATATCCTATGCATGTCTTACAGATCGGTAGTGAAAATCCTTTTGTTGTTGGTCTAAAATAAACAGCATTGCATGATGGGAAAAAAGACAAATTTTCAAAGCTGGCTCAGATAGAGTGCTAAAACTACATTTAAACACTTGAAGCAAGTGACTCATTTCTTTGTGTTTTTGAGGGATGGTGAATGCTTTTATCTTCTCATTATTTCCTTGGTACAGTGTCTGTGAATGACACGGTTACAGATATGTGCTACTCTGACAAAGTGAGGTTCATGGTTACAGGAATTTCTGGAGTGATGCTAATTTGTAAGTGATGCTATGGATACATCTGCCATGTAATGCTCATTGCCTAAGTGAGGTAGCAGCACAGCAGGAGAACTGGTAACACAGAGGCTGTATCTGTGAGCAATGCTATAGACCAGGACACTATCAGCAACAAAGACACTATTAACTAAATAGAAAGGACTCAGGATTAAGTGCTTTGTGCCTCTGAAGCTGCCATACCAGGGCTGGCATTATAAATATACTTACAGGATATTTTTCCAGGGAGCTTTCTGTTAATATCTGAATGGGCAAAATAAAAAAACCAAACCCGACCACAAACACCTCCCCCCCTGGAAAAAACCCTCACTCTGCTAAAGATGATGCCCCAAGTACATCTGAAGTCTCAGCAAGGGCTACAGATGGAACAAGAGTGCATCCAACTTTTTTGTTTTGCCTTTCAATCCTGAATCTTAATTAGTTCCCTACTGCTTTAGTACATGCACAACATTTTAATAGTCATAAGGACTCACTCCAATCCACATTGCCGTTTCCACAATTCCCTCCTTCGTACCAGTCGCAATTCTCTCTCCACCCCCCGCCCCCATCCATTTAGGAATAGTGGAAAGAAAACTAAATAGCCAAGCGTGTAGCTGTAGATTGATGAGGTTGTCACACCATTCTCTTCACCGTTTTCTTCCAACCTGCACTGTGCTCTAATAGATGGATGATTGCCGGGGGAGAGAGAGAGTTAGCAAATCCCACAGCCAGATGTTCAGGGATGGACAGAGTGACCTTCTCAAGGAACCCAGAGGACTATAGCTGTGTCCTTCTGAGGGAGAAGGACGGTCAGGT
This sequence comes from Margarornis squamiger, assembly GCA_035222235.1. Classification (NCBI taxonomy): domain Eukaryota; kingdom Metazoa; phylum Chordata; class Aves; order Passeriformes; family Furnariidae; genus Margarornis; species Margarornis squamiger. The sequence goes on from JAWWTY010000156.1 coordinate 28,083,782, forward strand.
GCCTCTGGCTGCCTGTGTTTATCTCTCTTTTCAAAAGGAGCACAAATGGGCTCAGCATGGCTGCAAGGATGGATGTTTTTCAGTGCATCGCGGGAAATGACCAGTCATCCGTCTCTTCACTGTGTAGTCTGCCTGCAGCCATCAATCTTGTCACCCAGCATGGCAGCTCCTTTTGGCTTAGTTTGGCTCAATATTAGATGAACAAAGGGAAATTAAAGCCGAGAACTAAAGAAGAGCAACTATTCTGTATTTCACTTTGTTTTCCCCTTACATGGCTATCTCTTCCTCTTCCCCATTATCACCTCTTTTCCCTGTGTTTTGTAATGTGTGAAAATGTGTATTTTCAGGATCTATGAGTTTACAGTGTTTCTCTGTTAGCAGAGAGGAGAAAGGAGAGAGATATTGAAAAGACATAATTCAAGGCCCAGAGCTTCCATTTTTCAGACTTCTCTGTGGCAGTTTTCAGAACAAGCATGTCCTAGTTCGCTGCAGCAGACAAGGAGATGGAATATCATAGCTTTCCTCCATCTTGATGTTTTTCTCCCTAGTTCTTGCTGATTCCTTCCTCAGTGCCAAGTTAGTGTTTTCAGGTGTGTACTTCATCTCTCCATTCCTGTTCTAATCAAAAAACAATCAGCAGAGCCACATGATAGGACCTTCTGGATAAAGGCATCTACTGATGCCAGAGCCATGATGGCAGCTCCTGTCAGCAATTGCAAGCTTGCTTGAGTCAAGCTTGCTTGCTGCAACAGCACTGGGCTGTGCAAGCTTTGCACAAGCTGCCTGACCTCATCCAGCACCTGTGGTTCCTACTGTGCAACTGGAGGTCATGACAATATCTTCACTGATATGCAGGCCATCAGAATAAAACACATTCAGATATGTCTTCTTGTACACTTAGCACTGAATTAGCCAGTTCCAGCACTGAACTCAGATGGGCCAGTTTTTGCCTGAAATACTCAGATTCTACATAGTTTGAGCCGGCCTGAAAGGAAAAGAGGTGTGTGAATACACTGCCTGCTGAAGTCCCATAGCTAGAGTCTGGGTTTTTTCCGCAGGGAGCTGTAATGTTGTTGCTTATTCTGTTTTCCCCTAAAATTCTTGCCTCTGGATATCATAGCAGATCATGTTTGGCTTATTTTGTATAAGGCTCATTTAGAGATAGCATTGTTCCTCTTAGCACTGTATTGTTTGATTGATGTATTTAAAAAAATGAGTGATTGCGTTTACTTTTTAATTTTTCTGGTTGATCACAATCATCTAAACATCAGGCCTGAAAGGGCCAGGCTCCCCTCTAGAACAGCAGTAGGAGGTTTCTCTCTCCCACTTTTTACTGTAGGCAAAGAACTGAGATACCCCAGCACAGAAGGACCAACTAAGCACTAAGACAGAGCAAGGGAACTCTGTAAAAGCACATACTGAGATCTCTGAGAAATCTTTACCTGCTCTCAACCCAAATGGGTTGTCTGGAGTAAACAGACTTATGCCACAATGGGGAAAATTTATACCATCACGGGTTTAAAGAGCTGCTTTGTAGTATGTACTGAGGTGGTGGTTTGCTTTGGATTTTTTTGTTTGGGGTTGTTTTTTGTTCTTTTTACCATAAACCTAAAGCGTAAACCCTCAAGGAAAACATTTGTTTGGTGAAAACCAGTTTCTCCTCCCCCACACATTACATGAGCACACTTTACAAGAGGGCACAAGACCTTTCTGAGTGGGGATATTCAGGTAACTCTTTTGTATTTTCTTTACCAAATGGATGACATTTTTTAACCTGTGCATTTAATTGTGCCCCTTTTGAGCGAATGGTAATATTTTCTGCCACTACAAATTTTGCCTCCCTGCAAATGCTGTAAAAGACAAATCTTGTTCAGGTTGTCATGAGACAGCCTACCCCAGATGGCACATCTGTGTCTCGGGATGCCCTCTGGCTGGCCTGTTGGCAGGCATTCCCGTGGCTTTGAAGGTCACCTTGTTTACACCTTGCCTTTTTCCCCCTCCCTATTCAGAGTCTTGCTGAGCCTGCAGGCTCGGCTTCACCATCTGCATTTTCTCTGGTGCCATTAATCTTCCTGTTTACCATTCTGTTATTAATTCTAGAGTTCACCTTTTTGTCTAAACCCTTTATAGGCCTCTTGGAATTGTTTGCTTTTTTGTGGCAAGAGATCTGAGCATCTCAGAGATAATTTGCTTTGTTCTTTCCCATTTCTGAAAGTATACCTACTAGCATCTCATGCCATTTTTCTATTACAAGCCTTCCTTCTTATAATAATATTTTTCACTTATGTAGCTTCATCAGTCAGATGCATATTAACATATGAGTAAATATTATATTCATTTTCTGGAATTTGTGAACTGGCCACTGAAATCTGGTATCTCTGGAAATAGCTTTACTTTTCCAGTGTTTTTCTTGGCTGGAAAGAAAATATGTTTAAATCTGCCTTTGTGAGAGCCTGTAGGAGCACCTTGCCTTTTTGGTGCATTTTATTTGAATGCCTGAATGCCTATGAATATTAAACAAGCTTTACCAAACCCCAGAGGATATGTGAAGGCTATCTCCATTTGACAGACGATGGAAAAGCAGAGGGTACCTCTGTTAGAATTTGGCCCAGAATCACTTGGTGGGACAGCAGTGATGCCAAGGGCACCATCTGGGGTGTTTGCTCCCTGTCCCATCCTAAAATCATTGCCACTTTGCTGTGGCCTTTCTGTTCTTCATTGGTTTCTGCAGGTTCAGTATTCCCTGAGCTGGGGATGCTGAAGGAGCTCTGCGTGGCGTGGCTGGCTGTCCAACACCGCGCTGTGTGAGTGTGGCTGTCAGGCTGCCCTGGCCTGCCTGCCATACAGAGCACTGTCCTCCCGTGTGTGGGAGCTTCGCAGACAGCCGTGCAGGATCAGCACCGAGACACCTGTAATCTGGCTGAGCGGTGCTAATAAGCCCTGCCGCACCTTTGCTGACGCCTTCAGAGGTGGCTGGGTGTCTCTGCTTGCTCCCCAGGACTCTGGGTGTTAGAAAGGCCGTGTTAATGGAGCTGCCAGACCTTGTGAAGCCAGCCAGAGCTGAGCACATAAACCCCCTCAGTCCAGAGCACCAGAAAGTGCAGAGCAGGTTCCCAAGAATCACTGCAGGACTCAGATTGGCTTTGGCAGGTTTATCAGCTCTGGCTTAGTGCCGGCTCTGCTAGGCCTGGACTGAATTAATTGGGATGCTTGTGCACTGCAGCTGAGAGATAACTGCATTACAGAGATTTATCTGTTACTAAAGGTATCCCCTCCACTGTCCTCGATAAGGAAGAGAAGCTATGCAGAATCTCACAGAATTCTCAGCAAGGTTGGCATGGCTGGCTTTACACATGGTTTATGTATGAGTTTGCATTCAGTGCAAGCATTTTTATTCAGTTCTGTCACATAATAGTATAGTTGTTTGCAGTGGAGGTCCACTCCCTGTTACCCTTTGCAGAGTGTGCAGTGTAGGGATCACTGTCCCAGCTGTGTGGTGTGGGGGAACTGGTTTTTGCTGATAGCTGTCTGGTTAATATTCAGATTCTGGTTCTTTGGATGGATCAAAAGATCCATCATCTATCTGTGTGAATGATTCTATATGACCACTTGCAGATAGGTAGCCGAAGTTACTCTCTTACTCCAAACAGATCAGAAGCCCTGTTAGAGTGATGCAAAGCCCAAAGGAATAGGCTTTTTACTTAGAAATTTTCTCTAAACTGTAGCAGTTACCCTGCCTGTGTCCCTCAATACTGCCTACAGTGCTGCCTGATGCTGCAGAAGTCGTGGTGCATTGTAAGTCCATCTAGAACACAAATGCAAGAGTGACCAGAACACAAATAAATGGTAGACAAATGCTATTGAATGGAGATGTACCTGACCAGAGATGATTTGAGCCCTGAGGATAGTTACTTGATCCAGCATTTAGTCTGATATTGTAATTTGGCAGTCTTTGAGAAGCAGGTACAGCATATTATATGTGACAATGATTTATATCTGTGCTGAGAAATAAATCTGTAAAGAACTTCCAAGAGAAAACTGACAGGATGGCTGGGTTTTGATATGGGTTTTTTTTGGTTTGGTGTTTTGTTGTTACTTTTTTTATTTTTTTATTTTTTTGAGAGATTTTATAGAGGCATTCTAGTCTGCCAAAGAAATATAGCTGCTTGTAAAGTCCACATTTTGATTGTGGGTTAACCTAACAATGCTTAACCTTATGTTTAAGGGCTTCTGCAGTTTTCTGCAGCCTAATTTCTTCCTCCTGTTGTCTCGTAGCCTCCTGGAACATTTTTTAACCAGGGGCTAATAGAAGCTTTCCCTTGGATCCCAGTCTTAGAGCTGTCCTCTGATTTTTCTGCAGTTATGCCAGGCTGAAGAGTGAAAGTGTACAGTCTCACCCATCTAAGAGCTTACTCTGTCTTCACTTTCTCCCTTTGCCCTCTGCTCTCTCCAACCTGGTCATGAGATTAGCAGCTCTGCAGGAGGAGGTGCTCAGAAGATACTGGGATTTTCCGGTCTTCCAGTGCTCCCTAGAGCAAACCTCCTAGTGCCTAAAATTTGCAACAAGTTTTCACTAAGATTAATTTCAGAGTTTTACAGGATCCCATGGTTCCAGCCTGAAGAGGACTTTTTGCTTAAAGCCAGAGAGTCCTCCGCACTATTCTTTCTAAAAAAAATGGTTTGTTTCTGAGCAAACAAATATGCTCCTTTTTTTCAAGTAGTCTTCCTTCTGTAAGTGGTTTATCATTGTCTTTGACTGGACTCTTGTGATGCCTAAGGATTTTAATGTGTATTTTATAGATTTTCATAGAGTTATATAAGTTGAATAAGTTTTCCTAAGCCTCTCATTTGAAGCAGCATTTAGCAGTTACTGAACATTTTCTCACTCATTCCTGAAATTCTGATGGACATACACTACCAAGGACACAGTGTTTTGAAGAACACCTGCAAGAACTCCAAGTGAAACAGTAAGATAGTTTGTAGTCAAAACAGGAGGGTAGGCTCAAAGCACTTGGAGGGGCTCCAAGGGGCAGTTCTGAGGAGTTCTGAGCATTGGCACCAAGGGAAAAATGGTATCATGGGTTGGGCATAGTCATCAAATATGTTAATTACTGAAAGTTATAAAAACTGTAACATTTTGGGTGGTGCATGTACTTTTATTGTGCACCTAGAAGCTTCCAGTAAAGGGGCTACTTTATCTATCTCCACTAATATTGTTTTGAAAGCCTTTTCCTGGATAAGACATCACTTGTTCACACCGTGGCTGAGTTTACCTTGAGATTACACTAATATACATGAGGTTTACAGTGGGATTGGTGGGAGAGACAAAGCGTTACTGGAGTAGCCTTACAACCGCCAATACAGCCATGGTTATATTGCAACTTGGATGAAAAATAAAGTGAATTTGATGTTTACTACTCTCTAGGGACATTTGTTTGGCTTTATGGACTCATTGTGAGAGTCTGTGTTATCAGTAGTCTGCCTCAGGAGAGGCACAGGGCTGGGCTTACAGGAGGGTTTGTGGACCATGTATGTGCAGGACTGGCAGTGACGAGTTTGCTACAGATCAGTGCTGAATTGCAGTAGTGTTGGAAGAAAAGGTTGGGATAGCAGGGACCATGGAAGGTTAAGATTAAAGCATAACAGCAATAACATGAGCATCTGCCCCTGGGATAGCAGGATATGTTGCAATGAAAGAAGGGGTTTGAAGATTCAGATCTGCAGAAGGAGTGAAGGTCCATGCTGTGCTGTGCTGGCAGAGCCATGCTTACAAAACAAAGCTTGCAGAGCCCTGCCTTTAGTGTACCTGGTTCTGGTTGCTGCTGTGAATGTATCAGTTCTAAGGATGTTAACAAGTCACTGTACTGGCCATGAACACAACAAGCAAGCAAGTAAACAAACTAAGGACAGTCTGGTCGTGCATGCACAGAAAAGATACAAAATCCAACTATTCATGTACAGCATTGTCTCCCCTTTCGTTCTTGAGGGATTCCAACCCCCCTGCCCCCACCCTTGCACTCTAACGCTATATTTGTGCCTTGGAGATGTGGAGATGAGCATATGATGGATGGATGGATGCTGCTTGTCTGGGTTTTTCACCACCATTTCCCCTGGGGCACTCTGTCTGCTGGCAGAGAGCACCATCCCAAAAGATGGTATCTTTTGCAAACTCGACAGCTAACAGACAGCTTCTCTCTCTGCATATTTCCCCAAAGAAGAGCAGGTTTAATCTGGTTTTTATATGGCATATTTCATTATAATCTTTTTGACTTCCCATGTTCCCAATACGCCATAATAAATAAAACGCTGGGGGTGGGAACAGTAGAGATGCTGAGGCTTCACACTCTTGTGACACTGATAGATTCTCATTTTAAACTGTCATGGGATTTAATTGCTTGCTGAGCCACTGCACTGCACTTTCAGACACATCCTGCCACATCCTCTTAATGAGCTTAGTGGCTGCATTCACTCAGCAGTAGTTCTGTTTGCTGTGAATTAGGTGGCTTTTTTAGACCACCTATGTGATTTTAAAGAGGTAGTGGTTATTGAGGTAATATCCTTGGATTTATCCAACTTTAACATCACTTCATGAACTCTTAATATATAGTTTCCTCTAGCACTTTTTATGTTCCAAAAAAATGGCACCAAGAAACAAGAATGCAAGAATCTATGTGCAAAGTCAGTGTTTGTCTAAGAGGGTTTTTGGAAGCCGGATTGCTTTGGTTTGCATAGTAGCTGTCTCTGGCATGATAGATCCTGCTGGAACTCACCCAATAAGTATCTCTGTTCCCAATTAGAACTGGAAGTGGAGCTGCTTACGAGTGCACAGAGATGATGGTTTGGGTGGCAGCTGCTACTGTGGAGATGGAAATGATCCATTATAAAACAAATACATTGCACTGTATAGAAAAAGGGATTATTGTTTTTAATTTATGTTTCAAAAAGACACTGAAAAGTTGCTTAGTGCCCAATGCATTGTAAACCAAATGTGGCTTATTTAAGGACAGGAATTTGCAGCTATTTTGGTGAATCAAAACTTGAAAAAGCCCACCATTTTGTAGGATTTGTGAAAATGTGCTTCTTTTGGAGGGAGCAGTTCAATAGAAAACAGATACAGGAATGGCGCTGGCATGGGTGCTTGTTCAGATTCTACCACTGCCATCTAAGGACCTTGATAAATAGAGTTTGCTGCACTGAGCTGGTAAGCAGAAATAACCATGTTAATTTAATCACTATGAAAGGGACTCAGCCAAGTTAAGAAACATAAATTTTAATTATATGCACAGGCACATATTTGAATTATAATATATGCACAATATTTAGCTGTGACACCAGTAATACCATGGTTTACTAAAACAGGAAGGATTCTTAACATATTATTTTTTCATTGGTGATTTCTACTGCTTTGGCACTTCTATTTTGTATAGTTCTGACTAGTTCCTGCATCTTCTACATTAACCATGTGCTAAGGCATTTGCAGTACTAATCAAAAGGAAATTTATCTACAAACCTTCTTAAAAATTTTATATAAAAGAGTAAGCTTTTAATTATAGTGCCTTTACTAGTAGTTATTACTCGTAATAAAGATTATGTTCTCTGAAATTGCAACATTTTAAGAAGAGTTTGTGATAGAAACTAGAAGTTACAATAGAAAGAATTTAGAACAATTAGTGGGTAACAAATGTTATTACCTATATTTAAAAAGGATTTGGATGTGATTCAAAGATTTAAAGGCCCATAAATTCTACATGAACATCTGAGAAATTGATTGAAACAATAATTAGGTATAAGCAGTAAAGCACCTGGGAAATTATGATATAGGATGTTCTAACCAACTACCTTTTTTTTCCTACCAAGGAAAAGCATGTCTCACTGCTTTCTTAAAATTTTTTATATGATACTGAAAGAACTAATAGGTAGAGGGTTTGACAATTTTAAACTTTCTGAAGACCTTTGGCATGCAATAGACCTCCAAAGACAAACAAAGCATTGTCTTGGATCAAAACTTTTAGAATAAAAGATAATGAAAGAAAGAACTTTCATTATAGATCATCATATATTGAGGTTTAATGCTTGGTCCAGTGTTGTGTAATACAGTAATGAACAAGCTGGAGTGTGACAATGCCTTGTGAACTACAAAGATTTGCACACAGTACAAAGGTATTTACAGTGATCGTGGCTGGCAAGGTCTGTGCTGGCCTCCTTGGGGAGATGTGAATGTGCTTGGTGAGTGGGTGGAGGGATGGGCATTTTAATATGATAGCTGTGTGCTTGAAAGTATTCCTCACAGGAGTTCTTGTCCCCATAAGATTCCTAATTCTTCTGCTTAGGATGCAGCTTGGACATTAAAAGACACAGCCTGAGGAGTAATCTAAAGAATATTGTAAGCCATTTTTTTAAATGGGATATGTGGTTTCTTCTGAAAATGTTGGGTGCAGTATTGGTCCATCTTGGGAAGACTAGTGTGTAATAAGAGGAAGTTCAGAGAGGTTTGTCAGGACCATATGGAAAACTTCTCACAGCAGAGTAATAGAAAAGATTGTGACTGTTTGTCTTCAAAAGGAGAGGAATAAAAAAAAATGACAAAAAATTTGATCAGAAATTTCTATTTTCCCTATTTCATAGGAAGAACAAGGGGCTGGCAGTAAATAAAGCGAAACACTCCTTTCAAAGAATAGTTTAACTGTTGAACTCAGGTGTGAAAACATTGAGTGCAAAAGTGTATCAAAATTCATAAGAGGCTGGGCTATTCTGTGTGTTTTCGAAGAGCCAGATTTAAGATAACTGCATGGGATGCCACATTTATCTCTCAGGACTGATCTGTTAGAGATCAGGATGAAACTGTAGTAGTAGGGCAGATAAGTTTTTATTCCATTTCTCTCCTGACAGACATTCATACCTTCTTCTGCAGCATCTGAGGTAACTATATAGTGTGGCACAACCAATATCAAAGCAAACAGAGGCAAGCACAGGGTCACAGCTTAATTTCTCAGGCCTAGAAGAATCTCCCTTTGGCCTTGTTTGAAGCTCCTGGCACTGGCTGATCCTTTCATAATCAGGAGAGTGAGCAGAACAGACCCCGCCTTATTTCCAAACAGCAGTTCTGATGATCTGGGGAAAATCTCAATTTTTCACATGAAAACTGCATTTCAGGTGTTGAGGTGGCTTCTCAGCTTTCTCTCTCTTTTAGGAAAATCCTGGACAGTTAAATAGGAAAGAGAAAATAAAGGATTTAGTGAAATGAATTTAATGATTCCTAGTAGTCTGTAACTATTTCTGTAGATTAACTGAACTATCTTTTAGATTTTTGAAGACTTTCATCTCTGGGAATTCAAAAACAGGTTTGAAAACATAATTTCCTGGCCTCATTAGTGCATCTTTTACAGACTAACCATCTTCTGGGAAGGACTGGATTCATTACAAAGATTGAATTCATTACCAAAGGGGTTGTCTTTGGACCTCTGAATGTTTTCATACTGTAAACTTTACATTCCAGATAAGATAGCTTCTGCCATTTCCAACTTTCTAGAGTTCTTTAGGAACTAAAATGGAAACATAAGAAGCTACCAGTGGAGAAGAAAATGAAGGAGTTGAATGGCAGTCAGCTTAGTGGGCAAATGGAAGGCAGCTACACTGAGTTTATTTTCACCATATTCCTTGCTCACTAGCTTAACTTCTTGGTGACTCAACCTCCCCATCAGTAAACCGTGAATAAAAATATTGCCTTACAACGCCTTGTCAGTGGGATGTTAAATTTAGTAATTAGAAAAAGCTCTGAGAGTTTTGGATGAAAAGACCTCCTGGAGTGTTGCTGTTGGGAAGAAGTGGTGCCACACAGAACAAACATGCTTATTAAAGAGAGCTGCCCACTTTTGACCTTAAAACCTACCTTTTCCTCTTATCAAATTTAATGTTCAGTATCTCTGGAACATACAGGGAGTAGTTCTACCTTCTTATATGTTCTACTTATCCCTCAGGCCTTCCGTGCTCATTTCTTTTTCTAATGCATTCATTTGCTGTATGTATTGGTATCCAGAGACAGACATAGCTTGTCACAATGAAGACATGTTTGTTTCCAATGCCCTTGAGCTTGCTTGAAGCTTCTTCAATTGCTGAATGTATGATGACCCCTTGGGTCTTGCAGTCCCACAAGGAAATACGGAGCAAATGCCCTTTTGCACCCCAGTACAGGACTTTGAAACCAAGCCAAGCCCACAGCCAGAGATGATTATGGTGGTTCCTTAGTGACTTCAGATTCAAGTGTTGCGATTTGCACATAAATCAAGTCAAAAATCCCTTCTTTCTATTGAAATTTCTGTATCCAGAGGGAGGTACTAGGAGTTCATACGGGGAAATTCAATCTCTCTGTTTCTCTTTTGACTTCTCTGTCTTTTTTACTGCTCAAGTAAGGGAGAAGGTGGGGAAGGGGCCATAATGGGATGGGTGTGTAAAGCTTAATGCTGAAAACAGAGGCCTGATTGAATAGAGCTCCTTGTGATGAGAAGGGGGATCAATTCACAGTTGACCCCATCCCATTGTGTGGGTTGTCCTGGGAGTTTCCTTTAAACTCCCAGTGGTTTGGGTTTTCTGCATGGTTTGTACTCAGCCTTTCCCTCCATGAATAGAATAGCTTTTCCTGGAATTTTTGCTGGATTTTCTGTGGTTATTTGGCTGAGCAATGCTCTCTCACTTCAGAAGACTGGAGCAAACACGTTGTGGAAGCTCTGATCAGGGACCCTGAATCATTTGCTGGCTTAGAGTTTTTTGTGTATAGAACAAACATATTCCTGGGATGCAATTCCCCCTAAGAAACAGATTATATTTTACTGTCCCAGGTGGAAGTGTTCATTCATTATTTGGATTGCAGGAGTGATTTGGGACTTTAAAAACACATGAATTTCTGCCCTGCAGAATTTACAACTCATAGTGATAGAAAGGCAGAGAGCTTCAGGCATACTGGGGAACAAAACACAGTCCTAAAGGATGAGGAGTGGACAGAGCTGTGAAATAAGGACACCAGATGTTGATCTGTGAGCATCAGTCCTGTACATCATTACTTGTAAATATATTGGCCTACAGGAAGGAACTCGTTTTAGAAGGGAGGGAGTAATTGAGAAATCCAAACTCGGCATTGTCAGGTAAAGAGATGTGCAGGATGTTTCCCTGCCATAGGGTTGCTGTGACTGAACCCCTGCATGAAGAGATTAGAGGGCAGGATCTACAAGGAAAACTGAGTTATTCACTAGGTATGTTTTAACATCTTGCTAAAATTAAAGTGCTGTATTTGCCTGTCTGCTGCAATGCCTCATAATCTAGTAGCAGCATATGAACGGGAAATAAGGCTCTGATCCTTTGCTTGTACAGCAAGTTACATCAAGCTTTCTTGTAAACGCTCTGTTTTTGGAGGACTCTGCCCTCAGCCTGTCCCTGAGCTTTGGCTCTTTTTCCAGTGTCTGGGTGTCGTCCCATTTTATGGGCACGATTCTGCACTCATGACTTTGCTGACTGGGTTTCTTCACTGGTGTAGGCCTGTTTAAAGCCAACTGGAGATTTTATCTAGTCAATATTACATGAAAATTTAAGACAAATCCATTTATTTTTCAACATAGTTACTCAGTATTGGCCCTACACACAAGTTTTCTGCTTTCCCACATGTGGAACATGCCCTGATGTAGAAGAATAAGGGTAGAAGGTGTGCTGTACAAACCATGCCAGATGCTAACTTGCATTTAACTCTTTTTCTCTTCAGGAGATCAGATTCTTCATATTTTTTATTTCAGTATCTTAGAAAGTCCTGGTTTTATTCTTTATTTGAAGCACAGGGATTTTACACAAAGGATAAGGATTTCTTCTCCCCTCACCCCCCATTTATTTCCTCCTGATAGAGTATGTTCAGTCTTTTTTTTTCTTCTTCTTCCCTGTAAGCAAGCACAGCAATTGAAAAGATACCATGTTTTCAGTAAGATAGAAATGAATCCTATATGGAGATCCTTAGGGTTAAACAAACTTGAAGAACTCTTCTTCAAGACAGAAAAAAGCTTGAAAGTCCGCTAGTCATCTGCTTGACATCTCTGTCCTTCTTCTTGTCAGCTCTTTGGTGGAGGCACATACAGTGACTTTGTTTTGTTTTTCAGAAGTTGATCTGCCTCTGAAAAAAGATGGGTTCACCTCAGAAAGTACAACTCTGGAAGCCTTGCTGCGTGGAGAGGGAATTGAGAAAAAAACAGACACTAAAGAGGAAGACACTATACAGGAAATCCAGGTAAAAGAGAGCCCCATGGCCTGATATCAGGGCTGGATTTTACAGTTTGTCTCTGAGTTTAGCAGCCTTTTGTCCTCTGGCAGATGATAGCTGTGTCATTCTACTGCCAAATCGTTATCAAACCTTTGTGCTCCTCTGTGATGCTCAAAATGAACTCAGGATCTCACACACTTCTGTCACAGGAATCTCTGTTGTTTGACTGTGTCTGCACAGCTCCTTTGTTGGAATTTGTTTTGCAGCACTGTGAGATAATTACATATAAAACTAACAAGCAGAGATGGGTCCCAACTATAAACTGAATTTTAGTCCCTCACATTTGAAGTGAATTTGGATTTGGATTCTCAGCTGCTGACTGTAGACAAAAACATGTCATTGCCTTCCCTGTTTCGTGGGGCTTTTTTGTATTTTTTTTTTTTCCTAGTACTAAGTAGTCTTCTGGAGTTATACAAGAAAAATAAATAATTAAAAAACCCTTGTAACCTTAATTATCACAGTTATTGGTGATGCAGGTGGGAGAAATATTGCCTCTTCACATGCATTATGGTTTGAAAGTTATTTGTCAAGATTCCATTTCATCCTTCAACAATTAAAAGTAGAAACCCAATTGTAGGTCGGCCATAGAAGGAATTCAGCTAATGTAAAGGGTTCTTATATAAGTCCACGACACTTTTAAAGACATCCTAAATCACTAGGAAAGCAGGCCTCTATTGCAGAAGCACATCTGTGAAGTCTTTTATAGGGAATTTAGTAAGAGTTAATCTTGGTAATTTTGGCTGAGATACAACATGTTGCATCTACACCAAAAACTGCTAAAAATTCACAGGGACAGTCCCATGCCAAATGAAACAGAAGAACATGGGCATCAAACCTGTACCACTTGGAGCTCAGTCCTACTGCTTTATTTGCTAGAAATTTTACACATGTAGGGGCAACAAAATTAGGTCTCCCATTCTCATTTACACAGCTAAAGGAGCTCCATCAAAGAGGTATCACTCCATGCTCATGGAGTGGGGAAAAGGTTGGCATGAGGCCTGCTCTGTGTTTGCTTCTTCAGTTGTGTATCTGGGTCTATTAAGTGAGGGCTCTAATGCTTCCAAGGTCACAAGAAGTCACAGTGCATCACCCTCATGAGAGTGACAAGTGCCTTTGACTGTTACTGTGTGATTGGAGCTTCCAAATTATCCCGAGCATTAGTCTGAGGAAAGAGACTTCAGAGATGGTGGAACTGACACAAATCTGGGCATTGCAGAGCAGGGAGGGGGTGCAAAAATTTAAAAAAAAAAAATCAGCTAAGCTGTTGTAGCTGTGACTTGTCACCTGGATGCTAATTTCACCAGAACAGATGCAAAAAGCATGTTTTGCTGTGCTTTTTTTGATGCAAGCGCAGCTTATCTGGATTCAGTCTATAGAACAATGATTGCCAAAGCCTTTACTAGTAGCCAGCTTTCAGTGTGTACTTTGGCACCTGGCAGCTAGACTGTACCAGATCAAAATCACAATCAGTGCTTTTATCGGTATGACAAATAAGAGAAGGCAAATCTGTCTTTTGTTCCTTTGCATACTTGTTTGTGCTGTAATTTTAAAGGGCCCAACCTCAGTGGTGGTGAGAGTGAGCAGGTGGGATAGACATAATTGTAATTCCCATGTCAGACCCAGCCGCTTGTCATGCTCTCAAGTTCATAGTATGTGTCAAGAGAAGACAACTTGGTGCTTAGCTTCACTAAAGTACATAGGGCTGGGAAATTGTTTTAGAAAGAATCAGAAAAGTTCCTCTGCTAAAAAGGATAAGGGTTTCCCCCGCTAAACAGATGCAGTCATTGGGACCTCTGGTACAGTTGGTATTTGATAGGGTTGACGATTTTGCCCTACAGTAAATTGATATTGAACGTGCATCTCCATTGTTTGCTGGAGAAAGGTTAGAATAGCCTTTTGACCATGCATCAGAAAAGTTATGCCCCTTCAGTCAGGGATTAAAGTCATTACCCTGGCAGTCTCACCAAATTCACACTTGGTTACTTACCATCTCTTTCATAAATTGGTGTTTCAATTTTAAGGGAAGAAAGTGGTTCATAATATGTCTCTTAACTCTTGTGTAGTATTATTGTTGTGAACTAGCTTCTTCCCCTTCCATATATGATGTGGTTGGCCCTGGCTTGTTTGGGGTTTTTTTTTGCCTTTGAGATACTTTAAGATAGGAAACAATGTAAAAATACAAACTCATATCAGTAAGTTTGCTTATTTTCTTACATACATTCTTACATTTCTTACAGTCTCCTGATGCACAATGTTTTTCAAGTGCTTCAGTTTCCCAAGATGAAGTCAGTTAATGTATGTGATTTCATTAATTTTGAAGAAACATTTTATGTATGCAGAACTGGAACCTGCTTAACTGCTACACCCGCTAGTATTTAGTACTCTAGTATTATGTGAAATTGTACTTCATAATGGCCTGACCTCATTAATACCCTCCTGAGATTTAAAAATAAAAGAGGCAAAAATCAGACTTGATTTTTTTACCATGTTCTACAAGTTGCTTGTACTTTAAAAAAAATGCACATATCAATATTAGTCTTAGAAATTTAGCTGATCAAATAAGAACAAACCTTTGTAGTTGGTCTTCTAAGTACAGGCTTTTTGAAAAGTGAAGTTTCCGCTGTACTCTTTCCCACAAATTCAAAATTTGGTGCTTGAGTTATGTAGAAAGGAGAGGAAGAAACCTTGTTTTGCTCCTGTTCTCCCTCTGCTGGCTCTCAAATAGCTGTTAAGTAGAAATTAGAGAGAAGGGACAAATACAATAAGACTGAAAAACCTCTCCATTACTTCAATGTCACTGATTTGAATCTGCTTTGTGGCTGTGGGTTGCAATTTAAATGAATGTTGGCATGGCAAAGGTAAGTTAGTGATTCCAGATTAGTCCCTTGTGAAGTGCCACAGCACCATGAATGGCAGGAGTGGCTGGGGCCCATTTCTATATTTCTAGCAGGTGTGCCAAGGGTTGAGGGTATTTCAGTGGGGCTCCTTCCCACCTTAGTGTTGTGATGATTTGTCATGCCTTTGTCCATGTGATGTCTGACTTGTGCGTGGTTTCATGCAGGATGGCCAGCCTGTGTTTGCTTCTATAGAGGTTACATTTCAAAAGATCAAATTAAAAGGATTGAAATTCCATGGCCCAGCCATCTCACAGTTATGTGAACTGATGAAATATTGTTCCTATTAAATAATGAGTAGAACAAACTATTGCCATTGGTCATGTTACCTTCAATAAGACCTGTAATTCCTCAGCATTCTCATGTAGCAAACTCGCTGCTCCAGATTAGAGTTGTACCTCTGGTGCAAGCCCTGAAAGGCATTGCTTTCTAGATCCATTCTGGAGTATATGGAGGAATTGTCTCTATTTTTGCTAAAGAAAGAAGACTGTGAGATACAAAGAAGAAAAACGCTGATTTTTTTGGTATTCTTAAAGTGCATTGTCAACTTTGGAGGAAACCAAAACAATTTAAGGTGGAAGAAATGAAAATAAACCCCCCATGCAGACATGTTTCAGACAGGGCCTACAGTTATGCGTGCTAATATTTGTGTTGTCTTGGGATAGTGGTGCTCAGTGATGCCACTATTTTTATTTAGGAACCTTTTTTTCATAGTTGATTGATATCAGTGGTAGTTTTTCATAAAAACTCCAAGGAGATCTGAGAGTGGAAAGGAAAGCAAATTTTGCTTTAGTGAAGTATGGCTACTGGGATCTGGTTTGGCATTATATCAACTATAATAACCCTCAGCCTCTGTGGAAAAGAGCAGAATTTGGTTGTACGTATCCTCCTCTTCTCTTCTAACCATTCCTGTTTATTGTTCAACCACAGAGGGTTTTAGAAAATGATGAAAATGCTGATGAAGTGAATGAGGAAGAAGATTTGGAAGAAGATATTCCAAAACGAAAGAACAGGCCTAGAGGACGGGTAGGTGGAGAGTTTATTGGAATGGAAAGGAAGGAAGCAAACCTCTGCTTTCTAGTGTATATTTGTGTGTGTTATATATGTAAAACATGTATTGATGAATATATGGTATTGATAACACTATAGTAATTTTCAGTCATATGGTGATAGATTTTTAATATTTTTTTCAGTTTATTTTTGTGAATTACCAAGGCAAAAAAAATATTTTAAGAGTAAAATATTATGATAAATTTATTTTAGTGCTGTCAATTGTAATGTAAACTGTAATAATTATTACAGTGCTCCTTAAAACGACATTTACTAATTACAGAAAAGCAACAAATTCAGTCATGACAGACAAAAATGTATTAATAAATGTAACTTGAATTGTGTTAATAAGTTTTGCAGCTTTCTCCAGGGTAGCATTTTGTGGATGGCACTGGCCCTCTTGAGCCCATGGCAAATCTTCCATTTGCTTAAAATGGCCAATATTTTATCCTTAGGGGACTCTGTGTCCCTTCTTTTACCTAAAATGTCTTCACAATTATTCAGGTTATGAGTCAGGTACTGAGGCCGACATGTTAAAACTTGGAATCAACATTTTCAATTGTGGCCCTGTAAGCCAGGCATCTAAATGAACACAATCAGAACTTTTGAGCATTTTCATCTCTCTTCGGCTGCAGTGGATGCTGCAGGGCCACAGGAGCTCTAGAAGTACCTTTTGATGTGTTTATAGAAGTCAAGCAAGAAGGGCCACATTGTAGGCCAAACGAGCAGAAAATAATAGCTTTTGAATGAGAGACATGAAACCACATTGAATACTCGCAATGTACTTATGCATCAGACCCTCTCTTTTGGTTTCTTCTGTTGTTGTGTTGTTTCAGTTTTCTGCTCCTCTTTATTTTGGAGCTTAAGTCCTTTAATATAAGATCAAAGCACTTTAATAATTGGATAAGTATATATTTCACCTTCCTTATTCTCAAAATCACCTGAACCAGTTTCTTTCTTTCTTTCTTTCTTAGCCAAAGACCCCCACCTGGAAAAAAATTTTCCAGAAAAATGTAAGTTTCAGAAAATTTGTATGAACCAGTAACCAAAACCAGGAGATAGAATCAATACATGCACACAAGCTTGACTGTAGTGATCAACTAATATTCCAGGCTAACAACTCTTTTCTTAGAAGTTGCTCTCACATAAATTGCGCGTGCTAGTTAGGGTGAGTGAAAGGAAGTGAACAGCTAAATGAGATATACTGCTCAGGAGAAGGGAATTCGGTGCATTCATATATCTAAGACCTCACAAATGAAGTTCTAAAGTTATTGTTACATGCAAAGTTTTATTTCTCTCTTCAGGAAAATGTTACAGAATAACTCTATTATTTTTTCTCTGTTACTGTAGTGGAGGGAGTTGGAGGGTACTAGATGTCCTGTTCATTTTGAAGCATAAATTTATGTGTTATTTTCTGCCCTAGAGTCGGCCCCCTGTTAAGTACAGGAGCAGCTGGATCTCTTGCCTTTTTCTTGCAACTAACTCCTGCTTTGCTAGTGCCCTGGCTTCTTTCAGTGCAAAAAAGAAAAGTCTGAAGAATGCCAAATACTTTGAGCAATTTTTTTTCATTTGATGGCATCAATAACCAAAGCAAAATGTGGTAGAAATTAGGATTTTAGAATTAGGGCCAGGTTATCTAGCTGTTGAAAACTGGTAAGCCTGAATTGCTTCTGGTCACAACTGTTTCACCACTTTTCTAAAAGCAGCCTTTTTCTAATGTGAGCCTGATCCAATATAGGGAATTGAGGCTAAGGATTTGAAATTAGGGGACATGAAACTTGGGCAGCTCTTTGTTTCTGGGAAGGAGTTGGTTAGGGTATTTTTAGAGGGCAGGAGAGGGGAAGGACATGCATAGGAAACTAGATCCTGCAGAGTGTGACCTTTGGGGATTCAGAGAAGGAGTGACAGCATCAACACAGGATTAATGGGACAGAATTACTGCTTTGGACTTTCCAAGTTGCACATGCCCCTTCTTTTCCCTACAGCATGATTTTATTTTTAATCCTGGACTCTCCATCTGTCCCTTTGGCTACTCTTTCTGGCTGCTTCAGGGCTGCTTCAAGGCTGCTGTGCCATGGCTTCCAGGCCTCACATGTCAAATCTTGTAGTCTTTCCTGCATCCCATCAGGAGAATGAAGGCAGTCATGGATGACTGAATTTGACAGCCTGGAGCACTGACAGCAAGCACAGGGCACTCAGTTTAGTGCCTCTGGGGCAGCTGCTTGGTTTCCTTTCCCCTCAAAGCTAGCTCTGAAATCGTGGGGGCATTAGAAAGGACACTGAAGGCCAAAGAAGTGGATTCACAGCGGGAGATTTTTAGTATCTTTGCTTTGACCATCACTGTGCTAGGAGCTGGGAAGGGTAGTTTGCCGGGAGAGATGAGATGAATGCAGCTGCACCTGTACAGATTGTCTGCTCATCAGCTGGATATCCCATGGGACAATTTCAAAGGCACTAAAGACATTTAGGAACCCAAGTCCCATCGAAAGTGTTCACTGTGCTCACTGCATGAAAAAGTATATCTGACGTTGTGGTCATGACATGAATGGTGTACCCGTGCATTGTGCAGAGAACAGTTTGAAGGCAAACAGCTGGCTGTAAGACTAGTGAAATTCTGAGCAACAAACCTTAAATTGCTGTCCTGTTCTGAAAGATACTCATATAAAAATAGTACCTTCTTACTCAACAGATATGCTCCCAAGGTGTAAATAGAATCAGAGTTGCTAACTAATGTCAAATATAAGACTTTACATTTTTTTCACAGCCCTGAAAAGCCAAGTCATCTGGTAAGATAGGGAAATTAGACCCTAATCCAGGTACCAGCAGAAATATTTATTAAAGACCAATCACTTGTCTCTTTGAAGACTCTCTAAAGAGTTGAGGGTTACATGGGAGCTACCATGGACTGCAATTCAGGTCGCAGCACATTTTGCAGTAGTGAGGGAAGAAAGGAACTAGCCTGGGATTGATTTCATTGCCCAGAGGGGGCTTACAGAGCTGGCAGTCAGAGAGAAAATACGGCAGACTAGTAAGATGATTATATGTGATATGGTCAGTAAAGTAGTCCCCACCAAATGATTGTTGCTGGGTGAAACTGCTTTTCAGTTCACCCTTACAAATCTTGCTCTGCACGTGTATGCTGGTCTGCAGAGGTCTTTGCAGAAGGCAGAGTTGTACTTGTCATACCTAATGGTACTTTCCCCATCCAGATAGCTGCAAGTTCATGTCTTTCCTTCAGGACTGTTAATGTTAAGAGTTAGCCCTGAGCAATCCCAGGGAAATAAGGTGTGAAGTTTTTACAAATCCCTGTTTTGGCAGACTATGTCAAGCCAGTGTAAAACTTTCCTTGTTCCTTCTCTTTAGATGTTCAATGGAACGCAGCTCTAACAATGCTAGTTCTGTTTCAAATGCATAGAAGATGGACAGAATTTCTATGGCCCCTTTCTGTCTGGGTACTAATATTCTCAGAATTTCTACACCTTTTCCAGTTTTACCTAACAAAGCTCTCTCCCTTTCTTATTTTCACATGCAAAAGCTTGCAGGAGTTGAGTCAGGTGTCCTTGTCTAGAGTGAGGAATATCAACAGTTTAATAAGAAGGGCACCAGAAGCAATTCTGTGCTTTTATCCAGGAATAGAGTAGCTAGCAGAAATAATAAAGGGCTAGTTAGCCATCCACCTGTGATCACTTCCTCTAACAAAGATCTAGTCTAAAATGTCATTTATAGACTGTACACTAGTGAACATGAAAGAATTGAAGGCCTTGGCTCAGCTCCCACTTCCACATCACGGCCTCCATCATTGGACAGATATTAGCTGTCCCCTTGTCATCTCAGCTGAGATGGGTCAGGACCAAGAAGTTTTGATGCTGAATTCCATTCTCACACCTGGATCTCAAGCCAGATCAGTCGGTGCTGTGGAGAAACAGAGCTTTTCAGTTTCCAGAGCTGCCAGCTTGGTCCACTGTAGGAACACAGAACTGCAGAGTGACCTTTCTGGGTACTTCCTTTTATTGCAGGTAGCCATGTTGCCTAATCTTTTCCACTAACTGACCAAAACTCCTATTATAATTAGCCATGCTATCTTTGTCCCAGCAGGCCATTTCAAAATATTGCTTTTCAGCTAGTAAACAAAACACAACGACATAAACAACCCCCCTTTGAAAATATTAAAGGAAATAAATTGACCTCTCTTTTATTTGGGGCCTGTTTTCTGGCTGATTTAATGTTTGTATTTATCCTCTAACACCTGTTCATCTGTTGATTCATTCATATTCAGTTAAACAAGGTATTTGAACATCTTCAGAAATGAATGTGTGACGATACTCAACTGAATATGTGCTGGCAGTGACGTGCTGCTATGGGTGAACAGTTTGGGATATCTGTGGAGAGGATCTCCATTGCATTACAAGGTCCATTAACATAGTGCATATCTTAGGAGATGAAGGGTCAAGACCACCTTTGAGAAATCTGTATGGAAGCTGAGGATGTGTTTAGTTTATACTGCACATTTTTCATAGGAGGGTGAGGGGCGCAAGGAGACCTGAGGGGTGATGGAATAATGCTAACATTCCTCTTGTCCTTGCAGGCTCGGGGATCTGGAGGTGGCAGGAGACGGAATGATGCTGCCTCCCAGGATGATCATGACAAACCCTATGTTTGTGACAGTAAGTAGCACCCAGACAGCTGATTCTGCTTCCAGCCTGGTCCTACCAGCTCAGTGCACTCAGGGCTTCATCTTTTCCCTTCCAGCAAAATATTCTGCTGCTCTTTGACTTGCATGTTTGCCACATGCTGCTGCTGCTGCTGCTCTTGGTGTTTTTGCATGAAGGAAATAAAATTAAGTCCTCGGCAAGACTCCAATTTCCCTTGCCCTTTAATAAATCATCTTTTACATTTTCTTTCTCTTTCTCTTTTTCTGGCTTCTCTGCCTTTTGTCTTCTTTCCTCCCATGTAAGTTTCACCCTCTATTTCTTTCTCTGTTTCAGATAGTTACAAACAAAAGCATAACTCAAAAATCTCCGACAAAGGTACTTCACCCTCATTGTATCTCTTGATATATTTGGTGATTCTCTTTCCTTCAGTCCTTTTAAAATCTCACTGGGCTACATTCTGAAGGTCTTATTCTTATCTCTCACTCAGAAAGTACTCTTGTGGCATCATTAAAAGATGAGCCCTTCTAAGAAACAAATAACATCTGAAATGCTTTGTTTTGATACATATTCTCCTTGAATATGGTCGTGCTGTTTGACATCTTACAGTTGGACTGCAGGTTAAGTAAGGCATTGCCCCAACCGAAAAATTATACTAGAGCCCAATGCTGATACTGAAGGAGGATACCAGAGTCCGAGGAAGAGGGAAAAATCTGCTATTTGGTATGGTTTGAGGGTTTTTTATAGTCTAGTCCTTGGTGCTTTCCTTCTTCTTTTGATACTCTTTTTTTGCTTCACTATGTCATTTCTTTGAAGGGCACTTATCTTACCCACATGTTTTTCTTTTGAAGCATCCCATTCTAAGGCTTTCTGTTGAGTGTACATGCAATTGTAATTTGTGCTACTGGGTGCCTTCTAGCCTATAAGAAAATATCCTAACAAAAGTTAATAGCAGTAGGAGAATAGTAGGAGATCTTCACTTCTGTGATCCAAAACTGTTTGATGGTTTTGAGGACAGCCAGCGTCCCCCTTTTGCTACTATTTACCTATCTTGTGTTACCAACCTTAAAAGAATAACCTTTACTACATCAATCTATGGGGGTATTTTCTGCTTATTTTTAAAAGCATGAAGAAATAAGAAGTATGCATGGTAAATAAGAACTATATTCCGTGTAATGAAATCATATTCTTATAAGGTGAGACCAGGTGACTACACTGTACAGTGATGGGTATGTTAGGTATTTTGATTCAGAAAGGTGAATATTTCAAGGGCAGTGAGAAGAAACGAAAAGACCTGCACATGAATAGGAATGCCTAAGCACATGATCAAGGAGGAAGAAATCTTTAAAATACGAAGAGTCAGAAGACTTATGCAATGGTTAAATAGCTGTCCTGGCTGGTGTGTTGGAAGAACTAAAATGTGTCTTCTAAGACTTCTCTGAGAGCCCGGGATGTATCTTGCTGAAACCCACAGGTTTCCTCTACTGGTATATGCGTAACTTTCTGTATCTCTTTCTGGAAGATCCTTCTAAATCCAAGGACAATTGTCAGTGGTAAAAATTTTCAACATAATGACTCTTTATTGTCTGATCTTGCATTGCTTTTTGGTTTTACCAAGAACTCACAACATGCACAGTAGTGATTTTCACAGAGCAGATTAAACATCAAAGATATCAAAGCAGGAAGCAGAAATCTGTCCTGAAGTCAAAGAGTCTCATACATTGTTGTATTGATGGAATTTTGCCTTGGCTTATATTTTGGAGCATAAATTTGCCCTTTGGTTTTGGAAATATAAACTTTCCTATTTCATTTGACTGATACATTTCACTTTTAGGAAACTTACAGCTAGTGTCATAAGGAGCTCTGGAATCCAGACTTCACACAGTGACTCCACATTCTCCATTGTAGATAGATGAGAAAAGGGTTATGTGATAGCAGAACTCTTTTACTTGACTGTGGAGCAGAAGGAAAGAACTGTCCCAATTGTAATGTTATCATCCCGAAGTAATATCCTGCCCTTGTTAACTTTCTATAGAAATATTACATACAATTAATGATGAATAATTGGATTATAAACAAAGCCTCTTTCCTACTTGGGTAGATTTCTTAAATCAATTTTTTTTTTCAAATATTTTTGTAGATGAAACTCAATCTATTTGTGATAGGTTAGAAATTGGTTTGCAGTACTCCATGTGCTTGTGTTTTGGGCAACATGCAGGTGAAAAACAGTGAATGTATTTCCTGTTTGGGAAAACATGATTCCTTCAATCACATTATTGGTATAAATAATTACCTTAATGGATAAACAGTTTACTTTTTTTGTATATTGTTTAACTTTTCTCCAGGTTGCTTTTTCTGCAAGCATTCTGACACTTGAGTTTTGAAAATGACTACAAAGAAGAAAGCATAAACATAACTAAACCAAATTAGTTTTC
Source organism: Margarornis squamiger (assembly GCA_035222235.1). NCBI lineage: Eukaryota > Metazoa > Chordata > Aves > Passeriformes > Furnariidae > Margarornis > Margarornis squamiger. The sequence continues at coordinate 28,107,105 of JAWWTY010000156.1, forward strand.
TTATTAAACTGCACGGGCACAAAAATTTATTTGTAGTGAAGAACTACTTTGCTCTTTTGTCATATTTGCACATTCATATTTATGTGAAATGAGAGTAGCTCACCAGGTTCTATCAGTAATAGAAAGGTTATAGGAAAAAAAATAGTCTGTGCATCAGTGAGATGATGAAATACCCAGCTGATACTGCCCCTTGTGTTGGAAGATAGCAGTATTAATTCTGAAAAGGCTTGCCTTTTTTGTAAGAGGCATTCAGTGATACACCAGTATTAAACTTGGTCCCATTATTAAAACTGAGTGGAAATAGGGAATTTCTATATGGAAGAAGGTTTTCAAAGCTCAAAATATTTTGTCATCCTGTGCTTTTTAAAAAAGTGGTTGATTGCTTGTTTTGTGGAATGTAATATTCTTAAATGCTTCAGTTGATTTTATTGAGCATATATTGTACGAGAAGTTCAGAATAAAATGTTTGACCAAAGCATCAATAAAATTGATAGAATAATCATGAAATGCATTGTTTCATAAAAACACCAAGTAGAAAACTTGTTGGTCAGACTTTCAACCGGTTGCAATGGATAGTGTTGTGCCTTGAGCTCCCTTGGGATTAATGTTTTGATAATGAAAGTGGCAGGCCAGCCTGGTGTGATATGGGTGTAGGCTGGAAATGGTTCCATAGCCAAATGGCTCAGCAGCTGTATTAGACCAGCCCCAAACACAGCTTGAACACCTGGCTAGAGCATAAGGCAGGTGCCTCAAAAGACAGTGAAAAGTAGAGCTTGAGGAGCAAAGCAAAGCCTCTGATGTCAAGCAAGAGAAGTGGAAGATATGACACCCCCACTGTCCATGATAAACTGGGCATGTGTTTTTCAAAAGAGGGACAGAATGATTAAATGAATGAATGAATGAATGAATGCCTACATGTCTAATAAGAATTGATGCTATGTCGCTGTCAAATATTCAGCTATGGAACCATTATTTCTCCCAAGCAGTTTTCTTAAAAATCCTTCTACTATTTTCATTGTATATTATATAATATATATTATTTAATACTTTTTAAAAAGAACAGCCATTTTGTAAGTTTTATCTAAAACTTGTATTCTGGTTTAAAAGTTGCAATCAGTTGTAGAACCTGAGCTTCATGACTTCAAATGTCTACTTCCTTTAGCCAGAGCAGTAAGTCTGTGCTGAATCCCTGCAAGTGATTGACGTTCCTGCTGTTCCTCCTCATTTGTCTGCTTTCATTCTCCTCAAGTTCCCATGCAGACATGGGACTATGTACATACTTCCACCTTTGTCTTCTGTCCCCCTATCTATGGAAGATTTCTTTTGCCCATCTCTAAAAGGAATTGTTTCTTTCTTTTCCTTTTACCAACATGTCCTTGTCTCCTTTTAGTTGTATCCCCATATAAACTCCTATTTTAGCAAAGTAACTTATATTTGTATCATAACTTTTTTTCACAGTCCCTCTGAGGCTGAGCTATGCATTCTGATCCATTTCTTGTGCAAAATGAGAATTGACCAAAACCTTCCTACGATCTCTAATGAGTCAGTGACTAATGCAACATTGTATGTATGCAAAGACACTGATCCTATAGTGTTTTGTAGAAGCTGATTCTTTTGTCAAGAACTTAATTTTCAGGTTTTTCTAGTTATTTAACCTATATTTTCTCTGCCACAGTATAAGACTAGCAGTCCTTGCACTGTTCCCAATGGGTAACAATGTCTTCTATGTCCATAAGCTATTACTGGGACTTCTTCCAGCCGTGTTTTCATCAGCTTGTTTACTAAGCTTGTTTCTTTTATCTGCAAAAACTCCAAAGGGTCTTTTTAAGTAGTAGTGGCCAAAACTAAGTTAAATGTACTGTTCAGAAGATACAAGCACTTGAGAAGATGAGTGGTAGTTGCATTTACATGTACTTACAATTACTTAGAGAAATTGAATTTGTGCAACTTGCTCCGTTATGTGTCCATGAAGATGTACAGAGATGGCTGACCCAGCAGGTTGTTTAGTAAAGCCTTCTTCAGTGCAAGATGCTCCTCTCCAGTGCTGTGTCATGTTTCAGTGGCAAAGGAGTTTTCATCCTTGTCCACCATGTGTGTTCATATTTAATACACCATTTGCTATAGCTTCTTGTTCCTTCCCGTTCAACCTGTTTCTCTTCAGGCAGATTATCTATCATATTTAGTTTCCCCATTATACTGCTTTCTCCTGTTTATACTGTGTTTTGTTTATTTATATGAGATGTCACATTAATATTTACTAATTAAATTACTGTTGGAGAGAATTCTGATCAATGAACCTCATATGATATATTTTTATTATTATTTCAGTATTGCCAGTATTTCCAGCAATCCATTCTCTGCATGTTTGATTCTTTCACTCTATTCCACGCTTCAAATTAATGATACAACCATAGGCAAGCATTGGGTCCAAACAGCACTCTTTCAGATGCTTGAAGATGCAGAAAGGTGCCTTGTGAAGTTTAAAAAAATTGGACTCCTAATTCTCATTGATTTCAGCTGGAGGTAAAACTAAACTGTTTTCCCTAAATAACCCACTAAGTGCCTACCTGCTTGTGTTGTGCCTGTTGATCATATAAGGCTTGGTCCCTAAATGAACATTTTGAACTTGTCATTAAATTACTAATAATTATTCAGAACATGGATTTGTTTTTAAAAATGCTTGACTCTACATACAAATCAGTGTAGCTTGAAACATCCTCCTGCTTTTACTGTAAGTTCATCATCCAGTGGGACATGAAAATGCCATTATTTTGAGGTTAATTATTTTCTTCCCCATCACCTTTCTCTACTAAACATATTGTAGGTTCTGCCAACAGAAGTCTTCGGGTAGCTTAAATGATTTACCACGAACAGATTCCACCAAATTTCAGTTGGTACAGAGAATCTCTCTTTTAGTTTCCTTAGAAAATCCCAGTTAAATGTTATATTGTTCTAGCATGACTTGCCAAATGCAATTCCTTGAGGCCTGTTCTTTAGGAACTACTTTATTGTATTTGTTCACAAAGTGACAGCTCTAGTAATTTCCTGGCTAACTTCACTTGTCTTCTTTGTCATCTCCTTGAAATGGTCCTGATCCTGTCAAACACGTCATTGATTCTCTGGAAGGTTTTCTGGAAGACAAAAGGCCTACCAGATAAATCCTGATTTAACTTGATTTTTGCCAGTTGTCTGAGACCTAATCTGTTGCCTTAATTCTTACTGCGAATGATTCCAACGCTACTGACTGTTGCTCCTTAGGACAGACCTTTGGTTAAATTTCACAATTTCAAGCTGATTTGAAAATGTTTTGATTATAGCATTATATTTTTACATGCTTCTCATAATCTCTCATGACTTCAACTTCTCTTTAAACTATTAGCCGTTTAAGTCCTAAATCGTCTCCTTATCCTTTCTAGTGAATCCCTAAGCAGTTAAGCAGTAAGATCTAGAAAAAGATGATTGTTCAGAAGAACCCAACAAACAGCTCTCACACACTAGTTGCTATGCTTAGCTTCTGTTGACTACATGATTGGTAGAAAAGACGTTGTTAGAGAGGCAAGGTCATTTTTTAATTTATTTTTTTTAATTTTTTAATAAATATTGAATAACACAGATCTGGAGTACAGCACACAGTAAGAGTGGAACAGAGTTTACTCTGATAGTTAAACATTTTCTTCTCATATAGGATACCTGTTTTCTCCTTTGCTCCTGCCAGCAATCCATTTATCGAAATGTGCACTGGTGTGTTGTTGACCTGAGCATATTTTGCACTGGGGTTCAACATTACTGTGATCTTAATTCAGGAGATAGATTCTGGGACTTGTCCTCTGGGGGCACTGGAACAAGGACTATTCACTACCTACAGAAAATTCCCTATGAAATGGGTTACTAAATAGGTTCTCTAATACTAGTGGTGTATAGCATGGCAGTACTGGTCAGAGAGGGACAGAAGTAATGCTTTTCCATCAGTGGAGGTCAAAACGCACTCTTAGTGTTTAGATCTCTAGATGTGCCAGAGTGTGAACATAGCAGTAACAGGGGAGAACATATTACCAAACCAGTGCAAAACAAGAAATTTTTTAAATAATTTTTCTTTTTTAGAGTGGAGTGAATGGTAGGACAGGAAGATAACTTTAAGGAATGACTGTCTGCCAGCAGTTAACTCAAGATTTAGTATTTGACAAAGCCTAGCTTAGAAGAGAGAACGGGAGGCAAAGGATAAAAGCAAAGAAACACGATGAGTGGGACAAGATTCAGTGACCAAAAAAAAAAAAAAGGCAGCATGTACTCCCACAATTTCCGGTTTCCACTAAAAACATGGATTGTTTCCTTCTGTCTCATACATGGTGACAGATTGTGCAAAATGTATGTGGAGAGCTGGCTGGAACATAGCTCACAGGCTGCCAAGCACCAAATGTGTAAAAATTTCAAAATGACAGCAACACGGCCATTAGATGTTTGATGAAGAAGTCTTTTAAGTCATAGGTTTCAAATCTCCTTTTTTACAGGGAAAGTATTTTATATTAATTTTACTTACTGAGAAACGTAAACAGAGTGAGAATTTGCTTATCCGAAGAATTGCAGGCTGTTAGAGGCCAGAACTTAGAAGAGAGCTTTCTTTTATGAAACACTCAATGCTTTGATTATACTGTCTGTAAATTATGTTTTTCCCCCCATAACGTAGTTGTGTAATATCTTCATTTCAGTCTTCAAATTGGAAGGAAAGTAGCATTCATCATAGGCATATCTGGTGGCCTAATAAAATCTCTCCCTCTTTCCCATTTGTGGCATTTGATCTACACTGCTGTATTACTGCTTACTTACCCAGCTTGTTCCTACGACAGCATTCACACCAGGTAATAGCAAAAATAAATCCTTTGAATACCAAAGGAATTGGAGTGGGTTACATTCTACAAACTCACACTGTTTTCATTGGGCTTGGCTACCTAATTAAAGATCAAGTCAGCTTCGCAGTGTTGAGATTCAGGATGAAATCTATCACATGCAAGGATGATGAGCCTATCCAGTAAGGAAAATTAAAGATAAAAAAGCCAAAGTTGCTGTAAGTCAAGGCCACTCGGCAAAGTTTATGAAAGGCACACTCTGACTTCCTATGTGTGAGATGCATAGCGTTAAGAACTAATCAACACCATACATTTCAGACTGGGAAAACCAGTTCTCATTATGCTTTTGTCAGCTCTGAGAACGAGAAAGATGTGGTGTAAGCACTGGTATGGATGCTGGAACTCATGAATTTCAGTCCTGGTACTGACAAAAGATCCCTGTGTGGGCAACTGAGCCCCTCTGTGGTACTCTTTTCAGAAGTGAAATGAGAACAGTATTTCCCACTCAGGACTGTGGAGGAAGATAAATTAATGTTTGAAAAGCCAGTCTTGCAGTGGGAAGAGTTATGTAAGAGCTAAGTGTTTGTTAATGATCGCCCATTTATAGAAACTACTGCTTAGCACAGTGATATGGTAGATTAATAAAATGTGCTCTTATCTGGAAAAGAAGAGATTAGGCTGAATTCAGGAAGATTAAATCTGTTGGAGAAACCATGAAGTTCTGACTTAGCTTTCATTCTAGCAAAGCTTCACTGAAGCCAATGGTTCTTTTGCCTCACTAATATGATGAAACCCTTTCCCCCCTGCAAAAATCTATTTTGCTTGAGGAACAGGAAATCTTTGCAGTTTCAATTCATGGCATTACTTTGGACTTTTACAGAACATGACTTTGAAAGATGGAATAGTCTAGACACCAAGAAAAAAAGCTGCTGGATCTGCAAATCTTTGGTCCTGCAAAGGATCTGCTAGGACAGTGTAAACAGTACTCCTTTGCCTCAGCTCTGGTTTTAAAGCCCTACAAATTAATTTCTAACTAGGCATGTCACTCTTGCTGTCACTCTTCCTGGCCACCTGAAGGAGTCTTGGCAATGAGAAAGGCTCAGCTGCAGAATTGCTATTGCCTTAGCTTATCCCAATACTTGCTTTTTCACGGTCATACAGGACTGTGAATAGCTTGTTTTGACTCTTGGTTCCACTGCTTGTTCTTTGCTCTGTAGGACCACAAAGAAGGAGAAGTAGTTTCCCTCTCCAGAATGCATGCGAAGAAAACATGGATGGTACTAGGAGAAGGGAGATTAAACAGGTGTTTTGTGGAGAGCATGCATCTAACAGCAGTCTAGTTGTTCAGAGTGCCTGGCAATGGAGTTAGATTTACATATGAAACAAGGGCAGATGTTTCAAAGAATGGATGTGTGTGTGTGTATATATATATATATATGGGTATTTTACTCCTTTCCAGCACTCTGTCCTCCCTCCTGCAGGAGTTTTCATTTCCAAATCAAGGGCATTCAAAGACTCAAAAAATCTGTGGCTAAGGACATATTACATTTGAAAAAAACTTTTGTCCTGTTGCGATGACTGTGTGATCATCACCTTGCAGAATGAAGAAAGTATAACAGTGTCTAATATTCCAGATATTCATACATATCATGAGGTTGTTTTACATGTTTCTAATAAGACAAACTATTTTCCTTGAGGGAGTTTGCAAATCAGCTAGAAGATACTGAGAATGAAATATGTTATTGGTGTAAGCTTTGATTTACAATTTTCTATAATCTGTTCCAGAATGTGGAACATCAATTGGCTTTTTGTGAGTAGTAGCAGAAAGGTATTAAAATAAAAGTTTTACTTATATGTAAATGAATAATCGAGTTGTTTTGGTTTTGGGGGGGTTTTGGATTTTTTTGTTTGGTTTTGGTTTGTTTGTTTATTTGTTTGTTTGTTTGTTTGGCTATTTTAATTTTTCAAAAATTTATTTGTGGAGCCTTTTGACATTCCTTCCCAGACCCAGGTGTCTCGAAAATGGGAAGTAAGTACCTATACGCATATCAGGATACATTTTTGGTATTGGGGCTGAGTAAAGCTTTTAGGAGTGGAAGGTGACTTCCCCCTTGGAGATTCTTTTCAAGGGGTATAAAAACAAAACAGGGTTCTGTTCTCCCTTCTGGCACCATTTCCTTTGGCCTTCTAAGCAAGCTATGCAGGACAGACTACTGGACATGACATTCATTCCTGTATGAAATCCTTGAGATTAATGAAGGTAATAAAATGACTGAAAATGTGGCTGGGAGTGAAAACTTGCAGGAAGGGCACTAAAGCGTCTTTGTTTTCTAATCTTTTAAAATGGCAGTAATTGTATTTGATCGACAAAATAGCTGTATAAAAGAGAATGGACATTTGGAGAATGCTTTGGAGAGGAAAATTGATAACAAAGACAATAACACAAATTAAAAACTTTATAGAAACTCAATTCATATGTAATGAATCTTAAGATGTAGCTTGTCCTTGCGGTGGTGAGTTCCTTTGTGAAAATGTAGACCTTTTGTCATCCTGAGTTGTTTGATCCTGTCCTTATTATCTGTTGACTTAGTCCTAAAATAAACAAAAGTTCTGAAGTAGGATTCTCTGTCACACGTTGTATTATTTATTGGGATGCTGAATATGAAGTTTACCTGGGCAAATAAGTATCACTACCACATGTTCTTTTAGCAAGAAACTGTGGATGATTTCCATCTCCTTGTCTTGACTAGGAATCTGTGAACAAAGCTATTCATTAATCTTTTAGAGAAAGTTTTTTTAGAGATCAGTAATGAAGGAAAAAGTATTCTTTCTTCTCAGTCTTGTTCCCATTGCTGTGCATTGTGCAGCATCAACATTGGAACAGGCATTTAATTTAGTTTTACGTGCAGTCTTGTTAGTAACCTTAACAGAGAGGATTAGGGCTGTATGTGCTGCAGGGACTGAATGGTCATTTGCCCAGGCCTGTAGGAAGGAAGTGCTGGCAGCAAAGTGGGAAGAAAGCTTGTTCAGGGACCTGTGTCTCCAGGACTGCCCTCTGACATCTTCCACCAGTGCCGGTTGGAGGAATTTTGGGCAGGCGCATGGAGTTGCTGATGCTGTTCTCAGGGGAAAAGGGAGCATTATTTGAGAGGATGCTGCTACAGTTTTAGATCACACTGATGTTTCCATTCTGTCTTCCCCTCCCTCATATCTCCTTTCCTCGCAGTCTGTGGCAAGCGTTACAAGAACAGGCCTGGGCTGAGCTACCACTATGCTCACACCCACCTCGCCAGTGAAGAGGGCGATGAAGCCCGTGAGCAGGAGACCCGCTCTTCCCCTGTCCACAGAAATGAAAACCACAAACGTGAGTAGGATTTTCCCTTTACCTTTGAGATTCTTTTCAGGGATGTTGCCTCCGCCCTGTCTTTGCCTTGCAGAGGCTGGCATTATTGCCTGGCTCAGTTGTGAGTGATCGGGACCTGGATGCTTGGAGCTAATCAGCCACAGCTCACATGGGTGCTGGCTCAGCTAGTCAGAAATTCATTTCAAAACCAGCATTATCTCTGCAGCGAGTCACTTTCCCATTACTGCTCCTGGGGGAAGGAAGTGGCAAGGAGAAGGGGGGGAAAGAAGAGATGCCCGACCTGCCCATCATCAAGCAGCCTCCCAGTGGCTCTTAGCAGGATTGTCAAGGAAATACACATCCAGTAGTTTGAGGGGGCTGCCTTTGTTTTGCCTTTGAATAAGAGACTCAGATTTTAGGCATGAAATTAACAGCACCTTTCCCCCTTATTCCTTCATCTGCTCTTCAAACAGCTTACCCTCAACTTTACCAAAAGCTGCTTCTTAGTTACAGTTTGGGAAAATCTATGAAACCACATCAGTATTGATCTGCAAGGAGGAGTGCTGGAACATGAGAGGAGAGAAGAGTTATGTGCCTCAATTCTCCACACTGGTAGAAGGCTGAAAGAAATCTTAGTGGTCCGAATGTATATATGATGAATCACATATGCTCAGTGTGAGCATAAGGTCCATCACCCTATTTGACTGTCCTTACTGTGCATCTCTGGCACAGAATGGGAAGTCAAGGAGACTGTGTTCTATTACTGATTTTTGCAAGTCTCTAATCCCCTGTTTCTTAATTTTCTAGTGTGCAATACTATGTGATGTTTGCTGTCACCTTGGGATTTGTGTAGAGAGCTTTGTTCACTTTCAAAAGCATGTGATCTGTGTCATTTTAGTTCAAAGTAATAAAGCAATAAAATGCTTATAAGAAAAAATATGCAGGGAAACACTTTCTAATACATTAAGAAGAACTGTGAGAAATATGGAAGTAGGAAAACATTTTCTTTCTAAGCAGGATAATTGGTAATTGTCCCCTGGGAGGTGTGGGAGGGGGTTTCCTTCCTCCAAAGCATCTGCTACTAGCCACTGTCTGAGCTTGAAGGACTGTTTAGTATGAACCCATTTGGCAATCCCTATATTTCTGTCACTTTTATGCTCTACCTTCTAGTTATTCACATGTTTTGTAGATTCACAGCAAAAGTAATTTTGACTCCTCCAGCTGTTGATAAACTCAAGCTGTCAACACACTCAGAGTGACTGCTTGGGCAGGCTGGGGAATGTCACTGTTCAGGCAGTAGCTTGTGTTTACTTAGCATTTACATCAGCTCTGGGGTCTTTTGTTTGTTTGTTTGTTTCTTCCTGTGCCTGCAGTAGTCAATAATAATTGCATACCTAAGAGGCATATTGCAAATCTGTATTGAATTAATATTGATAATGGCCTTGCATGGATGCCCAAACACAGAAGGGTAATGTTCCCTGCCCCTCAGCGTGTCCTAGGTGCCAAGGGCAGTCTTGGCCCTTGTATCTCTGGGGCTTAGGATATTATAGAAGTTTGCAGGAAGAGCTAGAAAGGCTATGGTAAGGTTAGGAGCAACTGGCTTTGGCCCACGGGAAAAAGCTGTATCTACACTGAGGGAAAGGGTAGGGTAGGAGCTGCTCAGGTCTGTGCTCCCTGAGAGTTCCTGTGTGGTGCATGTGGCAGAGGGAAGCTGCTGACGCACAGATCCACAAACAGGAAGGAGTTTAGAGCCACTGGGGTAAACCAGTCTGAAGCCCAGATTCCTGAGTGGAACGAGTCTGCTTAACAACCAGCTGGGAGCCAGAGAGGTATGGGTAACAGCCACGCAAACGTGCAAATGAGCCCTGGGGAAAGTCTCAGATGCCAGAAGGTAACACTCCCAAACGGTTTAGTTGTCTCAGTGGCTGTTTGTTCATTTTTACCTGTTTGTTTACAGCCTTGAGCTCAGGTCTTGCATCTTTGCTCTTTCACTTGGCGATATTTAATTTATGCTGCTATTTCTCTTTCATGTGAATGCTAATTGTCCACATTCCTAATGTGCAGTCATTAAATGGTTCCTTCATACAGCGGGATGGTGGGGAGCCAGGGCATCAGATCCTTCCTCTCCCCTAAGAACTGCTAAGCATGTGTTATGAATTAGATTTGACAGGTCTGCAGCATTGTAGGTCTCAAGCTTCAAGAGTCCTCTCTGCATGGGCTTGGGGGCTGAGCGGGGGGTTGAGAGGGAGGGAAGGTAAAGGGATGTTAATCCAAACAACTACCCACAACCACTGAACAGGAGAACCAGAGATATGATACAGAGTACGTTCTGGTTGTTTGCTTAGCAGTGTGTCAGAGATATGAGCAGCCTGATTTAGAAAAGGCAAGGCTAATTCAAACCAGCCATTTGGAATTTGCTGTGCCACAGGAGGTGATGCAGCTGTGGTGATGCAGGAAGAAGCAGAGCTTCTGCAGGACTCAGTTATTGATGCCCTGGATGGTGCCAGCTCAAGAGCTGAAAGCTTTTTGTCTTTTTGCACACTCAGTCCCGTTTATCTTCTCATGCACAGAACCAGTAGGTCAGAAAACCATCTAGAAATTGGAAAAGAGATGTAGATAGGAGGAACCTACCTGAAACTAAGAACCACTGAACAGGTGTGCCTCAAAGAACTGAGACGGGCCCAAGTCCCAAGTCTCGCCTCCTTGGCACTTCTCACTGTCCTTGACTGTTGGAGAAGGTTTGTTTATTTATATTTCTTTACATCTTTCTCTCTTTCTGCCCTTCTTCCTCACCTATAGATTACCCATTGCAACATGGAAGATAGTTCAGCAGTTTTCTCTGGCCTTTGTCTTTCCTAAAACACCTTACCCTGTGCTTTATTTGAGCTTTAGTTGCTTTGTTTGTATGCTTTATCTAGCCATTTGACACAGATAAATAGACCTTCCTCAGTGTCTAGTCTTGCCTCTGCCTACACACACACTTACTTCTGACCTACTCTCTGTTTTTTTTACCTGAGTGTGGAAATGTAAAAAGGAAATTATAGAAAACTCTTAAAAAAGTCAACTTCCCCTTTTCTCAACTCCATTGCTAAAAATAAATGATCCCACACAATTCTCAGACTTTTTCTCTGCTGGCTTTTCGTCTACATGTTGGCACCGAGAGCATGAGATTTGTGAGCCCAGGGTGCATCCAAGCCTGCCACAAAACACCTGCTGTTTTATTCCATCTCACTCCATGGGTACAGGCCAGCTCTGCGGGCAGCTGGTGCTCACAAATTTCGAGACACTTCTGATAGAGGAATTACATTAGACTTCTATCTATTGAAATGTGTCTGTGAATGAGTGTACTAGTATAAATGCTCTTCCTTAATTCCTGGGAGAATAGGATAGTGTGTCTACATGGAGAAAAACTTCCTCTCCTTTAAAGAAGAGTTTTCAGTTGCATTTGCTGTGTGACATGCTGGCTGCAGGCGGCTGTGCAGTAAAACAGCAACTCAACAGGATCTTATGCCCACAAGCACTTTGGCTAATGACAGTCCTAAATAAAGTATATTGTGTGGACTGTCGCTGGCCTTGCTGCTGAGTGCAATTTGGTCCATCCTGCAATACACATAGTTAACGAGAAGGTAGTCCTGTGCCCTCCTGCCCTTCTGCTACCTTGAGCATCTGACCTGCAAAACCACCTGTGTATGTTATTTTGTGGCATCAGACTGTTGTGCCCAGTTCCATCACAGATTTTATTATGTGGATAAATCTCTACTGGAGAGACCAGCCAAGTTGTTTGTGTACTCTAAGCATAATTGGATACCCAGTCTCCAGAGATAAAAAATTAATGTGCTAACCTCAGTGTGCCTCCAAGCTGTCCTCCAGCTCCCCCACACAGTCATCTTTGAAACATTTTTATTTCCATCCAGGCAGGGGGCTGGCCATGAATAAATGACGAGAGTCAGCCCCTCAGTTGGAGACGAGCTGTTTGTTCCTCTCCACAAGCAGCATCAATTTGAAAAGCTACATCAGGCCTACTTTTACCCTGCCTCAGTGCTGATCCTTGCTGGAGCCATGGTGGGAGCTACTTCTGAATGCAAGGATGCATCAATGCCCACCTTGCAACAAGATACCCTGCAGCAGGTGCTTTTCAGTGAAAATATGTACATTACCTTGACTTATTAATTTAATCTGTTTGAGTTTTTTCTCTTTTCAGAGCTTGCTTTCATAAGGAAAAAGACTCAGAATACTAAAAGAAACATTAGTGATTGGGGAGTTTTGAACTGTGTAAAGATTTCCCTCAAACCCTGTTGGCAGCAGTATATTACTCAGAATTTTGTGCAAGTGTTTGTGGATGCAGGGATAAAAAACAGATCAGTTGTTTAGCATTATGGAATAGTGGAAAATCCTAAATTTGTCTCCTATGTACAGGGACCCATAGGGGACTTTTAGTTGTTTTGTTTGGAGTCTTGGGGTGGGTTTTTTGTTAGCTTGGTGTTTCTTTTATATACTGCCTAAATGTTGCTGTTGATGCACAAGTGTCATTGAAAAGAAACACTGAGTGCTTCTCAGTAGTTTATGGGAAATATTTTCAGTTTGACTAATTAGTTTTTGAAAACCATGTGTTGCTTCAACAGCACATCAGGTCTTGAGACAGAATGGTATAATTTATGCATTTATTGGTTTTTTCCTTTTTCCACTATCTCCTTGCTTTTTCTGCCTTTTTCCCCTCTTCCATGTTGAATTTGAACCAAGTAAAAACTTTGAATTTGAATGGAAGAGATGATCTCTGCCTTCTCACACCCCTCCAGTGAGTAATTTCCAGGTACAAAGCCTATGAGAGGTTGCAGGGACCCAATTCATGACACTGGTCGTTCGCACTTGAATACTGAGGGATGCTGCAAGACAGGGCTCTATATTGGGCATTATAATCCTTCCTTGAGGAGGGATATATTCCTTTAGCTGATGGGAATGACGTGTTTCAGTGGCCAGAAACCAAGTCTCAGGACAGGCACCACTCAAAGTCAGGAAATCTGTATGTTAACATGTCAAACGCTTTTGTCTGTCTTCCTATTCTGTATCTCCTACTGTTTATCACCATGAGGCACTAAACAGTTATGATGATTTACTGTGAGCAGTGGAGTTTTGGCTCCTGCTTTATGTGTTCCTGCAGAAGACTCTATAAGATCAGTGCACAGACATTCCTACGAAGTGCTGCCTTGCGGTAGAGGAATACTGACTCCCCGAATGTACTGAGTCAGATCAGTTGATGCTGTATTTTCCCAGCTGTACCTTCCAGCTACATAGCTCACCTCCCAGCTCTTTCATTACCTGTTCAACTTAAGGGCCACATTGATTCCTGTAAAACACGTGATCAAATGATCTTCCTTTCACCACATTCAGAGGCTTCTCACAACTCTTACAGATGTACCTTCTTCTCCTAGCACTTTTGTAGTGCTCCTTGACTGTGCTTCTCTGTGAGCAGGGGGGCTGTAGAAAAGGCAAACCTGCAGAATTGCTAAAAGCTGTGCAAAGGCAACAGCTTCTTCTATCTCCACACTACCAGCTAACTCAAAAAAGGAGATAAAATCCAGTTACTAGGGAGAACTGGCAGTACTCTGGGTGGGTGGTTTGCAGCACCTCTCAGCAGCATATCCTGCTTCTCTGGCTGCCAGCAAAGGGCATGCCCGTGCTGTGTGGGGGAGTGCAGCGTGGGGAGCCGGAGCGAGCGGAGGCCGTCGGGCAGTGCAGGCTGGTTAGCAGGACTCTGGGAACAGAACAGCAGCCAGTTCCCAGTGTTACACCTAAGTTCAGAGCTTGTTCAGCTGAAAACAGTACCACAGCCACAGATGTGCCACTGCAGCCTGCTGCGGGGTCCTGTAATCAAGTGCCCAAACACTTCCCAGTTTAGGGTCAGCCAACATGCTTATCTTGGTGTTAGGGACAGAGTAAACATGCCCAGAGTGACTGGCCATTTCCTCTCATTCATCTTGACTTACACTTTTTCCTGGAAAACTGCAATGAAAACTCCACACACTGAATTCAGCGTCGAGGAGTCCGCAGAAATGGCACATGTGAGAGAGCAAGAGCCTGGAGTGCACTTCAGCTGTTCTCGGCCTGTTCCTCACCACACCATCCATCATGGATATGTTCTCCTTTTAGTGTTCCTTCCCAGGGCAGGGTCTAGCCCCCAGCCCAGAAGCAGCTCCCAGCCCACCACGGCTCACTGCACCCCAGCCATGACGGGGACAGAGGGGCTGCGTGCCCAGCCAGCCATCCTCCTCCTCTTCCATCCGGGAAAGCCACAGCCCAACTGCTGCTTTTCTTTTCCCTTCTTAAAGCCATTTTTTAATGTAATGATCACATCGCGGCCTCGATGGCCGTGGGCTCTTGGCTGGCATTCCGCTGCTCAGGCGTCCAAACACTGGACTGCCCTTGGACAGGGAGAAAAAGGGAGGAGTTGAAAAGGAAAGCTGGCCCTGTCTCAGACAAAGAGTCTTGTAAATTAAACAAAAAACAAAACAAAAAACCAAAAACCAAACAAACCCCGAAAAAGCAAATCCACCCTTTTTCCTCCATTGTGAGGTGCGTTGACTTGAATCAAGCCTACACGCAGGGTCCTGCAGTCTCTGTTGTGCTCTGAAGGCCCTTGTTGCAAACAGAGTAAATGGCCTGGTTCAAAGCCTTTTGAGCGGAATCGAAAACCTCCAGTGGGCTTTACTGGTTTTGGATCAAACCCAGAAGAAACAGGTAAGAGCTGGACAAAATGTGCTAGGAAAAATCCCTTTGGAAGTGCATATATGTCTGACTGTAGCCAATTCACTGTGATCATTTGAATAAATGATGCACAGCCTCCCACCCCAACAGCAAGGCATGTACTCCACACATTCTCCACTGCCTTCTGAGTCATGTGGGTATGACAAAAAACAGGGATAAAATGCTGCCAAACCAAGGTGCACATCTTAAATTATGGTTAAGCATTATTTTCCATTACCTACAGGCTGAAGAAATAGATGGGACTGTGATTTGGTACCAAGGAACAGAGAAAACAGGTTTTCTTTTAAGCACTGGTTCTAGCCCCCAAGTTTTTAGAGATTATGATCCAAATCATCAAACAATTTCACTTAGAAATCAGAAAACTGGAAAACTACAAGGTTCTGTTTATTTGGGGTTTTGACTGTATGTATTTAAGGGTCAGATTTTGAAGAAAAATGGTTTAAAATATCTGTAGTCTGAATTTTCTAATTAAAAAACAGGCACAAAAATTGCTTCTTCTGAAGTGCCATCCATACAAAATACTCTGTGCAGCCACGAGAGCTAGAAAACTGAGGTTCTTATTGAGTCATGTGGCTTCAGCAAATGATGTAGACAAGAAAAATCCTGATTTGATGCTATTTCATTATAAGCAGCTTGCTTTTATTATCAAACTGAAACCATGAGGAAGATAACTTACAGGTTTTTTGATTGTTTGGGAGGGATGAAGGAAAGGTAGAACTCTCTCTGTAGAGCCCCTGCCTTCAAAATCCAGAAGGCACAGAAGTCATTTTGTATATTCAAACTCGGTCAATTTGTTAAGTTTTTCAGGTTTTGTCTGCAGAACAAAGTTATTGCATGATATACTACAGAATTTATTTAATTTACAGAACTTACTTTGCAAAAAGACTCCTGTGAATTTTAATATTTTAAATAGCTCTTTATTTTGCTCAACTTGTTATAGTTTGAAATTAACTTGATTGGACTAAGAAGAAAAAAGATATTTCAGAATAAGTGAATACCAAATTTACTTGGAAATATTGACTTAACTTTCAGTCTGCATCCTGTTTGCACATGAATCGCCTTCAGGTTTAGAAAAACTATTATTTGAACTGTGCAAATCTTTCCATGTCTCTCCTTAATCCATTTTAAAAAGTTTTAAAGTATTGTCAAAATAATTGTATACTCTATTTATTTTGGGGAAGGTGTAGATGAAGACAGGGCCTTTGATGAAACTCTAAAGCGACACTGAGTTGAAATGGCAAGAGGTACTGATTTAAATACACCCTACGAGCACGCCTTAGCTCAGGCAGTACTCCTCAAAGCTCCTCACAGCTTTTGATCTGTTGTTGCAGTTTGCAATGTAAAAGAAAATCAGAGAAGTTTTGAGTAAATTAGGACAAGACCATAGTTGGGTTTCAAGCCTTTGCTTTAAAACAGGTTCTGAATCTGGCAGAACTTTTTTTTTGACAAAATCCCTGGTTTCATTCACCTGATCCAAATGATGCAGCTCACTGCTAGTGAGTTACTTGCTAGCTGAGCTATTTGTCTGGCTTAAGCTAGCACCTTCGACTTGGTGATTAACTTGTGCAAAAAGTGGATACATAGATAATTATTACATCTCAGATGAAAAACAGCAACATTAGTCCCTAGGAATTTAATTGCTTTCACTTGTGAATTCATTCCCATAGTTGTTTTTTAAAGTAATTTTATTGATTAAGGGGTGGGATTAGGTTTTTAGGGCTTTTTGTGCATCATACCGTTTTCATGATTCTTGCATGTTAATTCTCGCCATCTTTGCTTTGTGTCCTTCATCATTTGTGAACAAAAGTAAAATAGAACTAGAAACTCCTAGGACATACACAAAAAAAGTCTCTTGAAAGTAAGAACTCTGCTTACTATCATCTGAAAATCTCTTTATTCTCAAACTTTCTGTGATTTAGCCTGTGGCTTAGTTCACTGTATGGTACTGATCAAGAAAATAAGCTTACATTAGGTTTGCTTTTCGTTTTTACACCTGTCAGAACAAAAAAAACAAACATTGAAGAGAATAGCATTGCCTGGCTTATGTTGCTCCAGAGATACATAATTTAAGATATCATTGATATAACTTCATGAACTTCATCTGTGTATGTCTTTTCAGGCCTGGTATCTCTATCACACTCTATCTGTGTAGGCCAGGTCCATATCTATAAGTGATGAGCAATAAGTGAGCATACAGACATTATACAGACATTAAAAATTAAATTAAATTGGAAGAAAACAATAAGAAAAAGGAAAAAAAAAAAGAGAAAGAAAAGGGAAGGCAAGGCAAGGCAAGACAAGGAGTCAAACCCCATGCTTATTCCCTTGCCAATAGTCTAGGAGAATCCCTTCAGCTTCACTACAGTCAGCAAATAGCCTCCACCTTTCCCACACACCACAGAGGAATTGATGAACGTATGTATTTTCACGAAGTCCCCCTGTCCCATTTCCAGTTTGACACTCAGTGGATCTTATGGTCATAATCTACACTGAAAAAAAAATAAGTTGATATATGCAGGGTGTTAAGTTAAATATACCATTAGAAGTAGTGGTAGAAGTGGAGCTCTTTCCTTATTGTGCTGACTGCCATGCTGAATCCTTGTTTTTATTTGTGGCCTCACCACAGAATTGTTGTGTGTTTATGAGTAAGCCAGTTCACTACTCTACCTTCAATCACCACAAGACTTAATTAGAACACTTTAGTTAGAGTTAATGGCAAAAGCGGATCTTAGTATCTGTAAGGCGCTTTAAGACACTTGGATGAAAGGTGAAGTAATGTAACAAGGAAAAACAACCAAAAAAAGTCACTGAATGCTGAGCTTGCTGAGTTTGCATTGCACATAGCTTGTCTGTAGATGCAGAATAATATAAGAAGGTAATTACTTAACTTTTTCAAAATGGGGCTGCAGTGGGAAAAATAAATGCTAGGGAGATCTGCTTTTTATACACAAAATAAGTACAAGCAGCAACTTTATGATCATTTTGTTACAGCTCTTAAAATGAGCTGGTGCACTGGGCTTCCACCTGGTTCCTGTTCTTTTTTTGCTTATCTTGCATGCATATATTAAATGCCTCTCTGCAAAAAAGGTGAAATGTTAATCTAACACTGCAAGCTTCTCTATGGTTTTGAGAGAGCTGGGGATCTGTTAACCAGGACCATTTCAGAGCAAAATCCATTGTTTAGTAAATACTGTCAGAGACTCAGTGACCCTGCAGGAAGATACTGATGTATTTGCAGCCTTATTGGATTTAATTTTCTTTCTAATTTCACCTTTCCTGGAATCTTTCAGTTACCAAACTCCAAAAAGTTCAGCTAATCAACAGCTGGAAGTAAATGAATAACTAGATGCACCCAAACCAGAAAAACAGATTGAACTTGGAGGAAATTTTAATTTTAAGTGTATGTCTTGGATGGTTACCAGAAGCCCTTTAGAATGTCATTGTTCTTTGGGGGAAATTTGAATGTGGACAAAAAGACCATTAATAAAGCCCGTCAAAACATCTGTTAAAAATCTGCAAGTTGCAAAATATGCATTAAAAAGATAATTAAATTTAGATGATACAGTTTAAAGTTCTTAATTTTCTACTTTGTAGACGTCTTCATGGGGTAGGCTTAGGCTAGGTATTCTAGCATTTTTTAAGTCCAAAGAGAAGAAACAAAGACCAACCATTCCCTCCACTCCCTTGTTGTTCCCCAGTTCCTAGTTAGAGTGTACAGGAACAAGAAGATTTTCCTCTTTGGAGAGCAGAGGAGAAAAATGGCAATTGTGAGCAAGAAAAAAAGCACATTGCTGTTCTGCTCAACTAAGAGGAATGCAGAAGACCTCTGCCCTTCTCTCCTTCCTAGGGGATTTGCCTCCTCCTTTACTTAAGACCAGTGTGTGTTTCCTCCTTTCCAACTACTCCTGGCTGGAAAATAAGAATATAATCTCCCTCCTTTTTTTCTTGGCTGAGAATTTTTAACTCTGCTGGCTGGGACATCTGCCCCAGGCTGAATCTGCACCTGTGCTGGGTGCTGGGGTAATGCTGGACCTGCTGCCCTCCCTGCTCGTCCCAGGGGACGTGGCTGCTGCAGGTGGCTTAAGCCTTGGGTGAAACACCCCCAAATAGCTTTGCCTGTGAATATTCATGGGTATTTCAACCAACTTTTTGACTAAGGACACCCTGCCACTTAGGGATGTAGTCCTCTAAAAAGCTACTTGAAACAAAACGAGTAAGGGTACCTATCCTCCCATCTCCCTGCTGTTGGTTTTTGAGTTTTGGAGACTATTTTTCCTTTCTGAATTGTTGTTTTGTGGGTTTACAGCGATGACTGCTGCCTGAAAAACCAGGCTTGGCTTACTGATAGCATAGGTCTGATTCTGCATTAGGGGTTGTCTCTATGCCTGTACATGTTACAAGGTCCCTGAACTGTAAAGACATATCTGGAAGCATGTCCTTGTGAGGGAGCAGCCTGGCTGGGATTACAAAGGAAATGGTGAAGGGCATTTCAGGCAAAAAGAGGTACAACACTGAGTGTACTTAAAATTGAGGTGGTTTATACAGTTCACTTTTTGTTCTGATTAATGTTTTGGGAAGACAGTGGCCTGCAAACTCGCTGAGCTAACATCGTATCGAGTAGAAGGGGGAAATGTTCAAATCAATTCTCTTTGAGTAAATATGATTTCTAACCCAACTGCAGCCCAGAAAGGACCAGATGGGGTCATCATTCCCAATAACTACTGTGACTTCTGCCTTGGAGGCTCCAATATGAACAAAAAAAGTGGCCGACCTGAGGAACTTGTATCATGCTCAGACTGTGGGCGCTCTGGTAGGTGACTTCTTCTTGTATCTTTCTTGTAAAAAGGCATTTGTTTGATTTGCTTTTTGCACCTTCTGAAGATTTTGAAGAAAGGCAGCACATTTGGCAAGGGATAGAAGATGAAATCTTACCTTTTCTCTGTGTTTGTGAGAAAGAATGACTGGGAAATTTTCTGTCATAAAACCTATTGCTGGATTCACATTTTTAAGTTAATGGGGTCTTATGAAATTAAAAAAAGTTTTAATGCATTTATTGACTTTTGAGAACATTGGTACATGTATTAGTTGTTCTTCACATGGAAGGAGAAAATCCCATGACAATGCTAAAGAATGGTTTCTGTCTTCAAATGCCACAATTACAACTATGAATTACTTACAAGATTTATGAAAGTTGCATGACAAGCATTTCCATTGATTACACATTTCATGCATTTCTTCATCCAAAAAAGAAAGAGGGAGGAAATTACAGGGTAGGGGTGGGGGTAGCTGTCAAGAATTATCCTCTTACAAGATGACTATCATTAGTTTTGTTTAAAGAGGTTTTTATTTCTCCCTTTTCTTCCCTTCTCCTTTTTAAATGTAGGCAATTGTGTCTTTCCCATTCTGAGTTGTCTTATTTCTGGACTGTTGTTTTCTTCCTTCCTTTCTTTGGTTTTGTTGGTTTGGTTTTTTCTTTTTTTGTTTGTTTTTTCTTCCTTTCTCTTTTTTGGGAAATTTTATACCAGCTGAACTGTTATTTATAGCTCATGTAGGAGGTGGTGGCAATGGTAGAGGGAAGGGGAGACTTTTAACAACTGCATATTCCAGCTTTGGTCCAAGTTTCCAGTTGTGGTGTTTTTGTACAGTGGTGATACTAGTGGTGATAAGACAATCATATGGAAATCTGAGAATCAGAGGCTTGGAAATTCAGTATGGCTGCTGGTCTTCCGTACCGCAGTCACTGAAAGATGTCTGTTGCTTGGTGGCTGAAATGTGATGTGGAATGTTCTCATGCCAAGGAAATGGCCTTTTTAGGCTCCTGCTGAAATTCGTAGAAAGCCTGTTACCACATTCAGTGGGAGAAGGACTAGACTCTCACTGACAAATTGCCTTCTGCAGTCGTTGTGATCTCTGAAGATATTCTGAAATGACACTGACTGGTTATCAGAGGATCAATGGCAACCCCTTTGGTTTTTTCCAGGGGCATCCTTACAAATGCTGTGCAGTCAGGCACATGGACCTTTTAGTCTGTACATGATTGCTTCTTAATAACCTAAAAGGGAAGTTCATGGGGTCTGTGGTGCCATCTTGGAAGATCATTCCCCTTCCCCTTGATTGTTATATTTCAATATAACTAATTTCAGCATTGTACTGATATGGCACAGTGAGATGGATCCACATTTTATTGCTATTTAAACATTGCTATGGTGATTATAACAGAATGTAACACAAACACATTAATTGCCTTGATTCCTTAGTGTGATAGAACAAGTAAATCAGCATGTAACCTAAACTGTGCAAAGTCAGTTCCATTAAATGCTATCCTTGTACAAATTCTGACCTACTTGGGTCATTCATAGGGGTCTGCAATGCTGTGACTGATGTGTGATGAAACTGATTAAGGTACAACCACACACTAATCTCTAAACTAAAACAATGAAACCTTTTTGATGGCTGCCATCTTTCTCTTTCTTGATAATGGAGAAAATTTTCATTATACTGAAAGAGAGGTCATGGAAATTATATTGTTTCTTCTGTTCACAAAGTCAATAAAATCACATCTCTACAAGGTGGTTCATCTGCCAATTATTTTGCTATATAAATTTTGGTTTTTTTGTGAACAGGATTTAATTCTTTGTGTCTCAAGCAATGCGGTGTACTTGTTACATGGCTCATTCCTGTAGCCGGAGCATTGACAAAAAAGTTGGTTCTTAGTGATACTGTTTGTGAATAACAAAATAGCTGTTCCCTAAAATCTCACACTTCAGTTTTGCTCTGGCACTCTTTCTTGAAGAGGGAATTTGAAGGCTGTACTATTAATCACATAACAAGTTTGATTGAGAGAGAAAATAAATCTCAGTTTTGCAGATTTCAGTATTTGACTTCTTTAAGAGTCTTCTTATTGTTGTTGCTGTTGCCGTTATTGATGTCCTGTGTGCAGAATTTCCTGTTCCATATTGAAAGTTGGATTGACTCACACATATTTGAACTTTTCAGTGTTCCCCAAGATGGGTCACTCATTATCTCAGTTGTTTTAGTTGTTGAACTGTATATATTAGTTTTAGGGTTTTATTTTTGAAGGACATGCCATGAAATTTGTATAAAAGTATTGGTTTAAGTTACTTTCACTTAGTCTTCAAAATGTATTTCATTATGTCTACAGAGGAGGTTCTTTAGGATCAGGTGAAGTATGGGGATAAAAAGTAGTCCTGAGACTAATGAGGTATCTAGTGGTTTACATTTACATAGCAGTAAATTTGTGACAGTTGATGCCAGTCTGAAGTCATTGTGCTTAGAGCTAACAGTGTCTAATTTCTTTTATGGTCTAAAAATATTTAAAAATTGATCTAAGTTATCATGAGGAAATCCTTTAATGTCTTTTGAAGAGAGGAAACATGATTAACCCTTTCGCTGCTGTAGCTATGGGCACCTGTGCTGTTTGTAGATTTTTTTTCTTTGAAAGAGAAACTGATCCTTTATTATTTCTCTTACTGCAGTTCTCCCTATGCTATGTTGTTGAGGTGCGCGGGCACACACAAGCACACACCTAAGAGCTCAATAGTCTGACTTTTTTAATGATAATTAAATGATGATTAAAAAATGATGATGATGATGCCTGTTGCTTAACCCATGTGCTGATATATTCATCATACATGTCAGCTCATTTGGGAAGAGAAGGCAGGAGGGACGAAGCAGCGCCAGCACGCACTACGGAGGACTTGTTCGGTTCCACGTCAGAAAGCGACACCTCGACCTTTCATGGCTTTGACGAGGACGATGCAGAAGAGCCTCTCTCGAGCCGAGGAGGTGGCTGTGGTGGCAGCTCTCCCTCTGCAGACAAAAAGGGCGGCTGCTAAAATAACTAAAAAGACCCAGAAACTCTGAGCGATTTGATGTTCTTTTTACTACTAAGATTATTATTACCTTTTTCTTTTTTTAATTTTAGGTCCTTGATTTTGTTGGGGTTTTTTTTTGTTGTTGTTATTTCTGTTTTTCCTGTGGGGTGTACACTGAAAGCACAAGCTTTTAAAGCTCTTGACAACTACTTTGAAGAGATAGAAGGTTTTGATTTTCCTGGGCTTTTTTTTTTTTTTTTTTTTTTTTTATTTTAATTTGGTTTTATCCCACCTCCCTTCCTTCTCTTTCTCTTTGGAAACGTAAAAAGTGGATTTAATATTTTTTTTAATAGTGAGCAGAGTTGATTTTCTTGTCTTTTAATATATATATCGGCAAACCACAAAAAATGCAGATGGGTTGGATAACAGAAAGCAAACCCAAATAGGTTTTTTTAATTATTATTATTATTTATATATTCTATATATTATTAGAAAACTACTTTTTAAATAAAAATAGAAAAAAAACAAACAAAAAAAGCAATGGATGTCTACTTGATAATAGAACTGTTTCTAGAGAACCACTGTGGGCGGACTCTGTCAGGGGGCAAGGAAACCCTTGATGTGATGGCTTCTGCATTTCGGGATTTTGCACTTACTGTAGCATGTGGAGTTTGGCTCTTCTTGTACACCTGCTATGCTAACAGCCTGAAAATACAACAGCACCATTGAAGACCATGGCCTTGGGGAACACATTTCCATCTCCTTTGGACACCTCTATAGTCAATAGATCTCTTCCTCCCTGCACCCCTTCATGTCTTCCTCACGCCGTTCTACTATTTTTTTTCTTTTCCTTCACCTTTCACTTCATGGACAGCAATTTCCAAGCATAGGGATGGAATATGAATGGCAAGTCATAGACGTCACAGACAAAACAGATGGAGCAGAATCATGGAAGAAAGGATATGGAAAAATACCTCACCTATACTTTTCTTTCCATTTTTAAATTTCAATTCACAGCATTTTTTCCTGTGTTGCCCTGGTTTTTCTCTCTGTAGTGTCTCGTGAGACACTTTATTTGCTTTTTAATAGCTTCTTTTGAAAAAACCAAAGCAATACTAATTAAAGTTCCAAGGGCAATGGAAAAGAGAGTGACTCCCTTCCCAGCGACTTTCTCAGAAAGGAGGAAACATGCAGCAGGATTTGAAAGGTATGTCTGAACTGAAATGTCTTTCACTCAATTGTGAAATCTCTGTGCCCTGGATTTTCAACAGACAAACCCGAAATGTTACAGATTTTAAAAAATGAAGTTCAAATTTATTTCTTCTGCTACTCCTGCCCTTCAATCCCTGCACTTACATTTGTGGCATTAGTATCATATTCTCTCCCTTTACTTTTTTTTATTTTTGTTTTGCTTGCTACTCTTTGACGTGCCCGTGTGAACAGCAGGGAAAGTAGAAAAGGAGCAAGTACCTAGAAATGCTCTAAATCCACAGGAAACAAACATGATTTCATGCATCCATCTGGCATCTACTTCTATCCATGTAGCAGTCATGTCACACAAATTAGAAGATTAAAAAAGTTTAAATCTTACACAGTGTTCCTCAAAAACCAACCAGAGTAAACTTTGACAGGAAAAAGCTTACAGAAGTAATGAAGACTTGAATTATCTTGACTTAAAAAGAACTGAGTTTTCACTTGTCTGTCTTTCACTGCCTGAGAGGTGTAGGCCTGACACACCTGGAACCATCCAGCTGAACCTGGCCTGTGCTGCAGGGATGGCCCTCCACAGCTCAGCACTGACTAAGCCCTATATTTACCCAGCTTCTTGCACTCTGGGCAGCCCATCCTGAGCTCCGCAATGATGTGCTGACTATAGTCCTCAAAGCACCTGAACTAGGTAGCTGAAACCTACCCAGGTACATCTTTCTGAAGAACTCTAATCACTGCATCAACTGCAGAACAGGCATACCCTAAATTGAATATTTTCCAAATGAAGTCCTTACCATTGTCTTTTGTGAACTATGCCTAACACATTCTGGGCTCTTTTGGAATACAAACAATAATCAGATGCCCATAATTCATTGAGTCTCTTGATTTATTTTCACAAATGCAGTTACTATAACAATACGTACAGTCTTAGTCCTTTTGCAACCGAACCACCCATCTTTGTGACAACCAAGTAGCACAGTATCCTCAGAAAGAAGCCACAACAGCTCACAGAGTGCATAAAAATTCCCAGCTGACATTTATTAAAGATAGCAGAGAAAAATATCCATCACTGTTATTTATGTCATTAATGTGTATATGGGTGGTCACTGGTTCAATATAGTCCTGAGAGAGGAAGGAAGGTAAAATTAATTCATTGCTATGGAGAGAAAGCAGTTCTTGGATTCCTCAAGATGTCTTCTTAGACTGAGCCAACATGAGTTTAGTCTAGCAGGCTGAGCAGTGTGGTACTGACCATAGGAAGGCATTGATCTTTGATGTAGAGTGAGAAGCTAAAGGAGTATTTGTTTAAGCTAGGTTGTAAAGTAGCGTTAACAGTGAATGTTGACTGGAGTGTTGATATGGAATTGAAATATTTTCAGGACATGTAGTGCTGGAGTGAAGGCTTGAAACAGGGAAAGAACGTTGGTAGCTCCTACGCTGAAAATGAAAACAATGCAAAGGGGCTGCTACATAAGACCCTTTCAGAAGGACAAGGGGAAGATGACAATGTTAATGAGGCAGAAAATATACAGGAGAAGGTTTCATAAATGCAATTAAAAAAAAAAAAACTAAAAAAAAAAAAAGAGTACCCTGATACTAGCATAGCCAGATCAATAATTAGGGAACTGCACAATGTCAATTGTAGCTTAAAGCACACATAGGTCCCAAACAAAACTAGGAAGACATAAAAAGAGTTTTCAATGTGAATTCTAGATTGTACCTAAAAAATAGTTATCTTTGAAATCAGAAAGGAGTGTGATTCTCTGTATTCCCCAGTGATTTCAGCAGTTCAGTGCAACCAGCTTTCTTCATAAAATCTTCAAAGTTGCAGCCCTTCAACTAATCACAAACCTGGTTCTTCCCGTTCTCCAAAGATGTCCTTCTTATTACAGGAAGGTTAGGACAAGACTGTTTAAAGATTGTCTTGAAACACGTGCTCCCACACAAACCATGTAACAAGATAGCCTCAATGTGAACTGTGAATAAAGGGATGTTTCATTTCAGGCCCTAAATTCAGACTTTTCTGTGTATAAGCCATCTCCTCAGTCACCTTTCTACAGCTCCATACTAATGGATTTTAAAAAACACAGATAGTTTTCTGAGTTGTCCTCTGCTAACTGATTCACAGATGGGAGCAGGAGAAAAAAAGGAAGTGACATGCTGCTTGAGCAGTTGATAAGGGAGAAGAAAGGCTACATGGAGTGTGCACTGATCCTTAGCCTATTCCCTTTTGTAGCATTTAATTAGTTTAAATTTTGTCAGGGACAGACCTTAGCTGTTACACAAAAACAGTATAAAATTTTAAGCATGATAATATGTATTGAGAGAATTTTAAGAAAATACAGGATTCTGGCATTGAAGTTAAAAAGTAAAAGGAGAACATGAGACGTGGTGGAACAGGAATGGAACTGAAATCTGATTTGCTTCACTTTACGTCTCTTCCCTTTGCCCAAGCACCCCACAGTTTTGTGGGGTGGATATTTATTTCTTGAATATGTAATGGTGCTTGGATTAACATTGTATTCATGTGGTCAGGTCATAAATGATGAGCCTAGGCTTCTGAAACGAGGGCCAGAGAGAACTTTGCCATTGACTTCAGAAGGATTACCACTGGGCTTTCTTAGTTATTGCTTTTATTGCATGAAACCTCCCTGTTGATACCCTTGTTAGTATGGTGTAGACAAGCTCCAAGATGGCCATTTGTTTCAGCAGAATGTTATTAGAATCCCCTCCCCACATTGTTTTGCCTTTGAGATTTTACATTAGTTATTCATTTTGAGTTCCGGTTTACCATTTTACAGACCTCAGCTTAGGCTCCTGATTGAAGACAGAAACTCAGTTTGCTGCCTACTGATGCATGGAGCAAATGAGAACTGCACACAAATAGTCACTGAATCTGGACTGTGTCATTCTCTGCTGCTCGTTTTGCCTTTTTTTTTTTTGGTTAATTCTTACAATGATATTTTGAGGTGAGCCCTAAAATTATAGTTCAAATATCATAAAACTATGGAGCTTTCAATGACTGGCTGCTCATGCAATTTTCCTCTTCCCCATGGCAAGCAATTTAACTGAATCAATTCCTCAAGCAAACATTGAATTGACCCCACTGGGAATGATCTTATTACAAAACCTCCAAAATCTGCCCAGTGCCTTTTGTGCTGCAACATATGTAGATGTTTCCAATAAACACCCATTTTATATTCGCTTTTTTTTTTTCTTTTCTTATTTATATGAAATTTGTAGCTATATGTAAAGTATGAGGCACATCTATGTGTTCATGCTGGCATGGGGTTGTTTTGACAAACCCTCACAGTGCAGGAATGCAGCCAGACTGAATTTTTGCTGACTGAGCCATTACAATAAACCCTACCAATCTTTGTTCTCCTTGCCAGATATCCACCAGTGTTGAAAAAAAACCCAACTTATATAAATACCATAGAATACTGAAATTGGGTCAGAACTATTTTCATGTCTGTGTCTGTATTTCCATGAATGCTAAGTCACTAATTTCAGAGAAGGCAAGTTGTGATAACATTTAGAAAAAAAACCCCAGATGTTGAGATTTCAAGTTTGATAGCCCCACTAAGTGGATGTTGCCAGTTTGTATCTTTGACTTATTCTTCTGGTCACTGGCAGCTCCTAAGATTTTGGACCTTTGTATAGTCCAGAACTGATGTGAGAGATGAAGACACCAGGGGAAAGACTTGCATTTTGTGGAAATAAAGAGATTATTTTATTTGCTATCTAATCCTATTCAGGAACTTAGCAGCATGTAACTTGGTCAATTAATGGAATAAATGGAATGCAAAATGCAATCTTTTCATTCTTTCTAGGAGTTATCACATTGCTGCTACCCCATGGGTATCATTCAGACTCCTGAAAATGTCTTTTGTGCCATGCTGCATACGCTTCTCCCTCTGTACAAATAATTCGTAATATAGCAAGGTAATCAGAGCAGGACTTCATAAGCAAAGGTCTTAACCTCTAGTGAAGAGGCAGCTATCTAAGCTGACTGATGAAAGTCATTTAATGTTGTTCACAATAAGAAAGACTGACTGCATTCAGTGCCTTTCTCTTGGATATGCTCTTTCATATCCTATTTGTTTGGTTTGTATTAATTTATGGCTTCCACGATCAGTTGAAACTGAGTCTGTTGAGCTACATTTTCAAAGAACTAGAAGGCAAGCAGTGTTGGAAATTTGGTTTGTGCTGCTTCTGTTTTTTCTCTGAAAACTTGCTTTTGTTGTCCTTTTGAGTTTGTTTAGTTTCACTTTTTATTGCCTTTCCCTCTGCAGTAAGCCCTGCCCTCATGGACTCCAGCATCCTTCAAGCAAGACATTTCAGAAGAAGACCAAGAGAAGCCAGGATGCTTTGATACTTCTTCCCTTACCCTGACGCTTCTGTACCCGTGTTCCATTCGGCACAGGAGCTTGGACTGTGGGAAGCTGGCTATCAACTGTTGAGAAAAGTTCTGGGGATGCCCTAAGCTGGTGCAATACAAAGAAGTTTTTTGAAGTTCTGATTTCACTTTCTTTTAAGCGTGTGTATAAACCCAGGTCAAACTGGAATTGATCTACAGTAGAACTGACTGAAAAAACAAACAAACTGAAAAAGACAACTATTTTATTTATTTCGATATTTAAAAAAGAAAAGAAGTGCTGGAGTTGCACAGTATTTTTGTTTGAAATACATTTTACTTCAAATTTTAAATGCAATTTTTGTGAAGACATGAAATTTTAAAAAGCACTTACTGTAAAATAAAGACTGAATATTTACTTTAAGGAAAAAACTTTTTTAAAATGAAAATAAAGGTCAACTCTGCTCTCTCTCTTACTTTAAAGAAGCCATTCATACATGTGCTGGGTATCTTTGTTTTTTGAAAATTGGATGTGGTAAGTGAAGATTGTTCTGGTTTCCTTTCTCCTTAATAATATTATCCTGTTAGATGCTTAAAACTTAATTTGCTGTGCTGTGTTAGGCACAAATCTGAACAAAAACTGTTGAAGTAGCAAAGACCAGACTCAGTGGCTGAATTTTTTTTGTTACCAGATTTTGTGTCCATTTCAAAGGACTGTCTTCTCCCAATAGGATTGATGTGTCTCTTCAGCATGGTAAAAGAGGTTTGCTCTTGAGCAACTCTGAGAAATACTTCTGCTGAAAGAGGGGCTTAAAAAATGAAAACAATTCTGTTCATTTGAGTATTATTTTTTGCTTTGGTAATTCCAGATCTCATTGTGAGTTGGTCGTAAAGGAAGTATCTAAAGGTTAAGTGCTCTTGGCACAGATCTTTCTGTCAAGGATAATGCCATGTGTAGAAAATGTGTGTACTTCAGCCCTTCCTTAAGTGGTAGTGGACTTTGAAAAGTGTACAGGTGTACCCATACGTCAGCAGAAGAATGTGAGTTCCCACTGTTGCAATCCTAAATTGTCCTGTGAGGCAGCGGTCAGGGATGCTCACATCCCAAATTCTGAATTGTTGGGCATTTTCTCTGTGATAAAAAAGGTGTTCTACTTTGCACAAGCACTGGAGGGTTTTGTTGGCTGCCAAATCTGCTCACAGAGGATAGCACAGCACTGTTAGTATCATGTGTGATGCAGTCGAATAGGGATGCAGGATAGCCTTGTGTCCTAGGAGAAGAGTATTGGCCTTGGCTCTGGGATCAGCTTCTCCTCTGTAAGACGGGTGCCAGATATCTGACGCCCCTGTTACAGAGGAGAAGCAAACTGAGGGCAAACCATATTGGTATAGACCCCCAGGGTACAGTCAGAAAAAAATTAGTTTTGTTAATGTGGCTTATGTTGGTTTCTGAGTGAAAAAAGCTATGTCTACAAAAATTCATGCTGGCTAGGTGAAGCTGACAGAAAGCTTGATCCTGCATCGTGTTTCTTGCACACCCAGAGCTCAGATTCACCTCAGTGAGAAGTTTCCATGTGTCAGTAGCAGCAGATTTTGTCCTCTTCTCCCTTCCCCTTCTTCTGTTTCTTCCCAGATTAACACATAGGGCCAAAAATAATCATACAAGATGTCCAGTAGACCTGAGTTCTGCTGCAACTAAATTAAATAACAAAATTTGTGTCCTCACTTTAGCAGGATGGGTTGGTTTCATTCATGTTGTTCATTTCTAAACTTGCAATGGTGAACTGCCTCTAGAAAATAAAAAAAAAATAAAAAATTCATTTAATGAAAATATAAGACGCACAACTGTAATGAAGATTTGAAAACTGTAGGGTCTCTGTTCAGTTTGTGTAATATTCCTTCCAAATAAAAGTTCTGCTTCCAACATCCCTACTGTATATTCCTCTGTAAATACTACTTTATCGAACCAATTCCACAAGGTCTTTTTTAGTATGAATAATCTTCTTTTAAAAAGACATTGTTGAGTAACATACTTGTACATAGACTTTTCTAAGTTCTCCACTGTTTATAATACTCTCTTTGAAGCTTAAAATAAAACTTCCTCCTCTATTGATTTTGTTTCCCTTTTCCATTTTGTAAATTATTACTTTTGCCCCTGGATTTTTTTTTATTTCTTCATGAACCATTACATTAACCAAGAGTTATCTTCATTTTAGTCTTTTACTTTCTCTTCTCCATTCATTGGACTGCAGAAACTGGTCCTGTTGCTTGCTTTAGTGAAGGTATGCAGGAAATGAAAAAGTGCTTTTATGTAGGACTCATTTGAAGAGTGTTTTCTATCATTTGATGGTAATAGAGGATCTTCCTAAAGGTCTTTGTATTTTAATAGCCTTCTTCATGAGATTAATAGAGTTGCATTAAGTTAATTTTGATTTGAAGGTGGAGTATAAATTATATGATAACTATTTGTATAGATGTTAGTGACATTGCTTAAGGAGTCCTGCCCCTACCTATGCTGTTTCTAATCCAGTCACTGGAGTAACTGGAAACTGTGGTTCCCTTTGCTGCATTTCACAGTGCTGACATGAATCTTCCCTTTGCCTTTGCATCTATTAGATTAATGGTATGGTTGTATAGAGTGGAAAGAGGACAAACTGTTTCAGATTAGATGCCATCTTTTTAGGAAACTCTGTATGACCTCTTCCCTAATATGCTTTGCTGTCATTTTTTATGAAGCTCTGTTGTACAGATAGGTTCCTATCTGCCTGATTTTTAGCATCTGTGTGTGACAGAGTGGGTGTCTTTGCAACAGAGAATTAACTATTCTTGGTCGTCTTTTATAGCTTTTCCCTATCAAGTTTTATTTTTCACATGTGTAATTTCAACTTCCATTAGTGTTTTGTTTCTTCACTCTTTTATTTCAGGTGAATATGACCTGAAAACTTCACTGCTTGCATTCAGACTTTATTTTTACTTGTGCAAGGCCTTTGGCCAATCCACAGGAGTAATTTGTATTATTTGATTATATGCAATCTGTAGTAACATTTTGAAGCCCCATTCTAATACTCTCTACAATTTAATAATGTCAAAGCATGAATATATGCAATCTCTTGTTTCACCAGGTAGCATTTATACTCAGTCTACCTGTACGTTTATTTACTTGATTGGAGAGAGGCACCACGCATACTGTAGTAATTACCTTTTCTCAAGGTACAGACTAGAATTGCAAGAAACTCTTTCTCCCTCCTGACTTGAGGACACTCATGTAATATAAAAGGATTCATACCAAATTTTGCTTTCTTTTTTCACTGGAGGAAGGAGTAAACAAAAAGGCATTTTCAGCTACCTTTGCTGTCCTCAGTCACTGTGGCTCTTGGGAACCTGTCTGGGATCTGACAGAACAGCTCATGGATTCCTTACTGGATAGTCCTCAACTGTTCTATGGTTGGGCACTGGGGACCAGAGGTAGCTGAAAAGATGGGGTAGGGTGCTATCTGTATTTCTGAGCCATGCTGAGAAGGTAGCTATGATAGTCTCCTTAGAGTGCACATTGAGTCATAGGATTGATGATTTTAAAGCCCTTCCTAGCAAGTTCCAGTTTCCTTTCTGTGATTTGACCTGAGATATTCTTACAACAATCTGAGTTGCAGTCCTACAGAACTACTTTTCCATATGGATTTCATGGGGCCAAGTAATTTTCTTTTCCTACCTGAAAGCAGGGAAAGGGAGGGAGGATATGTGATGGCTCCTGGCATTGCTGCTGCTGTTGTTCTTCTTCTAGCTCCTCTTAAGCTTTCTGTTGTGCTACAGAGGACAGAGCTATAGAGAGAGGACAGGTTGTACTGAAGGCAAAGCTTAATGATGACAAACGAAAAAAAAAAAAGAAAGAGGAAGGAAGGGAGGAAGGAAGGAAGGGAGGGAGGCAGGCAGGCAGGCAGGCAGGCAGGTAGGCAAGAAGGCAGGAAGGAAGGAAACTACTTGTGGTATCTGTGCACTTTTCTTGTTCAATAGGTCATCTCCCTTTCTAATTGAGTTGTCATTTTCATTGTCCCCAGTGTGATGGATGCAGAGAGCAGATCAAGCCATTTCTGCTAAGGTAACCAGGAGTGAAAGTGTATGTTGAAATTGGCCTTTATGGATGTCTCTCAACACCTTGTTTAGATGAATAGGATCCTTCCTATCACAGCAGAGCAATTGTTACAGGCTGTCAGATTCCAGAGAGCATCTCCGCATGTCATATTACTTTGAACATTTTTGTCTTTTTTTTTTTTTTTTTTTAAGCCACAGGCCTGGAAATAGACATGTTTGTTCTAAAGGAAGTTTTAATTTTGCAGAAATTATCTGTACAGAAAAAAATATCCCTATTCCCTAAGCCCCTGG
This sequence comes from Margarornis squamiger, assembly GCA_035222235.1. Lineage (NCBI taxonomy): Eukaryota > Metazoa > Chordata > Aves > Passeriformes > Furnariidae > Margarornis > Margarornis squamiger. Next base: position 28,139,835 of record JAWWTY010000156.1, read on the forward strand.
GCAGATTTATGCTGGCATAAGTAAATCCTATTTTCCTATTTGGAGAATGGTTCTTGCCACTAAGAGTGAGACATGGCAGCAAGTGGGAATAAAAATGTCTGCCAGCATTGCAGCAGTTAATGGGTGCCTCCCCAACCAGGTTTCCCTGGGCTGAGACTGAGCTGAAGGCTGGCAAAGCTGAGCGCTGGAATCCTGAGTTCTCTGGGCGGGATAAAAACGGCATCAGCTAATTGGCTTTAACCTGAACTAGAATATTGCACTGCTTTAAGATTTATTCCAAACTTTTGCCTGCACTCAGGAAAAAATTTGCATCTTGGATCTGTGAACCCTGATTGTATTTAGATCCATCAGTCTACTGATGATAAAAACCCCTGTAACATTTTCTTTCTAAACCCAAGCTTTTAGTGCTCATTAGCAATGACATAGACTTCTTTGTATCCTTTCCCATCCCTGGTGTTGAAGATGGATGAGTAAGACCTCAACTACATAAAGCATGCATAGCAGAGCACATAAGCAATGACTACTCCCCTTAGCTTTGTCTGGGTTTGTCCAGATTGTGCCTTGCTGTTTTTAAGATCTCCACTATCCCTTGGAAAGTATTGTATAAAGACTGTATTTTATTTGCTGCACTAAAGCTGGACATTTGCCACAGTTAAGTCCTATCTTTGATTTTAATGATGTAAGATGAGAGCCATCCATCTGTGGCATCTTTATTTCACCAGTATATTTTTTAAGACCTGACTGCATTTTCTGCTGTTTCAACAAATGCTCCTGTGGTGTGTGTTAGAAACTTATACTATCTTATCTGTTGTTTCACTATGTTTTGTCTTTGCAGCCTGTAATTCTTCATGATTCCATGGTGGGTGGACCATGGTGGGAGAGGGATGGCATTTACCTTAAAAAAAGCACAGATTTCTGGAGCATGGTGTTGTGGCTAATACTGCCACCCATAATGAGAAACAGTTTCGTTTAATGTTGCCTAAGACAGCTGTGGTAACTTTGAATGATCTACAAACCAACAATGGCACTGCTGTGGAATATGCTTTGAACACTGAAGCTGGGCAGTGAGCTGAAGCTCTCTGCACTCCTGCTGCCTGCCTAAGAGAGGCAATATCTTAATGCTGAGTGGTTTGGGTTTTTTTGGAGTGAGGTTTCATTTCTCAGTGTTATTCATCTTCCATAATCAATTCTCAATTTATATTTGAGAGTTTCTATCTAGGCTTGTACAGGTGTTAAGAGTAATTTTTCACTTGGGCTGAAGCCCCTTCTCATTGTTTCTTCAGTCTTTGCTGTTAAGTGTCCTGGTGTTGGTGACTTCATTGTGGACTTCAGGAAGTGAATGAACATGACCAATCTTTCCAATACAGCCTCATTTTTTGAAACAGAATAGAGATTTTAAATAATGCTGGAGATACTTTAGTCAAGCATTGCTGAAGATTTAGCTTGATAATTTGCATTTCTGTCATTAGCCAACAACCATCAACTTCTTTATATGATGATTTCAGTAATCAGTATTGAGGCCAGCTCTCAAGATGAGAGGAAGTCATTGGATGGGAAAGATGTGCTGTCACTAAAGGGGTACTTATATTTTAGTGTTGGCCAGTGTGACACAGCTTTCAAGTTCATGTAGCACTTTGTGCAGTGGAATTTACATGGAGTGGTTTTCAGCCTATCTTTGAGAAATTAATTTTTCTGTTGGTACAAATCATAGTTGCTTCACATTAGTGCTCTGCTAGGAGTGGCTTAAATATGTAGAACAATACTAAAGTCTTTCCAGCCCATCCCCCAGGCTTAACAACTTGTTTTACAGTGCAGTGCATTCTGCAGTGGATTCTGGCTCAGAAGTCTTATCCATCGCTGGGATATCTGGACTTCAGCTTCTTAAAGAACAGGTCCCAGCTCTTCTCAGGTCTTTCTGTGCTGACTGTGTCAATGAATGTGTCCATCAGCTTGGAGGCTTAGGAGAGTTCTTAACTGTCCACAAACACTCTGTAGGTTGAATTTAGATTGCTGTTGTACTCCTCAAATATCCAGATAGTCCAGAGTCATGTATTCTTTCATCTGGAGAAAAGCACCTTCCCTAAGTTAGAGAGTTTTTCCTCTGCAAGGCCAGGTCAGCCTATTCATTAACTAGCTCTCCAAGACCCCTTCCTCACCTCCATTAAAGGTGGGATTTGACAATTACATAGTGACCTGAAAGAAAAAAGTTGAGATGAATTTCCTGAGGATATCTGCACCCTCTTTTTTTTCCCTGTGACTGTTCACATAGTATAGGGATCTGCCATTGTGTGAAGAACTAGTTCCCGTTAGGACTGGCACAGCTATCAGGGAACTGGCTAATTTCTGCTTTAATCTGATGTGATACTTAGTTGCCATGAAGCATTGGTTGTGTAGGTTAGAGCAGCACTACTCACTTCTTACGGGTTAAGGAATGGCCTGCACTTTGGCTAATCTCGGGTGGAATGTCTGATGAGCTCTGAGGAAAGAGATCACAGATTTTAATCTGGTGGTTTTCTGCTGAAAAACAAATTAAAAAATCCTACTGTTTTGATCTCTGGCAGCATTTTATTGGACATTTACTCAAAAAGCCTGATGAAATAACTGAACTGAAAAGGACCATGGTGATATTCTCCTCCTTCTTCAAAATGAAACACGTTCTCTTTTTCTCAATGAAAATACCCTTTTCCACTGCCAAGTGTGCACAGGCCTGAATGAAACATTTCATTTGTGACTATTTTTTTCTCTTTCTTAAAAACAATTCCAGCAAGTTCACTTTTAAAGCAAAGTACTGATCCAAAATGAAAGTCCAACTTTTTGTTTGTGAGACACTGGCATAAAATGTCTCACCCTTTTTGAAAAATAAGTTTTTTTCCCTCTGCCATCTCTTAACCCTTCCTCCCCTCCCACTTGCTTTTAACTGAAACTACTTTGTTCAAATTCACTCCTTCACTCAGATGTTTAGATCACCCTGAAATTGCATTTTTTTAGAGAGTAAACAAAGGTATTTCACTCCCTCCTACCGCACTCATACTGGTGATTTGCAGTATGCAGTTATAGCTCTTACTTCTCTCTCGACATTGATGTTGCCTGGACTTTGATAAAGAAGTGCAACCTGGCTGCCTTATTGATGAAATCTCTATTGGCACTTAAAAATTCCCAGTCAAACAGGAATAAAATCAGTAGTCGATGGGATTTTCCCAGCTTCTGCACTGCATTACAAACAGTGGAGAGTGTGCATGGGGATCACTGCCTGTTTGGCAGCTGAAAGGATTTCTTTAACTCAACAAGGGACTGAAGTAACTTGCTCCAAATTGGTTTTGTTTCTGTTGAGTGAGGCAGTTCTACTTATGTCTGAACACACAGTTACATTAGCAACAGTGTAAATTATGCCTGTGTGAGAAAGTCAGGCTGCTTGCATTTTCAGCATGTTCACATTGATTATCAACCACTTACCCATCGTGTGCTGAATTTCTTTACCTCATGTAACAGCAATGAGGTCACTCTCTATGCAATGGCATGGTGTCTTCTGCGTAGTTAAGTTTCTTTAATATTAAAATGATGATATTAAAATAATTTCTCTGGAGTTTGCCATTTGATTTTAAATTTCTGGATTTGTGCTGGCAGGGAATTATTCTAGAGTCATTCCTTAATCTTTCTAGAAAGAAAGTTAGTTCAGAGATTACTAATATTCTCTCCTTTATCTCTTTCCCCTAATTCATCAGTATAAATCCAGCCTACCCTGTTTCCAGCTGGCAGTGGATTTGTGGGATGGCTGTTTCATGGCTCATGGGTGAAATGACCTCTGAAGTTCTTCCCACAGTCCTTGTTGCTTGAGGAGGACCACAGTGGTGCACTGGGGTTGTCCTGATGCTCTCTGAACTGACTGGGTGAATGTGGCCTCTTTTAAATGAAGAGGTGTCCATGTCATGACACTTTGCCTGCATTGTGCTCTCCCTCATAATCCCAGCCGAGAAGGCCCTGCTGGAGTGCTCTGGGGAAATGACGTGCCCCATCCACTGCTGCCACCGGCCTGGGTTAGACACACTTTGTTGGGTCAGTGTGAAAACAGCGGAATGCTCCTTTGATACCATGGGCACCGCTGGGCAGTGCTGGGGATCCCTGCAGGCACTCTGCCATCTGTCTGGCTGTGTTAGCAGGGCAGGTTAACACCAGCAGCACTGAGGAAGGACCAGGTATTTGGACAGCAGATGTGTGTTCAAGCAGGTAGCAGAGTCCCTGTTCGTGTTAAAGGGAGGGGAGGAGGGGCAGAGCTGGTATCTTGTTTTATGGGGGGGTTAACAAAGGCAACAGGCTCTCGGGAGGCTATTCAGGCTGCCATTTCCCCAGCATTTTAAATACCGCCCCACTCTGCTCATTATAGCTGGGGATTTTGGCTCTCCCAGGGGGGAGGAGATGTTCTAAATGGGCTGCCAGGGAGGTGGATTTAATGCACTAGGAAGAGCTGGCTTCACCAAGTTAAAAAGCAAAACAAAACCCAATCCTCCATTCCTATTTTTAGTGTTTATGACCAAGTATTTTTGCTTGGTTGCTCACTTTGAAAGGGTTTAGTGAGCCTGCCAGTTGATTGAAAGCTCTGTGGTGTGTGAGCTGGCCTGGCTGGGGAGCCTGCAGTGCATAGCGACGAGGTCAGAGCTGTGCCGGAGGTTTTTTTCCACTGCAGTTTGTTGAAGGGTAGCGAAAATGCCCCCGGGGCAAAGGGGATGTTGGCTTTCCAGGTTGTGGTGATTCATCTTGTCTGGATAAGCCGTCTTCCTCCCACTCCCGCACTTCCATCGCCACAGAGCTCAGCCCAGGTTCCCTGTGACCCCGGGGCACGGCCTGCCCCTCCGAGCCCCGGCGGGCTCGCCGCACGGCCTGGGCAGCATTAGCATGCGGGGCCTGTCCTCCCGGCCGGTTCACGTTCTATAAATGGGTTTATTCTCGTTATTAGGAGCTGTGTCCCTGGCATATGGAGCCCGCGCGGTGCCTGCAGGCAGGTTTCCTTCCTGTTGGTGTTGGTGAGCAGCCCGAGTGCCTCCTGGCAATTAGCTGATCGTTACCCATAATGCCGCACTCCGCGTGCAGCCTGCTGGTTTCTCTGGAGGTCACTCTGACCTAATTCACCCCCAGGAATTGTACAGCGCTGGCATGACTTACCAGTGCATTAACAAGCTGATGCTTCAGTACAAGGTTATTTGAGTGCTTCTACGTTATTTTTCTGAGGCGAGAAATAGCCATTTTGTCTAGCGGCCAACAGTGGTTAATGGGGGCCAGTCTGGAAGAAGAGGGAGCTGAGCGCCGGCTGGTTTTGAGATGAGACATCGCGGCATGTGGCATCTCCTTTGGCTTTACAGCTGGGGGCTCTTTCTGATCCCCCAGGCTGCAAATGCACTGGGCTCGGCTTGCCACCTTACTGCTGTGTTCTGACAGCATCTTTGCAGTGATGGGAGCAGTGTGTGTGAGGTGTGCCTGCATCCCCGCGGCCTGGCCTCGGAGAGGGAGGCAGAGGAACAGGGCCGTGCCCCAGATCTGCCCCAGCCCGGACCCCCGGGAAATATGAAATAGAGGTGCAGATTTCAGCCTGTCCCAGGCAGTTTGGGAGGTGCAGGTGTGCCTGGACAGAGGGGCACACCCCCACAGCAGCAGAGACCCTGGCAGGTTTCCCCATGGCAAACCTGAGCACAGAGCAGAGGGCCTGGCTGCAGCAGCCCAGATGAGGGTGTTCTCCCTGTGGTGATTGGTCTGAACCAAAGTTAATTGTCGGTAGTTTTTAGGGGCTTTTAAAATCTGTAACTTCTCTTTCTTCATTTCTCCCTGCTAAGATGTGTATGGCTGGATTGTGCATGATGGGCCAGGGAGGGGGACAGGGTTACACAGGGAGAGGTACACACAAATCTATTGCAGTAAAATTGTTTTAAAACATTTCTCTAGAAGTTTTTGTGTAAGGTGTGTGGCATCTACTACCGAGAGGATGGTGTGTGTGGGGTGATTTGACTGACAAACCATTAGGAAGCCCAGAATAAGTCACTTCTGGCTTCTCTCTTTGAATGCTCTGGAGATCATCCCAAATCCCACCCAGCTCCTCCTTGCTCCATATGCCAGACAGAGTTCCACTGCCTTGTCCGTGGCTTATCTCCCTGGGTGCCTGTGGGTTTGTGCATGCATAGACCTTTCATTTTGTTTATGCACTTGAGCAGCCTGAGCCAAGCTTTGCTCTCCACATACCCTCTCTAACCTGGGCTCCTTGTCCTAGCTGATGCTCTTGGTGCTTAAAAATGTTTCAAAGCAAATTATGTGGCATCGTAGAGTCAAATCTGTGTGTGAGTTGAGCTGGTGGGTGCACTGTCCTCAGGCAATGAAATTGTCTGGGGACTGCTTGGAGATGAGGGGTGTTTCAGCAGGAGCTCACTGCCTCTGCTCCCCATGCCCTTTGGTGTTTTGCATGGCTAAAGGAACAGCAGGGCAGTGCAGGAGAGCAAGCTGCAAGTGTCACCTGCCATTTTATAACCACCACCATTTTATAACTTCCTCAAAATCTCTGGTGCTAATTGCTTTCAAATACAGGTTTGTCCTGCTTTCACTTCCCATTGACTCCAATTACACCTGCCAAACTGCAACTGGGATTGAACCACTACCTTCTGCACAGGGGTTTTATTTGTCCCTTGGGTGAACAATTAAAATGGGCTCTCTTCTACCAGCACTGAATATTCAAGCAATTGCTTGTAATTTATGTCACCTCTTCCACTGGAACTGGCAGTACTGAGAAGCAAACCACCTCCTCCAGAGTGCAGCTGGCTGCCAGTTATGGTGCTAATGCAGCAGAGTGCCCCTTCCCTTTCTGCAGGCTCAGTTTAAGCTCCATCCATGCTGGCCAGAACAACTATAGGGCCAGAAAATGAAATAATAGGAACTATAAGCTCTTCTACAGCTGAATGGTTTGAGAGATCCATCAATTATTAAAGGCATTAATTCTTCCACAATTACTGGCACATTGTGGCATATTAGAATAGAGAAGACTTGGTCTCTGATCAAATCAGACCAACCAAACCATTCACTGAAGCCACTGAGTCCTTACAGACTCACTTCTTTAGCAGAGTTGGCAGTGCTGGAACACACCAGGAGAAACACTGGGAAAAAAACAGGTTTTCCCACTTCCATCAGGACACAGAAATTCACAGCAGTAGTATTTCATCTCTTCTGTCTAATAGTAATAAAACCCAACGGTACCTGTGAGTGAGACTTCCTTTTTTGTTTGTACGTTTTTCTTAAGAAGCTGTATTCAGCAGAGCCCTGTGCTGAAGAGGTTGAGATGAGTTCTTCAGCTGCAGCCTCTGACATCTACCCCTGCCCTGGCCACCAGTAAAAGTCATATTTTTCTGTAACGAAATACTCCTGCTTCTCCATATCACAGAGATAGTGTGGCAGGTGGTGCCTTGGATCCTCACCCCACAAACACTCTTGAAGGCTTCTGTTCATGAGTACCTCGATTTTAGCACACAGGCATATGTCTCTACACCTTAACACCTTCACGTTGCAAGATGGGAAGGGCCAGAAAAATGCCAAGAATTATCCATTCTCATCCCTCAGGAATGTCTAGTCTTTTTCTGAGCATTGCAGTTCCTTCAACCTGGGATTCTGGCAGAGCCAAGCCTTTTGGTGCACATGGGTGGTTTGATTTTTTTAAGGGCCTTTTCTAATCCCTCTGTTGTTGACACTATATGTCTGTAAGCATGCCTTCCTAGACAGAAAAATGAGGGCTAGATCTTTATATCATGACCATAAAACCATATCACTTATTAGAATTACAAGTTTCCCTTGTTTTGTACAGATAATGGTAATAATTCTGTCTAATGGTGGCAGTGGTCACAACAATCCTTATTCAGTCTTAGCAGGAGGAAATTATGCCATTTCTTTGCATGTAAAACTTCCATTATTTGGGTGGGATTCCTGTGACATAAGTCATTATATCTGTAATACGTATTTATAGTTGTTTAAAGACCTGAATAGTTTATGGAATAAATTCTGATGCAATATAACCAGTAGCCCTGGGAATTTTCATCATGCTATTGATTAAAAAGCCCACCACTGCACAGTGAAGATATGGGAAGGAACTGAAAACTGGGTGAAAATTCCTTTTACTCTGTATAAATAATTTCACATTTGTTTTAAAAAAAGACTCTTTTCTTATTTTTTTTCTTCAAGATAATCTCTGCCTTTGTTTGAAAAAGGTTATTGATTGGATTGTTAACTTAAATAGTCTGTGGCGGGTGTGACAGAGCACATGGCTGCAATTAATCTTGCAATGTAGAATCCATTATTGAAAAAGCACTAATGAGCCATTCTAAGGCCTTCACTGGTCACAGAGCGCCTGGGAGCAGCAGATTGCTCCTGCCCTTTAATGTCAGTTTTGGTCTTTAGTGTTATACAGCCAGTGTAAGCTGAAGAGATTTTTAGGTGGTTTTTTTTTTAGAGTATTTATTTTAAAATGATCTCTCCCATCAGCCTGCAATTGCACCAGGTGCAGGAGACAAGAATTGGTCTCTGAATGTGCTCACCTCCCCACTCCTCTGACCAGATGTCTGGTGGACATAGTGTACAATGAAAACCAGTGGCATGTGAAACATGGATGTCACTATAAAATATGGTCTCGGCTGCATAGTTCAGCTCCAGAGGAGAGTTTTGACAAAGATGAGGGAGCTTTCAAACCTCATCTACACTTTAAAATATTGTTTTAAGACAAAGGGATGAGCTGTTGGAAACCTCAGTGCAAGTTTTATTGTCTATGTTGTTTATATATATTGCAGCATAGCAAAAGTTTAGGTAGAGAATAGTTATGGTAGATTAGAAACTGTCAGTGTTAACATATTGCCTTCTCCTTCAACAGAACTGCTCCCGGGGTGTGTTTTAGAGGTCTGTCTATTGACTTTGGTGACACCATAAATATGTGTTACTTCTTCCTCCTATTAGATCTGATACAGACTTGTGAGAGGGATCCAGCGTTTCCCAGGGCTGAGCCACCACCTGAATTATTAACTGAGTTCGAGCTGCAGATTCTTTGCTGCACACCTTTGCCATAGCAATTGCTGTTTACAAGTTTAGGTGAAATAAGACTGTTTCTTCATCTTAACCACATAAGTGATGAAATTAAGAAGATTTTCAGCTCTCTGGCTTGTGCCCTGCCATAGTGTCTGTAACTTGAACCATATTTTAGACTGTTCTTTGTGTAAAAGAAAATTGTTTGTGGGCTGAACTAGCCTTTAAAAACAAAACAAAACAAAACAGAACACTTTAAAAAAAATAAAAAGGGGAATTTGAATTTACCTATTGTAGTTTGCCACTTGCAGCTACAGGACTTTGTGTTCAGGTATTCCGACACAGAGAGAATGCTAAGAAGTTCTGTGATATGGAGCAGGGATGGTGTTCACTAACATTGCCTCAGGAAGTCTTGGATGTGTGAATTTTCTCATAGGATCTAAAGCACTGGGTTTTGAATGAAAATATCAGGAAAATAGAGAGATTGTGAAGAAGGAAAGCAGGGAGGGAAGGAAAAAGAATTTTAATGTGTCTACTGGCATGCTTGCCATATATTACAGTGCCTCGTCATGCTGCTGGCATAAGTAAAAATAGTGTTTCCAATGACATTAGGTTAGGGTCATGGTACCACAAGGGATGTTGCTTAATGTGAAAGAAGCTGACTTAGAGGCTGAAGAAAGACATGTCCACAAGGTATTCTTTTTGTCTTACACATGGCATAAGCCCTGGACTAACAGAGAACAATCTGCAGATATGCAGACATTACTCTTGTAGTCACAGTACTTGGAAACAGAGCCTAATGGAGTGAATAGACTGATATATTTTTGCAAAATATATCTTCATTGCTACTAAAAGGAAACCACTGTGGCCCTTGCTCTAGTGTTAATATTTTCTAAGGAATCCTCAGTCCACAAGAGACCATTTCTTTTAGGCTTGTGGTAGGTGTGGTTCTTACGAAGAGCTCTGCAAAATAGGATGGATCACTTCAAGGATGAGGCCCCACTGATACGAGATGCAGCACAGAAGACCTGCAGAGGTGTTTTTGAGGCAAATGAGTAACAAGACAGTCAAGACTGATAGCTAGAAGAGAGCAGGAATGGCTGCAAAGGGACAGAGATAAAGTAGTGAACAGAACCTGACCTTCATGTCATGTGAGAAAGGAAGAGTCTTTAGCTGGAGTCTCTGCAATGAGCAATGTGTGTACACAGGCAAGTGAGCATGTGAAGATGTGTATGCATTTAGCTGTGATTTATATCTGTAAGTTTGATTCTATTCTTTCTGTTTCTTTTCAAATGTGACTAACTCTGATTAACTCATTTCCCTGTATAAGTTGCTTTCTGTGATATATTCCAGCACTGTATAACTATTCTGGAAGCAACTCTCTGGTGCTGGGATGAATTCCCCCCTGATGTGTAGTGTGGCCCATTTGTTCTATTTACTGGTGTTGAAATAAGGTTTGTATTCACTGTAAATCAGATCTGGAGGAACATTTCAGTGTCATGTCAAGTCCTGCTAGTTTGGTAGTATCAGAAATTGTATGAGGTCCTCTCAGGAAGAAAAGGTATCTTGTCACATGTCCTTTTGCATAGTTGCAGTTCCAAGGTCCCCAGACCTTTAGATTGGACTTGGTCCACTGTAAATCTCAGTAAAATCTGACACTTGTTTTGTGCTGACATTTCAAGGGCTCCAAAACCCAGTGATCTTCTTAACCCATCTGAGTTCATCAGTATTGTCAAGGCATTTCTTTTTTCAAAGGCTTAAGAGTGATACAAACAATGTCATTGATCCATACCCCCTTAAAGATCTCCTTTATTTTCTCTTCAATTTCCTTAATAACTTATGTATACACACTTCTTTGCTGGACAGGCTTAGCCTTCGTAACACAACCATGAACAAAAATCCTCATTAAAACATTTGGTACAGCATTATTGCCTTATCTGGCAATTCTCAGTAACTGCTTGCTTCACTAGCTAGAAAATACAGAAGCCTCTTGTAGGGTGGTGCTGAGTGGTGTGATGACAAAGCAAAATACTGCTGATAGGTCTGGTAATGAAGATGACACATCTCTGCCCACATCTACCATACGCCTTTCTTTCTTATTGGAGAAGCAGCCTTTCTTTCTCCACTCTTAAAAAGGCACTTAGGCTGGTAGAAGTGGAAAAGACTTTTTCCTACCCATTGGTTGTAGTCTCAGAACAGCAGATTGGCTGGAGGTGAAACAACCCATGCATCCGATGTGTCAGTTTCTAGAAGCAGCAGGCAGTAGTGCTGGATATGCATACCTGTATTTCTAGTTTTTCTATAGATGAGCAGTTGACTGTCCCTGGCCTGACTATGCACAGTGTTAATGCTTATGTGTGTCAGAGAGGGATGCTAAATATGTGGCTTTCCACCAGTAGCTTATTGAAAGTGATTTAGGCAATCTCTCAGTCTGATAGGGGTGGTTTGGGAGTACAGTACTTTATTTCAGCGGTGTATTTTTCTTGTTTTGTTTTGCAGAAGGAACACTGATCCTACCTTTGGTTTGTTTGTTTGTTTGTATTTTCCCCTCCAGAAAGCCCATTGCTGACCCTGCTACTGTGATACTGCTGTTTTGCAAAGCTGGAGTTGACACGCATGTAGGGGTGGGGGTTGTAACTCTGGCAATTTGTCCTTCCCGATTAGATGTGACTGTTCTGCTAGCTTTCCCTTCTATATTCCTTTCATTTAGTTCATTGTGGGAGTTGGCTTGGGTTTTTTTTCCTTTTGGTTTCTCGTTTTGATCCTGGAAGGTTAGCTGTGCAATTTGGTTTCTTCTGTGCCAACCAACTTTAGTGGCAGAGCTCTTAAAAAAATTAAAAGTTATTTCCCTCCGTCCTGTCTTGCGTCTTCTCTGTACGCTACTGCTTCCATTTAAGCAAAGTTTACAGAATTGCTCCACCCATTTGGACACCAGGAAGGGAAGCCGTGAAATGGATAATAACCTCATTTCCACCAGGTCCTTCGTTCCGGTCGAAACAATGCTAATTGAAACTGTAGTCCAATTTCTATTAAGACGGATGGTCTCTCTCTGAAATTGGGTTTGTTTCTGATTTCATCCTTTCTCTTGTTTTCTTTCAAAAAAAAAAAAAGAAAAAATCCCCACAAAAAGCAACTCAAAGTCAAACCATTTTTAAGAGCTCTGAATAAAAATGCTTTGCCAGTGGGGAATGGGTGGAGATGACTCTGATTTTCTCTTGTGCCCGGCAGCGAAAGGGTTAATGCCTGCTTTCCTCTTTGGTATCTGTTAGTTGCAGCCCACGTTGTGATCAGTCCATGTCCATGTGTGTTTTGTTCCCAAATTTAATACCGGTTAATTAACAAGCAATAAGTAAGCCTTAACAATGACAGTTGTTTCCAATCTTCCTCAGGACACCCGACCTGCCTGCAGTTCACCACAAACATGACTGAGGCTGTTAAAACCTATCAGTGGCAATGCATTGAGTGCAAATCCTGCAGCCTTTGTGGGACCTCTGAAAACGATGTGAGTTCATTTATCTTTTCATGCAAATAAGCATCACTGCAAGCTGCTGCCATGCCCACCTTGAGCAGCATGTGGCAATGGTGTGGGTTGTGTTACTGCTACTTCCATACATATCCAAGGAAGAGCCACCCCTAAGAGCAGAGATGGGCTTCTCCCAAGTGTCCCTATTCAGCCATTGGTCTCTGCTGAAATTACCACAGGTATCACATAGAGCCACTTAAGATGGCAATACTTGTAGTTTGTTTGCTTATCCAATAGAAATTAGCTGGGGGCCACAAACTCCTGTTGCGGGGCACTGCAAGAGAGTAGCATTTTTAATATGGTAGTCAGGATAGATGTGAATATGTGATAACCCAAGAATGTTCCTTCTCTCCCTGATTTTTCTTACTTTCTTGTCATGATTTTTTACAAGACCTGGCAAACACGAAAGTGTTTGAACTGGGATGGCTAGGCCTCACCTAGTCAGCTATTCCAGTGATTTCCAAATGGTGAGCAGCCGAGCAATGTCTCTCTGTGGGGTTTTCAGTTAAAATCTGATGCTAAGGGTCCTTGGTGGCCTGGGGAAGACTTGGAGAACTGACAGTGGCTGGAGAACTTTGGAAGTAATTAGCTAACGCTACATTCCTTATAGCAGAATAATTTTGAAGCCTGAGATTTTAGTTTTGCTTTAGCAGTAAATAAGGAAATCTGAAGCCAAGGAGCTGTTCTGCCTTAAGAATCATGGAATACTCCAGAGCAGCTTTTTTCACCCAAAGTATATGAAAGAGCTGCAGACCACATGGTGGGGTCATGCTATTTCCATCTGTTTCACAAGGAATTTACTCAGCTGAATTTTGGAGAACTGTCTAAGACAAAGGTTTCCCCTGAAGGAATGAGATCCAGCACATGGTCACACTGGAGCCCAGCAAAGCCTGTCCACTTCTCTCAGGAGAGCATATCCCCAGCCAAACAGCTTTTACTCCTGCATCATAAGGCCACCTTGGAAAGAAAGTCCTCCACTTCTCACAGAGCTTTTCTAGTTCGAAACTCAACTGCCTTTGTGATGAGAAAGGCTTTCTGCAGCTTCTCAGAAATATGGTGGTTGATCATGAATGCACAAATGTGATGCTTGTAGCCTTTTACAATCCAAACAGTCTCAGTCTCTGTGTTGCAGCTCTGCATTCCTAGCTGAGCACTGCTGGTTACCATACTTATGTTTTCCTCTTGGCAAGAGACTAATTTACGTCGTTTTCTCTCTTTTCCTCTCCTTCTCTCCCTGTTTCCCTACTGTCTCTCCAACAAACCTGCCTCAGGACCAGCTGCTCTTCTGTGATGACTGTGACCGTGGCTATCACATGTATTGCTTGAATCCACCAGTCTTTGAGCCCCCAGAAGGTAATATATGTTGGAAGTCTGCTTTGAAAATTGCAATAAAGTCCTTGTGGAGTAGGGAAGAATTTTAGAAAGGTGATCTGGGCCATGAAGGGTTAAGGAAGCAGTAGCAAAGTAGAGGTCGGTAGCACTGGAAAGAAAGAAAATTAACAGATCTGAAGGTCTAGTGTGATCTGTGATATCATATTCAGTCTTGCCTGGTCTCTACTTCCTCTTCCAGGCCATGACTCTTTTGTGGGTCTTGGGGACCTTGGGATGTCCCACATGTCATTGGTCTCCTCAGCTTAGTCAACTGAATTAAGCTCCTCTGAATTATGTCTTTGGACTTCCTAAGAAGTCAAAGTCCCAGAGAGAAAAACAGGGAGATCCTCCCTGGAGCACCTGAGAGTCCATTGTCAGGAGACTGGTTTAAGAGGAATTACTTTTCTTGCTCTATGATCTGTTTCTGCCTCAGCAGTGTCAGAGTTTTACAGTCTGTATTATATTTGGTTGTAGTTTGTCACTGGGCTGTGGGGCAGAGGAATCAGTCTCTTACCATTATAGATCCTCTGGCTAAAATCTGCAGAGAGCAGTAGAACTGGAGAAGGAGACATGTGACTGTGGTTTACATGAAGGGCGAGACACAAATAATTACAAATCAATCATGGAGTCAGGAGCTAATGTTTGTAACTTTGGTAAAAAGGAAGCTAAGTCAGGAGGGGAAAATTTTGAAATGCAGCGAATAATTAGCTAAAGTTTTCTATTCTATTGAGCAGTGATGTGTTGAAAGTGTGAACACCTTGTTGCAATGTACACCCCAGCAGCATTGTAGCTTATGTAGAAAGCCTATGGACACAACACCAAGGGCAGCAGAGACCGCTTCACAAAAAATACAGGCAATTCCAGTGTTAGGAATACCTGATAACCTGTTCAAGCCAATCTTGACATAAACTCAGAGTGCCTGTATTTGATGTCATTCCTATAAGAAGGATTTCTTCATTTGCAGGTAGCTGGAGTTGTCACTTGTGCCAGGAGCTGCTCAGAGAGAGAGCGTCAGCTTTTGGCTACCAGGCCTGAGGAGCTCCAGCAGTCAAAGAAACACTTTGCTCCTGGTGTTGCCATACCAGCACACAGTTCCCATCCAGAACACAAAGACACAACCCACATCAAAATGAACAGACACTCAAACACAGGAAGAGGTATCTGTGATATTCACTGTCACTAATGCCATACCTCCTGGGCTCTACTAGAAGGATTGTGTACTTTTCTGATGCTCCGGATGAAATCTCTTCACTGCTATGCATGGTTGCTGCTTGCCATTAACAGGCTCACATGCATTATAGAGGGGGGAGGGTTGTTATATCGACATGGAGAAGTCAATTTTGTGTGGCCTTGTGCTTTCTGTTTAGTCTTTTTTAAAAAGAAAAAGTAGTAAGATATCTCCCAAGGAATTATTGGTGAGTACTTTCGCTAGGAGCAGCACCAGATGTTTCCCTTCACAGGCTTGACTGGAAATCTCTTTATGGAAACCACTCTGTATATGAATGGGTGTTTATGAGGGGTGTTCTGAGAGTTGCAATTAGTTCAATACTCCCCAGTTCACTGAGAGAAGCACTGATCAAAACTTTTGGGGGATGACACTTTTTCCATTGGATCAAATGCCTTGATTTGGCAGATCTTTAGGAATCTGTTTTTACTGTATCTGAAGGAAGAGCATCACTGGTATGTACACACAGAGATGCTTAGAAAAGCCTACTGTCTTTGGTATTTCAGAATATTCAGGCACACTGTCCCACTGCAATGCCAGGATACAGTCCAGCCTCATAATTTATTTTTTTTTGTTCAGAAAATTCCGAATGGTTATGTATGTAACCGACTTCCTGTTGATCTCAGAAAATTCAACAAAATTAAAAATATCATCTTAAGTTGATCATAGAAAGTAAAATAGTACATTTTCTGAGCAATCTAAAGTAAGCTGCAAAAAGGAAAAACTTTGGCTTAGGGTCAAATGAAGCACTTTTGATTATTTTTTTGAAATTTTTAAAGTAAAATGTTCTGTAACTTAAAGTTTCATTTTATTCTGGGAATTGCCTAATCAGGACTTCCAGCATTTCCAAAGTGTTACTGGTTTTTGTCAAAGTAATTAGCAAGGTCTAACTGAATTTCCAGATAATTTTGCCCCCAAATTCTCTACAACTGCTTTTTTTGGCAAATGAGATAATTTGTCATAAAAAACTTTTCCAGCTCTAAAGCAAAGAATAATTTACTGAACCTAATATGAAAAGAAGGATTTTCATAATGATTTCAAAATTTAAATAGCAATAGTTTTACTTTGTTTAAACAAACCTCTACATGTGAAATGAAGAAACATTAAGTGAGAGCATAATTTGAAAAAATTTGATTGCAGTTGAGTCTCTTTGAATAATTTAAGGCATCTCTAGGAGGATGAGTACATCAAGTAGCTTCTGCAACATACATATTTAAGGTTAAAAACCTGCCACTCCCTGAACTGCCAAGTAGCCCAGAATAACCATTTTCTTGGGTATGATGTATATTACTTTCTATGCATAGATTTCAGTGGGTTTATAACATACATTTATAAGAGTCCCAAGCAGCATGTGACTCATGTTGCTTGTACAAGTAGGTAAGGACACTGAAGATTATATTTGGCATGTTTATTTTGGTTGAAACTTTTCTGCAAAATTAAATGTCCCTGAACACTTGAAAGACATTGTGAAAGAATATTGGTAAGCTCTTTTTCTTTCCTTGTCCTGCTAATTACACTTAGCTAGAATGAGCTGTACTGACCTAATGCACTTTCCCTCATTATTTAGATAGTTTCTTCCCCTTTTGTGTTTTGTTCAGCTTGCACACCAAAAGTAGCTGTGTCAGCTGCTGGATTCTCCTGCCTACTGTTGCAGCCTCTTCTCAGGCTGCATCAGTAGGATTTTAACCTGTTAAGAAAAGATTTAGAAAGTATTTATCCTAATCATATTGGACCAAATCTCTCCTGCAGCAGCTGCACTGACTACCTTTGAAATTCATTCAGTATTTTAGGCTTTCCATGTGGCAGCTCCTCAGATGAGCTGATAGCACAAAGAAATTTGAGCATCAGGTGTGGGGACAGCAAAGTGAAAGCCTGTACACCTGCATTAGGTGTCTGGTACTTGTTGGGTCAAAGCTCTAGAGCACATGTGAAATAAAGCATCTTCCTCCCAGTCTGGAACTGCCCTGGTCCCACTGAGCACTTGGAGGACACAGCTCATCTGCAGGAGCATTGACACCCATCTGTTGGTGTGGTTGAACCTGCTGACCTGGCACTTCCGGACCATCACACATTTCAGTCCGACACAAGTTCTGTTACTGGTGTGGCCAGGAGTGCAAGTACGTATTCACCAGAGACACCACTGGGCTCTGTCACGGAAGATGGCTGTTTGGGCAAGAGTGACTGGAGCTGAGAAGTATGCATGCTGGAGGAAAGTTTTATGATGGTGCTGGCAGTGGGAGCAGCACACGTGGGTTAGTGTTTGGGTTGGTCCTCAGCTACCAGTCCTGCTGGGCTCAAAGAGTTCCATCATAAAGATGGCCATCGCTTTCCAGTTTCTTGGTATTTGCATTGACTTTGGGGGAGGAGTAAGGCAATGTCTACATTCTCAAATGGAGAGGAAAAAGCATGTTGCTTTAGCCTGTGTGTTAAGCAGACAGTGGTGGCTCATCATGCAAGTCTCAGGTAGCCTAGCTGGTGGGACTGGCTGCTGCAGAATTTCAGTGCTCTCCATCCCTGTGACAGAGACATTGCTAAAGGAGTTGTGCTCTCCACACACACCTGCTTTCCTATTTTGCGGCTTTGATCCGTAGCGGTGACTGTTTTTTCCCCCCACAACTATTCTGCAGCAAACAGTATCTTTCATGTTCAGAAATACTCCTCAGTGGCCTTGCTGAAGTTTCATCACTAATGTGGTATGACGGAAGGAGAGATTGCTAGATCTTCAATGCCAAAATGTTGTTTGCCATCTGAGATCAGTGTGACAGTGTACTTACCCACAGTGAACCAGCTGTGTTTCATCTCTCTAGCTTTGTGCTGTGTGCTGTGTAGCCAGGCAGCTCCAGGTAACTTTGGCAGCGGATTAGATGCAAGCTCTCCCATGCTGAGAACTTCCTGCAGGTACAGCCTCCCTTCTTCACTAGCTGGGTCTAAGATCAGGGGCTGGAACGGACTGCTCAGTGACATTTTTAGTATGCATTCTGAGCCATACATCTTGGCGCACTTTAGAAATACTAACGGATCCCCCAAGTGAACAACGCTGTACCAGCTTTACCAAGATGTGGAGAGGTTGTGGCACAACCACGGGGGTGAGGAAGAGGAGTTTAGAAACTCTGGTGACTGATTCCCTGTCACCTGCTCTCCTGCTGGGGATAGTCTCCCTGCATGACTGCTGGGAAGAATGACTTGGACAACACCATCTGCTGTCAGGCAAATCTTATAGAAGTGATCTGGTCTGGCCAGTAAACAATGTGAGGACTCTGGCTCATTGTGCAGCTCGCTCTCTCTTGCTATGGCAAACCATGAAAGGCTGTTGGCGGCCCCTGAGATGAACAAACTCTGGCATTTTTCAAAACTCTTCTGTGTAGGCAAGACAAGCAATATTTTAGCACAACGCAGGGCAAACTACCATGGGAGATGGTAGATCCTGTATGCCTTGAAGTCTTCAAGAATGGACAGATTCCTAGATGTATTTTAGTTAAATGCAATCTTAGTTAATCACAGGAATGTCTGACTGAAAAAGGCTTGTGTTATAGGGGAAGTCAGCCTGGATGATGTAGTTGTTCTTCCTGGCCTTATTATGAAAACAGATGTTTACTGTGGGAGAGGACATATTTAAATACAAGCAGTGTCTGCATAATGGCCTTAAAGTACGTTAATCAAACATATGCACGTGATCCTTCTCAATTTTAACTAATTTTGGATAACCTAAAAGAGATCAGTGATAGAAAATCGTCTTTAGTGATGCAGTAAATTGCACATTACCTCTCTCATACCCACAATGGCAGCTACTTTGGTGTTAGCTACCTCAGGCTGTTCCAGAGATTCAGCAATTCAGACTATATTGTGTGAAACCATGACTTGCTTCTGGCTCTTCCTCCATCACATTTATGTGCTGTGTTGCCGTTTTCTGTCCATGGTGAGAAGACTGTCTGGGGAGGGGGAGGACCTGCAGTGGCAGACTCAGAAACCAGAAGGGTAGAGAAATGGTCTCAAAAGGACGGGCATTCAAGGGGTACCACTGAGGAGGTGAACTTGTGTTGCCGTCACAGAGCCTCCCCTGTAGCTTGGAAAAGGCAATACCTTTAAGATACATGAGATGAGTCGGCCTCCAAACTGTACTTCCATAGCTGTGTCATTGCACTGAGTTTACAGCATTTCTGTAAATGTACCTCAGGCCAGTTCTCGAGCTAGGAAAGCCACTGTTAAGTGTGTTCTTTTGAAGCAAATGTTACTCTAAATAACTTTGAAATCATTATTTCTCATTTCTCTTTAAAAGGAGTGTAGTAAATTCTGTCCCAAAGGAATACCCTCCCACACCGTGCAGTGTTATGGGGCTGTTCCATGTTCTTTACACCTACAGCATGTGTTTTGACAGGGGTCATTTGGGAGGTGAGGGCGTGGATGGAGGTAGAAAGGAATATTAATTAAGCTTGTCACTGCCAGAGGGATAGTGTGCATTGTGGGCAAGAAAAGTCCAGGTAGGGCTGGGCATGATTTTTCTGTGTGGACTAAATTTATTTTAAAAAAATGTGCTTTTGAGAGAACCATGATTATTGATATATCCAAGTCCAATCTGTCAAATTATTTCTACAAAAAGTATGGGGGAAATATCAGAAGAGTTGAAAATGATTGTTTCAATCTTTTTAGAATGAATCACTTCCATATTTGAATTTTAAAGTTAACTTATATTAGGAAAAATCTGACACCAGTCTGGGAGGGAAGAAAATGCAAATCTTACGGGGGACATAATTAAAAGATGGATTGTCCTGTCGATTTTGTTACAGGAGGCTGTGGGCTGCTCACGAGGAGGTCACCTGACATTTTAACAGTTGACCCTTTCTCCATTTCTGTGAAAATAAGTTCTGTGGAGAGAAGCAGGCAGACAGGACAGGAAAGTCTTCTTCTCTAACCAGTCTGGGTTCATTATGATCTTAGCATCTCATACTTTTGCATGATACACTGCATGAGAGGACAAGAGAAGTATGCCGCTGAGCAGGGTGACCTCTGCTGCAGGCGGGTGCTGCCCCAGCCCCCACAACAAGAGGTGTCTGTAGAAACAGCCTGGGACCAAACAGGCAGAGATGCTCACATACTCATTGCCAAGCTTAGACCTCAGCTAACAGCACCTGACCCGAATGGGAGACAGCCTGTGCTGCAGTGCTGTGGGTTGTGTCTGGCTGCCCACCCACATGGACACATAACACCTATGCAGAGTTATAAAGCATGTGGTTTATTTCTTCTTACAGCAGGGATTGCAGTGCTGCTGTGGGCAGCTGCTCAAATCCGTGGCTTGCTTCTGGAGAAAACGCAGGGTGGCAATTCTTTGCTGTTTTTGCAAAGCACTTGGAGCCTATCAGCAGTGTGCAAGCCCTGAGTCCTGCTATTTACCACAGTGCTGCAGACCCAGGCTGTGGCAGAGTAAGAAGAAGCAACTCTTCTGGGCTACTCCTTACACCATTTATTTCTGCCAGCCACGGACCTGTGGCACTGCCTGGGAGATAGGAACAGGTGATAGGCCAGGAGGCCCTGGAGAAGGAACAAAAAAGTTTAGTTACTGTGGCTGTGCTTCTCCTTTGGTAAAAGAGGGCAGGAGCTGGAACTGGCAGGCAGCCAAATCCATCTTCAGTGGTGATATAATTACTAGCAATGACCTCCAGCCCCAGCAGCAGTTAAATGGCTTTTCAGGGCAGGCACCAAACCTGCTCTGGTTTACATAAGATAAACTCAGGTTTGCTGAAGGGGAAAGGAGAGGAGGGAGGTGTGTGTCTGGTTTGAAGGGGACTGATTTACAAGTGCAGCTGCCCAGCCCACTCCCTGTCATGTCCCCATGGCAGTGCAGGCTCAGGCAGCACCCCCATTCTACCAGTGCTGGGTGCCATCATCTGGGGCCAAAGCATCAAGACCCTGCTCCTGAGCAGCAGTTTTGCAGAAAGAGTGCTGGCACTGTCCCATCTCTATCTCTGGTGGTGCTGGCTGGGGCACAAGGCCTCACTGCACTGCAGACAACAATGAGAGTGAGGATGCTCCCCAGCAGTATTCCTGGTTCTTTGGGATTAGTGGCTGTCTTGAAGGAACCAGGCTGCAGAATACACAAGCACAATTTTGCTGTCCTGGTGGTCAAGCCTTAGCAGAGTACAGGAGAGGTACATTGCTGTCCTGTCTCTCCAGTTGCACCACTGGGGTGTTTGGCTAGCCCAACCACCACTGTGCATTGAGACACTTAACTGGGCGGGGGGGGGGGGGAAGGTAAAGAACAGCAAGTACTTCTAGGGGACAGAAGGCTTTTCAGGGTTTACCCTCTTATTGTATGCCAGTGAGAATGCCAGGCATTTTGCAGCTGGGGAAACAAGCCAAGAGCTTATTAGTATTTGTTGTGTATTTCTGCCGCATTAAATGAAAATGTAGCATATTGTTACATTAGTGCATACATGTTGTTACTGCTGTTTTGAAATGAGGAAACTAATATTTTCAAATCAGCTTACTGCCCTTTGTGTGCATGAAGTTAACAATAAAACACTTCATACCTGAAAATTGCTGATTTTTCAGGTACTGATATTTTCTTTCAGACTTTTGTCAGTCTAGTCATCCATCTGATTCAGTTTACTGTAACAAACTATAGGTTTCACCTCCACAGTGACTCAGGAAATATTTAATCTCTTCCCACTTTTCAGAAGCTAGCGAGAGAGAAGGGCAGGTTTTATTCTTTGTATTCTGAAAGACTGATAAGGCATGACACTTTCATTTCATGTTCATCTCCTTTCCATGTCTTGAATGACTGAATTGGTTGGCTGGGAGAGCATTCCTTTCTATAGCAGTCTGAAGGGTCTGTGCTAGCATATCTCACCTGTGTATGAGAAAGCACAGTCCAGCATTTTGTCCACTTGAATAGGACTCTTCCTGCTATTGCCATATAAGACTTTGAAACTGCTAATTCTCAGCAAGGATCCTCATGCCTACAGTTCTGAAGATCAGGAAAAGGCTTCCCCTTTGATAAAGCTTTTCTTCCTGGAAGGCCAGACCCCTTCTACACATGAACTCTGATGGAGCACAGATCTGCTGCCAGCCTTAACATCTGCTGTTGCTGGACACAGGACTCTGTTTTGATGTTCATTAGCACTGCCAGAGCAAAATTTGCCATTAACACTAAAAGGGAAATATCTGCTGAAAATCAAAGAACAAGACATGAATGTTATGCCTAATGTACTCTTCCTTCATAGCTCTCCTTGGAGTGTAACACTAGAGATGTGCCCCTGCATCCTTTTGGGAAGGCTATAGCAAATGAATGAGGAATTTAGAAATACAGACAAGTCCAAATCAAACCATTAGCTTTTGTCTCTCCCTGGGATGTGTTCAATAAGCTTTTGATCATTGCAGAGAATCAAGCTCATGTGTTCATTTAATCCCACCTCAGCATTAAGGTCATACAATATAGACTCATATAGACAATATAGGTTCATATAGACTTTTTAGTCATAAAATGTTCTTAAAATATACCAAACCAAAACAACAGGGAGAAATGTTTCCTCTTTTCCTTGATGGCTTTCCATTTTTTGTGCTGCAGCAGAGATCAGCAGTCCTCCTGTTTACTTAGACTTTCCTCCAGCACTGCAGTCTGGGTCAGAAGTGATGGGGATAGGCCTGGGAATAATTTTTTCATTGAATAGCAGATGTAAAGAGAAGCTCAAGAGCATCTAAATAAATTGTCATCTGCGCTAGACAGTACAATCTCCTAAGAACAGAAGCTTGTGTACGTGTTAATTTATTGGCTCACCTTTTATTCTTCTGCCATTTCAGACTGAATGTGCCATAAGTATACTCTTTATTTTCACCAGAAGTGGTGGCAAAGAAAAACATCAACAATTAAAACTGGGGTGAGGAGGATTTCAGTTTCCATCTTTGCTCCTTTGAGTAAAGTTGATTCTTTATTTGACTTTGGGACAACATTTTCCCCATTATTCAAAAGGAAAATAGAAGCAGGCTAAATCTGCGACATCATAGCAGTTCTCTCAGATAAAAGCTGCGTTGTCATCGATCTTTAAGTGCATTTTTAAAATGCTGAAGTGACAATCTCAAAATAGTGGCATTCCCATTAATACATTGGCAGAGCCTTGCTATGTGATGCTATAGTAAAGATTTTTAATTCAGAGACTTTAAGTTATATATACAAATACATATACATATATATTTGCATGTCGTATTAATGTTATTTACTGTAAACTTTGCTCACCTATCAGGAATAGATCTAGAGCCCTCTATTAGTTGTTACTCACCTTGAAGGAGAAGAAGGAGGAAGGAGAATATCCTACTTGCTTTGCAAAGGTTTGTCAGCATTCTAACAAAATAAGGGAAAAAATTATCCCTTACAACTTAATCTCAATCCTATTTGGAGCATGAGTTATCAACACATAAAAGAGTAACAATACTCTAAAATGTGGAGCTGATTTTCAGCTGCTCTCAATCTACATTCCTCCATCGATTTTAAGTCAAGAGGTTGGTCTGGTGTCCTAAAGAGACCCAGTCTAAGTAGTCTTAGACTTTAATCTTTTTTAAAAGATGTGTGCTGCTTAATAGTTGAGCACACCCAACACATGTAAGAAAATAGTTATTTCTTTCCCAGATGAGTTTGGTGTATTTGCGCTCTGTTCTGGCTCAGCATGGTTCTGGTGATGCCATGTTACAGGCTCCAAAGGAGAGTGAGAAATCTCAGCAAAAGATAATGATGGAGTAGTCAGCAACCAGGGAAAATTTCTCTCTGACTTCATGGAGTTTGAGCTTGATTCATCCATTTTCTGTGCACTGCCTTCTGATTTTCTGTAAACAACGCCGCACTGCTATATCAGGAAACAGTGGACAGCAGCACATTATTTTCCTCTCGTGTATCAGACCTCACCTCACTCAGCTCTAACCTCCCCTCACCCATTTCTAATCTGTTCTAGTCTTTTTGATCTCTCTGTCTCTTCACGTGGAAGTCTTTTCCAGCCCCTCTCATTTTTAACATCTCTCCCTGGAGTCAGTCTTCTTCAGCATCATTGCTTTGAGACATGCACCCAGGATATGCCATGGGTTTACCGAGTGGTGTTTAAATCTTCTCTCCCAACAATACGTCCTGACTGTATGTCTTTGCTTTTTAACCATCCTGTGAGTGGGCCCATCATTACCTCTGTGACATTATTCCTTTGTGGTTACAGCTCATCTCAAAGGAACCTGTGTTACAGCCAAGTGAAGCCATGCAGCCTTGCTGCCGGCACACATTTGCCCTCCTTTCCCCGGTGCTCCAGCTGGGGATGTGGTCAGGCTGCCGGCGCATGAGATCACATCCAGCAGGGCTACTCCCTGGAAGCCAAAGTGTTGCTTAGTAACCCACTCATGGAAGTACCAGAAGCATTTTTCAATCTGTCACATTGGCAAAAAACACTGGCTTCTTGATTTAGAGGCATTCTGCTGTGCATGGCAGGGCTGTGCTCCATTATCTTGCATCCAGCACTATCTGCAAGTGAGGAAATGAACCTCCTATTTGATGAAGGTGCTGGGGGAAAGTGGGGGTGTGAGGCACAAAAAATATTTGTCTAGGATTGTATATGAAGGTTTTAGCTCGTTCTCCTGACATCTAGTCCTCATCTTAACTCCCTTCTCGTGGGAGATATTCCCTGCTTCTGAAAGTGCACTCCAGGGTCCTATAGCAATTGGCCAAACAGGACCCTGCAGCACCTTCATCTATTATGAGACATTACTGCAATAAAACACAGTGTGTCATATAGAAACTGGATGAGGTATTGCAATATTTATGTTGTAAGCCTCAATGTCATGGACAATTGCTACAGAATAATGTATGTCTTTTTTTAATGCAGTGGAGTCACAGCAGCTTCACTAGAGTACACTGAACACAGACCATCTGTGATTGCATGGTTTCCTCAGTTATTTTCAAATTATTCTGTTACAGAGACTTAAATTAAAAACATCCTCTCATTTAAAAATAGACTGTAAAGACTTTTAGGTTATTCCCCCTTTTAAGAATAATTCACTTTGGGAGCAAAGCATCCAAGAACTGTGTTCTGACTTCAGAGGCTTAGTCCTTTATCTGGCACTCATTTATCACTAAAAATCACTTCAAAAAGTAACTTGAGGGCTTTTATTTGAGGTACCTTATTGATTTTGTTATCACATCTCCTCAATTTGGAAATGAAAAGGTATTTTAAACAATGCCTAGCTTTGAGCACTGGGGTCCAGCTGGGCTCTTCCCATCCTATTTCTTGTCATCAGAGACAGCGGAACCATAATCTGTGTCCAGACACCGTATCACCCATTTCTGTGGCTCGCCTCCTGTTGATAGATTGTGTCCTGGAAGCCCTTTGCAAATAATTGAAGGACTTCTGTAATGGTCATGGAAGGTTCAGGGTGGTCTGAAGACAAGGTTGTTAAACAAATGTACCTGAGAGGCTGTTTTGGTCTTCAGAGAGTCTCTTACCCGGGATGATGCTCAGTGTTGCAGTGATGAAATCAGCAAAGTTTTTTTCACATGTAAAGCCCTTTCAGTGCAAAGTCAGTGACATGCATAATAGTTGTGTGCTAAAGCTTGGCTCAGCATAAAGAAAAAAATCCCACAACATGAGAAGCTCCTGACTTGATTTCTGAGAACTTTCTGAGGAACTGAGTACATTCATGTGGTCCTTCCTACTCTAACAGATAAATTTGGGTATGGGATAAAGGGTCTTCCAAATTTATTGTATGTAGTTGTATTTTTATTGCACGTGGTTTAAGAAATAGAGAAAGTGATAAAAATCATTCCTGATGACTGGCCAACATAAGAGCAATTGATGACCTGCTGTGGATCCCAGTGCGGAAGTGTCGACATCACAGAAATATTCAGAATGAACTGGTTACTCTGGGGGGCAGGGAGCATTTTTGGCAGGGAAGCAAAGACTGTGAAGGCCTGATCTACATTTTAATTCCTAGAACTGGCTCCAGCTCAGAACTGCTGGAAATCTTGCCATTGTGAGGCTTTAATCTGTGGAAAGAGGATTCAGAGAAGCACTAAGTGTACAATGCATTATTTGTTTTAAAAGTATCAGAGTATCTATTTCCAGTCTTCTAGTACATTAACCTTGAAGTTTGTTTGTAGTTAAATAGTCTAGTCTTACCTGTTAGGCATTGAAGCAAAAGAATCATTGTTATAAAGACAGTGGGCTAGGGAAGAGCAGGTGGACTGAGTAACTTCCAGGCAATACTGAGAAAGCACATCCACTCCCTGCATTCACGGGGGACAGAGTACCTTTTTCTTTGCACGTACTGCACATTCTTCATCATAAAATTATCTGTGGTGAGAGTCATTTTAGAGCTACAAAGCAGGGGATGTTCTAATAGCATTAATTCTTGTTGCTTAGTTTTTGGGGTTTCTATCTGCTCTATAGCCTTCTTTTCAACATTTGAGGATGCTCTAGGTTATCTCTGTCACAGCTAACTGGGATATGCCTGCCTTACAGAAACAACAATATATGAGTTGGAAGCTGCCCCACTTCCTGGCTGTACATACCCCTACCTATACATGATATATGTGTATGTTGAGTGCATAGTAGTGGCTTTTGTAATGCAATAACTGTGGTGTCAAGATAACGTGGTTGGAGAAAACCATAAATACTTACAAATTAACATGAATAGAAAATCAAAGTCACTGAAAAGGCAATACAGCTGAAGAGTTCTTACTGTGAGCCACCACCATATACCAACTTCTGTATCCCCTAAATAGCCTTTTGTCCTCTTTGCAGCAGAAGTGAATTTGACTTTTGTGTCTATACTCTGAGCTGGAGCCGTTGGTGTTCAGTCATTTCATAATGTGATGATGAATTGAAGAGCTAGCCTTGTCATGGGTTCACCAACTTCTGTAGCTTCTCACCAAAATAATTCAATGTCAGCCAGTGTCTTGGGTTGATGACAGTATGATCAGCAGGTGAGACCTCTAATGAGATGGACTCTCCTTTTTTATATATTTCCCTCCCCCCCAATACAAAGTAAAAGTTATGAGGAGTCTGAACGAGGAAGGAAAAATAACAATTTAACTAAAAATGGAAAGAAACAAAAAAAAAAAAAAGCAAAAAATACTACCTAGCTAGCCCCCTCCCCCTAGGTTAAAACAAAATCTGGAAGGAAAGTCCTATGCCTCCGAGGTGATGGCAGTGGTTCCAACATAGCAAACTATGTGGAGTGACAATGGCGGGGCTGGGCTGACCTAGCACGGTGCTGGGGCTGAGGTGGCCTTGGTCTGATGTGGAAAACGGCTGCAGCTAAGGTGAAAAATGCCACAGCTGAGGCAGAGTGGTCCACGGGAAAAGGCTCCAAGAATTGGTGGTGCTCCAGTGAGCAAAAAGATACAGGTACAAAGAAAAAAGAGTTCTAGCACGTCTGCCTTTATCCCCTGTCTCCTGAGTTCCTGGGATGCTTCACTTCAGGGACCCTCCTTTCTAGCAGGTCCTGAGACACTGGGGACAGCCTTCCCTGCTCCAGTTTGGACAACAGGTGGTTCCCCCCACACTCCAAATTACATGGCGGTATGAAAAAAATTCACTAAAAATCCTTCCCATTTAGCTAAGACTGCAATAGTCAGTGAATAGCCTGGAGGAGTTTTGGATGCTGACTGAAGTGTGCCACTGAAATGTTGATCTTCAGGGCAATAGTGCTAAGGAGGTTTTGTATTGATGCTTGTGAGAAAAACCCAGCAATCTCAGATGAACCTGAATGTCTATTAGGCACGTGGTAAGTACAGAGGCAAGCAAAAACAACTGAGTGAGGGGTAAAAAATAAGGGCTCCTGCCTGAAGAAAACCCCAGATACCACTCTCACGTCAGAGGAAAAGCCCTTCTGTGATGAATCCTGGGTGGCACATAGGTGGGCTCACAAGGCTGGAGAGACACATTTCTGTAGTGTGTTTTGTCACTGTGTCTTCGGTTTTGCAAACATAGCAGAATAGGAGAAAAATGCCCGTCTTTCTCTCAAATCCCCTTTCAGCCACATATACTACCTCCAGATTGCCTGTTGCTACACCCTGTGAGGCCTCATTGGAGTTTACACTATATTACTTGGGAACCGTTTACTTTTGGTGGCCACAGACTAAGGTTACAGGTTTGGGAACCAGTACGTAATTGTAAGCACAGCTTCTTGTGTTACTTTTTTTCCCCTTTCCCTCCTTTGTAAAGTGTGAACCTTTCTTTTGGACTCTGAACTGACTGTATCGTTACAATGTGTGTATGTAGAAATTTGTTTTGACATGGCTTGTGTGGAGGACCTTTGCTCTTTTTATCTCACATTCAGTTTTATTAAGTGCTTGATAGCTTTGCCAGCCTTTTGTGGGGGAGGAGAGGTGATGGGGTGGCTTCGAAACTTGGCTTTTTTTTTGAGGGAAATTTGCCCAGCTTTATGTAGAGCAGTATGAGAATCCAGGGAGCTCACAACTGCTCTTCAGTCGTCCTGATCTGACTGCTTCCTGGAGAAAGATATTGGCCTTGAAACCCTCAGAAAAAATATATTACTGAATGTGCTAAGCCAGCACTGACCGAGAAGGCCCAGCAGTTTGTCATGCGTGGAAACTTGCAGGATGTTCCACCCCCGTCTGAAGGTGTCTATTAAGCACGGAGTGAATCATGACAACTCATATTGCTCTGTGGATGCTAATGGAGTCACCACAGCTTGCACCAGCCAAGGATCAGCCCTTCCATGTTTTGGTGGGTAGGAAACCTGTGAATGAAGTCCTACAGGGGCTTGAGGGGAGATGGTGATGTGTTTTGGAAACTTCTCAATTCACAGGAATTCTTTGGTATTCATACATATTTGCAAGAATGTATTCCAAGCATCTTGTACTGTTATTAGTAATTTGTACTGTAGTTTGTTAGCTGTGTGGACTACCTGCTTAGTTAATATTCTGTTGCAACTTAGAAAAAGTGTAAACCATTGCAGAAAACAGGAGTTTAGAACTTGTATGTACTTTTTTTTTTTTTATATTAAAGCACTTCAATTAAAAGTACAAGGAAAAATGCTTCTGTAGCTTTTGTTGTACCTTTGTATCTGTTTGGATAAAAGATTTGTGGAAAGAGATGGGAATGCCCTCTTCACAAGATCTTCCCCGTTTGCTTTGATACTAATAAAAAGAGATGGTCAAAATTTTGGGAAGAACTCTGGGTGTTAAAGTTTATTCGGCAAACAGAAGATGTCAGCAACCTAGTCCAAAAGACATTATAATCTTGCAGAGTCCCTGTGACTGAAGCCAAAGTGCCTGAGCAAACGCCAAGCCATCACTAAGTGGTGATTCACACAGATGTGAGTATCTACAAAGAGGTTGCACCCAGGGAGCAGTTAATGAATTACTGCACTGCGTAATATGTTAGATTTTCTTTATTTTTATCACAAAGTACCTCAGAGGTCACCGGGAGTCTGCTGATTTAAAAGTGCTGGAAAAGCATCCATAGTGCAGGATTATTTCAAGGGTACTGGTAAGCTGAGGGTTTGGGTACTGGAGGAGGTGTACTGGAAAACAGCAGCACATGGGCAACAAATGGTCTTCCCCACACATCCCAGAAACTGACTCTCCCTCCTCTCCGCCTCCCTGCCCCCCGCAATGTGCATATCCAAATACTTTTCTGGATCACATCACTGTGGGATCAGCGTGCATAAACAGACATCTCTAAAGCGGCTTGTGATTTGGTGATCTCAGCCCAGCTCTTAGTAGCCAGATGCCCATAATATGAAAACAACCATCAAAACTGTCTCTTTTGCTGGCACTGTTTAATCAAAGGGACAATGGGAGAGAATGGCAGTCTTATTTCTACAAAGGGCCCTTCAATGTCAAATTTGCCATACAGTAGAGTAGCATTCACCTCTGTGGCACAGACCACAGCCACTCCGCAGAGGAACAAAAGCTCTCAGACAGCACGCAATTAATCCAGCATCTATTAAACCAAGCACGGGTAATTTTGAAGGAACGTAACAGATTTCTGCTTTAAATTATTCTAAGCACTATTTTTTTAACTCTAGATGGTATGCACAACTCAAAGTACAAAACAGAAGGCTGTGTTTCTGGCAGCTGTTGTCTTCCTGGTAGCTGTTTTATATCCCTGGCATCTCATAATCCTGACACAAAAATCAAGTAAAACACAGCAGAGGAACAACATTAAAAAGCCTCTGGTTTTTCTTCTGCCCACAGCCATGATCAGGTGCCCAGCACTGGAGCAAACAATTAATTCCATGACCAAGGGAACTAATGAAATCTGGTTTCCTGTGGATTTATGACAATACACTGCCTTAGTGCCAGAGACCTGAGGAGTTAGTCTTTCTGCTAATACCTTGAATCCAGATGAGAATTTTATCAGCTGTGGTCTCTGGGAATAGCTTAATGAACTTTAAAGCGGTGATACATTTAGAAAACACAAAGAAAGATATCTTACACACTACACAAGAGTGAGAGATGAAATTTAGTGGTAGGAATTTACAAGATAACTAAAATTGCAGATCAAAACAAATATAGCTTGTCTGCTAAATCCTAAAAACGGGACTGCTGCTTGTTTTATTTCTGTAATGTCTGTCCATACTTTTTCCAGTGCAATGCTATTGAATAACAGTGTGATTGCCAGTATGGTGGTTCCAATAAAAGACGAGTCTTTGTAGCAGTAGAGCATTAAGGTGTAAATAAACAATATGTTTTTACAGAGAAGGAAAATTACCCAGAGATCTAAGATGGACATGTATTTTTTAATCTATTTACAAGTGATTTGGGAAAGAAGATGAAAAGTGAGGTGAGAAGTTTACTGAGAATGAAAAACTATTCTGGGCAGTCAAAACAAGAGTTGAATATGAAGAGCTGCAGAAGTTTTTCATGATAATGAGAGACTGGGTTGTAAAATGACAGATGAAATCTACTGTCGATAAATGCACAGTAATGTTTCTGGGGAAAAAAACCCACCCTAATTATACATGCATAATGAGGGGCTCTAAATCAGCCATCACTTCACGGGAAAATGATCCCAGCATCGTCGCTAATTCTGAGAAAATGACAGGTCAAGGCTGAGCAGGTGTCAAAACCACAAGTAAAATGTTAGGAATAACTAGGAGGGGAGAAAAAAACCAAAACAGAAAACATCATTATGTTCCTGCATAGATCTGTGACATAGTCCTGTGCTGGGTAGTGTTTTCAGCTTCTCCATGCTTCCACCCTCCCATCCTCACAGCCCAGCACACACCCAAAGAGCCAGAAGAGGCATAGGGGCCAGAAGAGGCATAGGGGCCAGCCAGAAAGCATTGGCACTATGGGGCAGCTTCCAAGCGAGAAGAGAACAAATGTGCTGGGACTTACCGGCTGTCAAGAGAGATGGGAGATAAGAGACATGTTTGCAGGTTTGCTAGGAACCAGCTGCCACAGAGAACAAGCTGCACTTCCAGCCCCAGACAGCCCTAAGCATCTGGGTCCTTGCAGCTGAGCAGGCACAGCCCAGCTGTGGGCTGCATGCTCTATATGCACCTTGGTACTCATATTTTGGCCCCAAACTTCTTTTAGAGGTCATTGTTAGGGAAGGTTATTTCCACAGCCAACCCCATACTTCGGTTCTTGCATCTTGTTTTAACATAGTTTATCCCTGATCTTGGATATGTTTTCCTATCCCTATAGTATGTGTCCATAGCAGGAGAAAATCTATTTGACATTTTAACTATAGTTCTTCTTGGGCAAGTTCAGCTGTGCCAGCTTATTTCATTCAGTACAGTTTACAAAAGGTTATCAAACAGCTTGTGGTTGAAGCCTTCACCTTTTTCTGATACAAAAGCTGTATGAAACAGTAAATCCAAACTCAGCAAGCCACAGCTAAACTCAGAGGGTGCAAACCTAGCACCACATCAGTAGAGGGTGAGCATCCCATCCAATTCTGTGGGACCAGGATTTCATTTCTAAGTGTAGAAGCTTCCTAAGATACAACGCTGATTACAAAGACTGAAGGTGGCTCTTTGTCCCAGCAGAAATTGATTCAGTGGCTTTTTCTTATGTGCTCCTGAAATGCCCTAGTGCAACCATGTGTTCTGATACCACAATAGCTCACTGTTGTGCAGCCTCTGCTTTAGTGATTTATTTACATGCCCACATTATTCCCTGGAAATAAGAATCCATAGGAATTAAAAGAGCCTCCTTCCCAAAGCTGGCTGGCTGTGCTGAATGGAAGAAAGACCTGTCAGTGTCAAAGAGAAGCTACACAGAGCAAAGGTACCTCTCTGGCAGCCTGACCTTGGCAAGGAGACAGGAGACTCAACGTTTGCAACAGCCAGCAGTTCCCTTTAATAAATATTTCACAGCACAGAACAGCAGACTTGGGGAGAAAATGGAGGGCAGAGTTCACCCTGTGATGCAAGGTGATGTGACCGGACCTTGTCTAGCAGGGCTGGAGGCCACCTAATTGGCATTCCCACGCCATGCTTGCGAAGAGCATTCTGTAGTCCTCTGGGAACACAAAAATAATTAAAAGGCCCCTCAGCACGCAGTGTTGCTAATGGGCTATTGCCTGTCATGTGATGCTTTTGTGCTCAATTAGAGCAACACAGACTGCTAA
This sequence comes from Margarornis squamiger, assembly GCA_035222235.1. NCBI lineage: Eukaryota > Metazoa > Chordata > Aves > Passeriformes > Furnariidae > Margarornis > Margarornis squamiger. The sequence continues at coordinate 28,172,560 of JAWWTY010000156.1, forward strand.
AAATTCCCATCTCCCTCCAAGAGACACTTGGGTGGACCAAGCCTGCTCTTCTGCCCCACGATGGCCTTTGTTGTGCATTGCCCTACAGTGTTTGTGATAAGGAGCTGAAGGTAAAGGAGGCGGCTGAGCTTCATGCAACAAAGCACACATTGCTCTATTTACTGTGCCACAACTGATCTCTAGCACTGGGAGCAGAGCACATGAAACTGGTTGGTTCAGAACAGGCATTCTAGCACATCCAGGCACCTCCACGGTGACCTTGAGCTGCAGAATGACTGGGCATATGATGCGAAGCAAAGGCCGAGGATCTCTTCCAGGCAGGACCTCGCTCACATGTTGCATATCTGTGTGGACTTCTGGCTTCTCCTAGCACAGTGCAAGGCTCACTTGATGCCAGCTACAGCTGCCTGGCACAGAATTCCTTCAATATTCCCCCCCTTTCTCTACGCAGGTCGTATATGAGATGATGCTGAGAGACATATCAACACCTTTTGTTCTTTCTCAGGAGGGATTTGGCCACCTCAAGGCAATTTCTCTCTGCAGTCTCAGATTTGCCTTCTGTCCAGGCACCTGTTTTATTTACCAGCCCTGCTGTGTGCCTAACATCTTGTTTCTGATGCTCTCACAAGCCTCGATTCACTTTGCAAACCATTGGTGCAAGCCATCAGCGCTTTGCTTGGGCCAAAACAGCAATTCATCTCCAAGGTATGGTTGTTTGAGTATTCATAGGCTAAACTTTAGGTAATTAGCATTGTTAATGTTCTCTGTGTGATATTACAGCTGTGGGCCTCATTAAAATGTTCTCCTGGGAGAAGCCAGGTGAAGAGTCAGGTGTCAGCTTTGCTTCATATGGAAAAACCTGCCTGTTATTCTGAGACAATTATTTGTTTAAACACAAGATTTACACATGATGGTGTATTTAATCCCCATCGCTTCTGACAGCCAGAGAGCTAGACTGAGCTGCTGAGCAGCACTGACATGGCTCAGACAGCCAGCCCCGGGCAGCCTCACCTCCAAGAGGATACCCGGCCAGAGAGGGGAACCCAGCAGCAAGGATCTCCATTTCTTCTGCCTAAGAAAGGCTCAGGCTCATGAGCCCAAAACACAGACAGCAGGCAGAAGTCCACAGGCTCGTCTGCCATATTCCCACTGTCTCACCACACCAGAAGGCTCTGTCAGATCCTGCCCTCTACCTGGCCAGCTCCAGCCCCAGCTCCAGCCCCACCCCAGCCCCAGCCGCTTCACTGAGCAGCGGGAGGTTAAGTGAGCACTTCTGAAAGAAAGGAGAAACACAAAAGGCCACAGATGCCTGAGAGTTGATCAGAACCGAGAGCAGTTCAGGTAATAGAAGAGAAAGGCTGCATTTCATTCTCTGGGGGAGATCTCCCATTCTTACTGAGAGGCTCCGATGGGGAGACAGGTGGCAGTTTTTACCACCACAAACACAGGTCGCCACATGACCCTCACAGCAAGGGCCATGCTGTCCTCTGGCATCTTCCTGGGGCAGCACCAGCCTCTGCTCCTCAGAGGCGTGATGGCATGGCCCAAGGCCACCTTCCCATGGCACCACCAGGAGCAGGGCTGGTCATTCAAGCCTGTCGTTGTATTTTATGCAAGGAGTGGGAGACTTGAGCATGTTATCACTCTGGATGGTGAGTGAGTTATGCCTCAGTAAGATGTCTGGAGAAATGAATATACCTCAGACACTGGGCACAACACATCTGTGCTCTGAAGGAAGCTCTGCATTTTCTCTGTGACCTTCCTGAGTCCTCTTCCCCAGGGCTGCCAGCAGCTGCATGGGCAATTATTTATGAACAGGAGTTGAGCTTCTCCAGCTGAGGAGGTGGCTGTGGACAGATGTCAGTGCAACACATGGGCACGTACCAGCTGTTTGCAGGCGCTGAGCACAGGCAGCCAGAGATGTCCATTAACAGAGAGAGATGTAGAGAGACACGTGCTGGCTCCAGACCTGGCCTGCCATAGCTGCACAGAATTTAAAGCATAAATGGTAGCACTGTTGTTAATTTTTTAGGTTTATTTTATTTTATTGGTTTGGTTTTGTTTGTTCTTTTTTTTAATTTTTAAAAATGTTTTGGTATACCCCCTGTATCACTTACTGGTTGACCTCAGGAGAGCACAGGCAGCTGAGCTTGTGCCTGGGAAGAACAGCCACCTGTGTGGCTATGCTGACTGCTCAGTCCCAGACAAAGCCTTGTGTTTTGAGATGCCACACATGGCTGTCATCTTGCCAACATCTGAAACCAATGGCTGCAGCCTCTAGGTGAGTTTCTTTAGCACCAAATGTTGCTATTTCCCTTGGGGGGTTTGGCAGGCAGCTGAGATTGGTAATGACCATGTCTGAAAGTCTCCCACTTCCTTTCTATTTTAGCTAGTTAAATGTCCATGTTTCTCATGGATCTTCTTTCTGCCAGTGGGAATTGTAGGCAGGTGGCTGGAAGAGCAAAGAGGTGGAGAGAAGCAATGGAGGTATGAGGTTCCTGGTGTGAAGAGAAGCTGAGGGCCTATGTGGGAAAGGGGGATAGCAATGGGTGAGTAGGAGGAAACCTAACAGGATGGAAAGTGGGAGCAAAGAAACTGTAGGATGAGGATGGCTATGGAAGATTACCTGACTGCAGGGAGAGGATTTGTACAGTGGGGTGCTGCTTTGCATAAATTATGCAAATCAGCTGTATGTTTCTTTGGGTTTACTGTTTTGGTAGAGAAAGGCTGGCTGCTCCCCATGCTGCTGCTGCAGCCACTGTCATGGTGGGCAGCACAAGGCCAAGAGCACAGGAGAGTAAATGGAACTGCCTTGGTCAGCCCTTCTGGTAAACGCATCAGCTGGTTCATACTGGAGTAGCTCCACTGAGTCTGCTACGCTGTCTCACACCTGCCACAAATCTGACCCATCAAATTTTGCGTTGAGGGAAGTGTTTAGTTCTTCTTTTCACTAGTAAAAGTGTAATAGACCAGCAAAACTACCTGTTATACCAGGCCCTACTTACTCTTTTAGGAACATTTCAGCAGAGCTAGCTAAATCCAGTCAACATCCCTGTTGTTCTGGACCCTCTCACAGATGGAGGAGACTGGGGCAGAGGAATCACACAGTGGACAGCTCAGGAGGATCCAGTTTTTGTCTTGAACCTGTTCATACATCCATACTTCATCCTTGCCCAAGCTTTCATATTTCGAGAGCTGCACACAGTGCTCTTGGCCCTTGCACTGCACAAATGGAAAAATTTGACTCCCTCTGTAGCCAGGGTGTGCAGCCAAGTCAAATTGCAAAATTTGGGTCCACATTTTTTCTGATGCCTGGTCAGGGTATTCAGAGCAGACTTTTACTTTGTCTCATGAGCTGGAAGCAAATAGCAGAACTGGGAGGCGGCAGTGCTTGCTACAAAGCCTCTGGCATACCCAGACCTTTGTATACATGGAGCAGAAGCCATAGACAGAAATTCCTCATAAAAATGGGAATCACGTAAGAAAAACAGTTTTGTTTCAGGAGAATTCAGAACAGGTTTCTATACATTGGTAGAGGCCAGAACAGTGCAATATCAACTACTAACATCTTTACTAATGATACTAACTTGGGAGAATTGCAGGGCACAGGGATTTTATCTCATTTAAATGTAGCTCTCCTGCGTTTCCTTTGTTGCAAACTTGTGCAGATGAAATGAAGAATAACTATCTCGCAGACAAGCAGTTTCACATACTGGAGATTAGCAGAGGCACCGTCGAGGAGTGGGGCTCCTGCCGGGTGCTGACACTCCCGCAGCGCTGAGCAGAGCCTGCATTCAAATTATTTTGGAGAGAGACAACTCTTCTGCAGGGGCAGCAAAAGGAACGCATCAGGGCAAAGGGGTGCTCGTGCCTCACAGCTCACTGAGCACAGGAGTGTCTGCTCATTATCTGCCCGATGGACTATGTGTGACTCCTTTCCTCATGCTCTGGTGCACGTGTGTTTTTTTCCTTGGGCATCTGTGTATCTGTTTCAGAGCTAACATGTTCATCTGATGATACATATTTAAATAATGTAAATAATTGACATGCAATAAGGAAACGCGCTTTATCAAATGAAGCGAGACCAGGCAAGGCCCAGCATCAATTCATATTCATATGCTGTGCATTTCCTCCCTGTTTAATCTGTGTTTTAAAGGAACCTGTCCCTACTGGGAATTCCACCACCAGCCCTCACTGGCCTCATTTTGTGCCTAGTATGCCTTCAAAACTAATCCATCCTCAAAGCCAGAGGCTCATGTCAGCTTCATTTTGAGAGTGAGCATTTAATTTCTACTTGCTCCTGTCCTTTAAAAAAACCCCAATATTTAAGCTAATAAAGGGGAAAGAACAGGGAGGGAGTAGAAAAACAACTATCTATCTATCTATCTATCTATCTATCCATCCATCCATCCATCTATCCATCCATCCATGCATCACAGCTAAAGCCAGTATTTTATTATGAAGACAGATACCTCCTTGTCCTCTTTCTAACCCATGTTGACATCAGAACTCTGTGTGAGACTTGCAAGACCCATTTCTCCTGGATTTAAATTCAATGTCCCTGTACTTCTTTCACCTGCCTTTAAAAGTGTCTTCTCCCCTCTGCTTATTTTGTAATGGCAGTATAAAGTTCTGAATGACTGAAGATGTGTTAAATTTGTAGATCCTGCTGATCCTGAGGGGAAGTGCCTGGTGAACAGTAAAAATCTTCCCTACATCCAGCTTGCCTTTGATCCAGCCATGTGTGTATCCTTTCCAGTTACTGTGCCTCCAAATGTTCCTTCTTTCGTTTTGGGTATGTGTGGAGAAGCGTTTTTATTAATTGTGTGCCTCAGCCTGTGAACAAATTAGCATGTGTGCACAAAGGTGCTCCCCTGGCCACCCTGTCTGTGCTGCTATGCTTAATTGGTGTGAGCGTAGCAAGGGAGAAACCAGCAGGCAGGCAATTGCATTTACCTCCCTTCTTTCTTCCCCTATCACTCAGAAATTCCTCTACATTATTTTTGATTCAGAGTCTCCAGGCATCTTGTTTAATTTATGCTGCAACTTTCTTATTGTCCCCGGAAATGCAATTGGAAGGAAAAAACCCATGCAGAGGATCTTTAGAGAGGGTGAGGGAAGCTGCCAATGGTGATTATGCACTGAGACAATCAGCATGAAGAGTGGCTAGTGCCTCTGAACAAGCAAGTTATTGGTAAAAAATGGTAGCTTGGATCAATTTGTGGTTTTATTTGCCTCTATGCGAGGCTCTAACCCTCTAACTTCAAGTCCAGCCATTAAACTCAGGCTGCTCTTCCCTGAAAAAGGACTATGTGGAAAAAACCTTTCTTGCCCTCCACCTCCCCATTTCAGGCATTTAGGATTAGCATGGCATCTCCAAGCTTATGCCTGGTATTTCTTCACCTCCTTCTGAGCCTGGGCTTTTGTCTTTGGCCTGTACTGTTTTCCTGTGCTTTGTCCTGTTCACACTCACATACAGACCATGAAGAACCTGCACGTCTTCAGTGTTTTCAGGGGGGTTGATGAATGCACTGTGGTCCAAAGCTGCAATCCAGAGGGAGAGCTTCTGCTGCCTGCACTGAAATGTGTCCTCCACCCCGGCATGTGCCTCCAGGACTTGCGCTTCACGTGGGGGTGAGGGGAGAGAACTCTACAGCCTTCCTTCAGCCAGGGCATCCCTCAGTATGTCCCCTAGCTGGAAATCCTGCCACAGCAGGTGGCCCTGGCAGTCCAGGGGTACAGCTGGCAGTAGCACAGCACCATCCTTTCCCAGCAGCAGTGCTTTTAAAGGGTCAATGGCCCAGCAGCACTCGGTGGGCCATAGGACTGCAGGAGAAATGAGAAATTAGCATGCATGTCCCTGTGTCTCTTGGGCTCACAGCATCCAGGTCTCATAACTCTCCCTTTGTGCTGTCCTGATGCCTCTATTGTTTCTGATCAGCCCTCATTATGTTGATTTAATGTCTTCTGCCTTCTTGGGGCAGAAATAACACTCATCCTTCCCCTGTATCTTCAAGACAATGCTGTGCAGCTGTGGAGAGTCCTTGAGAGTGCATTAGTGGCAGCTTTGACCCACAACCATCTCTTACTTATCTACTCCAGATAAACGATTGAATTCTGCAGTCCTCCAGGCTGCAATGAAAAGATGAACAGGAGACCAGGGTCATTACCTGAGTAAAGCATAGCTGTCATGCTCTCTTACAGAAGCAGTGGTTCAGATCACCCTCGGTACTCCCATCCAGGTATGTTACTGACAACTAGAAGAGCTAGTTTTGGTACTGTCAGAACAGTGCCAGTTGCCTGTTTGGGCCATGTGTAAATGAGCAGGACTTCCTCAGGGCACAAAATCCCTTGGAGGTTCAAGACTTTGGCTCCTCCATGCTGCCTGCTGTTCTGGTTCTGCACATGTGCAACACAGGGAATACTGCCCAGGCACTCAGTGGATAGAGAAACTGAGGGACACTGTGGGGTGCCTCAAGTATGGTGCAGGAGCAGCAGGTTCAGTTGATGCTGAACGCACGAACATGTGACTCTCCCAAGGCTACACAGTGTAAAAGAGGAATCATTCAACACAAAGCTATGGCTCACTTGAAATGCAGGACTTGATGGAAAATGCTGTCCCCAAGGTCACTGAAAGATATTTCTGGACTCAGCAGCTCAACATCTCCTGTTGAGCTGTTCAGAAGGTAACAACAAGCTCATTTGAAATGTGGCCTGAGGCCTGCTGGGAAGCCAAACGGGAGGCTGAGCAGCCTGCTTTGCCCAGTGCTGACTGCAGCCTGCCTCCACCCTAGCAGACTTGCTTGTAGGGCAGCCCCAGCCCCTCCGAAAGCCCAGGACCCCTATGAAACATTCATCAGTCTTAGCCTGCAGCTGAGCCTGAGTTTAGTGTTGTGTCTTGCACAAGTAAAAGACCAAGTGTATTTTCCTTGGCTTCAATGCTCCTCCTCCTCCTGTCCTGCTTCTTGTATGCAGTGTCACTGCTGTTTGTTTACTCTTAAGGACAAATCAGACAGGCAGTGGCATCTCATCCTGATGTTTCTGAACTCACAGAAGTTTTCAGTAGTTTCTTGCAGAGGTGGTCTCAGCTCCTCTGGTTTGCAGTTTTGTGCACCAGCTTCCCCTTCCCTCTCCCAGCTCAGGGCAACCTGAGTCATGAGGGATGATTTTTGTTGGTATTTCTGTAGAGAACTCTGTGTAGGACATAGAAGCTGGCTGCTTCTGGGCTGGAAATTTTGTGAGTGCAGAAGGCTGGGCAGCCAGCAGCTGTGGCCTCAGACAAGAGTCACTCTGGTTCCCTGACAGAAGCTCTTTCTTATCCCTCCCATTTGGGCTTCTCCCTGCTTGAGGAGGCAGGTGAGTCATGATTTTGTGGAACTGGCATGGCCACAGAGCTAGGGGAGACCAAAAGCAAGCAGACAAATGATGGGAGGTCTCATGGGAGTATGTCAAAGGCAGGAGGACAGAGAAAAGGGGGAGCAAAATTCAGACATAGCCTTCTGCTGCAGTTTCTGGGGAAGACAACTTTATTCACAGACATTAAAAGGTTAATTTCTTTGACAACCTCCCCCCCTCCTTCCCAAAGTCTACCTCAGAAATAATCAAAGTATTTAATTAATATTGCAGTAGTCCAAATAAGCGCAATCATCTTTCAGGAGTATTTACATGTTAGGCTATAATTAGCAACCTCCTTGGCACCAGCCCACATGAGGTGACAGGTCACAGTTTCCATTACATACTACATTTTTCCATATCACTGCTCAGTCGTGAGTGACTATGAAATGAGTTAACCAGACTCAGCAAAGATGAGGGATTGAGTGAGCCATGGTGGCAACCAGAAGAAGAGCAAGTGATTTTTCTTGTCAGGAACTTGCTGACAATCATCAACACCTCAGTTAATTAATAACTATTTTTTTAAAGTATGCTTTTCAAGTAATCTGATGAGTGAAAATTCAAGACTTCTATATTCCTTAGTGAGGAAAAACCATTTTCAACCCTGACTGAACTTCCTTCTCCTGCTTACGTGGATGAGAGTGCTTTGGCCATCCTACTGGAAGATGTGTCTTGTTCCAACAGAGGCAGATTGGTGAAGGAGAGACAGCAGCTAAAAACCCAAAAATGTTCTTGAATGCCTTTTACTTCTAGACCTTGCTGTTGACTAGTCAGACATGACAGAACATGTAAGGAAGCACAATGAAGCTTCAAAACAGAAATGAACTTCTGCCTGCAGAGGAAAATTATTGGGTTACTATCAGAGCCTCAGGAGGCTGAGTCCTGGAGTGTTGGCTTCCTCCACTGCATTTGCTGAGATTTTCCTATTTTTACTATTATTTTACTCTAAAGTTATTCATAAAAGATCAAAACAGACACATGTATAAATCTAGACAAAAATGTCAATGAGCAAATTCTCATTTTTTCTCTTACAAAAATGTCAGCATCCTTTTTTTGTCACTTAGACATGCATATTGCCTATTTGCAAGAGCAGCTGGCTGGGCAAAGGCTCAGTGAGGTGGGCACCCACACTGAGGAGAGTCCTTCAGTCTCCCTGGGTGCTTTTTGACTTTCTTCCTGGAACTTCATATCTACACAATGTACAAGGGTTTTGCAGGAATGATGGCTCTTGGTTTGGTACCATGTTGACTCCTCATTTAACTGGCTTTCTGCTTGGATGTGAAGCTTCAAAGACACTTTTTCTGCACTGCTTCTCACCAACCCAACTCAGGAGTCCCATCCTCCATTTTGGTTGGGAATGCAGAAGAAGTATGTTTGAGGGAGAGAAGGGAAAGGAAGGATGAAGCATTTAGGATGCATGCAGATTTCAAGCTGATGCCCTGCCTGGCTGCTGTGAGGCAGCAGGAACATTAATGCTGACCCCCAACTATGGGCTGTCTTACAGGTGGAGCAGGACAAAGATGCAAACAAGTAAAAGTGTCTCCTTAGGCAAGAGAAAGCCAATGAAAAAACTAGAAGGGTAAGAAAATATGAATCAGGTGTTTTTGCAGTGAATTTTCCCACTGAACCTCTTGTCTGGTCCTCCCCCCAGTGCCTCATGCCTGGCTGCTGCTGGTCCCCTGTGCTGGCGGCAGTGGACTGCCCTTCACGCCTCAGAGCATGCAGGGCTCAATTATGCACTAACATGTCTTCCTCAAAATTGGCACCATCTGGACCACCACCTGAATGTCATTTTTTTCCTGTGCAGCTTCTCACATGATTTGCCAGCTTGTGTTTGTGATTTGGAGGGGGGATGTATGTGAAAGGTGGTGAGATCTGGCACAGGTCTTTTGCATAAGCAGTGATGCTGACAGAACTTTTATTTAGGATTTAATTGATCTCTGCACTTCCTTGGAAACCTGTGCCACTTATTCAGAGGAGCTCCCTAAATCTGTGTCAACCTCCAACTGAGGTAAGTTTATTCCTCTAAAAGAATGAACACATTACTCAGCCTAAGGACAACCTCAGAAATAATAAGCAGCTTCTTGTTTGAAATGCTTCCCCTTCCAGGGAAAGGAGAGCATACCAGGACAGGACTTGGAGAGGCCAGTCTATGTTGGGTGGCTGGTGGTTCAGGTAATAAAGGCACCCAAACAGCATCCTACAGATCAGCTCTCACCACCTGCTCCAGGATCCTCAGGTGAAATAAATATTGCTCCATCACCTACAGTGCAGTTGAAGCTCTGATTATACAAAAATGCCCACAATCACAATCTTCATTTTAGGAGTTTGCTGTATTCCAGGACACAGACTCCTAAATCAGATTATGATTTCATAAACCTGGCAAATCCAGGCTGTTGGTGTGTTACTGCAGAGTACATTCTTGTACCAATGCTGCCTCCTCTACCAGCCAGTTGCTGTATGAATGGCACAGGAAAGTTATGCCAAGGCTACCATTCATAGAGGCTTATATTCAGATGGTACCTAAACACACTGTCCAGCTCTACAGGATCCAATTGTGACCTGTTTCTGAGGTGAACAATAACAAGCACGTTGGTCCACAGGGAGTGAAATAATTTGCACATACCAGTAAAAAAATTTAATAATAAAACTTTTAAAATACTGATGTTTTAATAATATTAAGTATATTACTTCTTACAGGGAAACTTGGAAAGGAAGGTTCAGTGCCAGCTGCCTTCAGAGGTCTTGGGAAAATGAGTTGCTTGAATTGCAACCAATAAATTAAAAAATTTCTAGTTAAAAACTTCTTTGAAATCATGCTTCCTGACAGTGTATGCCAACAAAATAAGAGTTTTAAATGCTTTAGCATATGCAAGCACACAGTCTTGTCACTACATGTGCCATCACTAGCAAGCTAACCTGAGAGTCACACCCCTCTGCCTTGCTGATACCAAAGGCTGTGCAGTTGGCATCATTGTGGAAGCCCTGGAAATACATGGTTGTTTTCTAGACACCTGTGAGCACTGATCCCCCAGGACAAGGAGGTCGAGATATTACCTCACCAGTGAAGTTTAAGGAGAACTGTGAAGGATGGAGAATAGCACTGTCTCCAGGTGGGGACTAGTCACATGGAGACTGGGGTAACACTTTCACTGGTATTAAGAGGATTTGCCATTTTGGTTCTACCTAATGGTCAATACATTAAAAAGCAGGAGTGGCCAGCGTTGGCTCCCCTTCTAGGAAGAATAAAGTGAGTGCTTTGCTGAGGAGGGCTCATGAAAGAGCCTACAGAGGCTTTGTGCATGCTGTAGAGATACTTCCATCCATATTCTCACTGCATCCTGCAACTGTGGCAAGTCCTCCCATATGCCCAGGGTACGGGAAACTTCAGGAAGACATATTGCCTCCACTGCTAAGGAAATTCTTTGTCCACCATTAACTCATGGGGTCTGCTTATATACTTTTCAGTTTTGGGGAACCAGTCACTCTGGGTGTACTGCTCCTTCCATTTTTCCAGTCAGCGAGGCTGTATCATTAGCTCCATTGTCTGCACCCTCCACTTTTACAGATAAGCCAGCTCCACCATGCAACAGCTATATGGTCTGGTGGCCTTCTGGTGGAGTCTTTGTAAAAGCTCTCCTAGTTTACAACAAGCATACCTATTTTAGAGACCAAGACAAAAACATATCTGTTCCTAATTACAGGGAGGAGAAGGGTGTATGCTCCTCTGCAGGAGGAGTTCAAGTGCACAGCTGATGACAGGGAAGTGGGGTAGGGCTGTAGGTCTGTACTAACAAAAGGATTTGCCATGTCTTTTTGGGAACCAAGCAGGTCTAGGTCAGCCAGAAGAAGCTCTGCCAGGGAAGGGTCATGGGTCTCAGCCTTTTGTTTGAACTAAACTTGATCGCAATGTCAAGAGCTCAGCTGCTGGTTCAGCACAACTCTAATTAAAACTGTGTCTTACATCCCTTTAATGAATGGTGTAGCAAATGGGAGTAGGCATTGATTGCGTACCAAAAGTCAGCTAGTTTTGGCTGCTCCAGTAAAACATGAGCAGTATGTGCACATAGCTACAAAATAGCTCTTAGCCCCACACACAAATGGATTAGCACACATACCCAGAGTTAACTCCAAAGAAACTTAAGGAAAAACATGCTTTTATTCCAGATGCTGAGAGAAGAGGTCCTTTTCCTTCTTAGGTGCCTGTACTACGTTTGAGTAGAGAATGCATGGCTGCATAGCTGGCTGGCTGGAATAAGACAAGAAATTACTGAAATTCCTGACATGTTGCTTGTTTTTAACAGATGGAATGCATTTTGGTTGATTTGTTGGTTTGTTTGTTTGTTTCTTTTTTTGTGTGTGTGTGTTTTTGGTTGGTTGGTTGGTTTGGGTTTTTTTTGTTTTTAAATAATGAACCACCTCTTCCATTACATCCAGGGCACTAGCAATTGCTCTTTTCCTCCTAAAAATTGAATGTTGGAGTGGTGCCAACTCACAGAGAAATAAAGTACTAGCCACTGGCAAGAAAATGCAGTTTGATTTATTCTATACTTTTAAAGTGAGTGGTAGGGTGCTACATTAAACCCAGCAGCCTTTTAATTATGGATTGGCTATTTCTAGTAGCCCTAAGATACAATTATCTGTCCAAATGGAAAAACAGCTGGGTGGCAAGGCTGAAATACAGGCTTGCTGATTTTGCCCAAACAAGGAGACTCCAACAACTTTCATTGAAGTTTTGGCTGCATAAATACTGTAGGAACCTACCCTACAGCTGGATACAACCCTGTATATCACCTGTATCCAGAGCACATTGAATGACAATGAATACAGTTTTTCAGCAAATACATAAACAATTATTTAGGTTTGACTGTGTTAATACCCTTTTTTCTTTCCAGAAATATTTTGAGTTAGAACTTGACTTAGAAGAATGTTTATAGAAGGTAGAATTAAAACAAATATCAGAGAAAGATTGAGCAAACCACACTGTAACAGTTTTATCCATATTTTTGGGTGGCAGAGACAATACCAGGTGACCAGCATGTCCAAGAAAAACTAAACAAAGTTTCTTGCACATCAACTAGCCAATGTCAGTAGCAATCTCTGTGAGTGAGACACAGATCAACAATTTCCCCAGTAATAACTCTCTGGCAAGTAAATATTTGGCAAGTATATTCAAATAGTGAAAAAAATCTTGTAGGCACTGCAATCTACTTGCAGGTAATTTGTTAACACCAGAAGAAATGGAATTTGTCAAAAACATCTTTGCCCAGTATGACAGGCTCATAGGCTAATAGAAATTAATTTTTCCATCTCTAATATTGGGTGCTACTTGAGCCTGGTATCACAGACCTTGACAGTTCTTTGGCATGTGATGTTGAAAACAGCCAGTTGCAATTTGTGTTTGCTTTTAAATTTACAGTTTAGCTGAGGGGGTAGAAAAATGCCTCCTGTTGGGAGCAAATTGACCCCTCTGCTGGGCCCACACAGACTCCGCACTGTGCTTTGAAGTTCCTGTAAAACCATGGAATTGGTTCGTGGTCCTGCCTGGCCCAGGAAGTCATCTGGTATGGGAACTTTCAAGATATGACTGGTGCAGGGACAGGTTGCCTTCAGCACATATGAGGTTAACACTTTGTGCTCTGCCTGCATTTTCAAGCCTCCCATCATCACTGTTGTGTAGAGGTAATGAGCCTAGTATGGATGATGGTATCCCCCTCTGTGACAATAATAAACTGCATCCCTGATGGAAGTGGTATCTTAAGGAAATGATCCTGTATTCCAGGCCATTATCCAAGCATGCTGGAGAGGCAGGAGGTGATGGCCAAGATTTATACACACAGGAGCTCAGCAGCCTCAAAGGAGCTGAGGTGGTGAGAGGGCAGCAGGTCAGGAAGATCAAAGGACTTTCTGAGTCACCAGCTCATCAGCTGGGCCCTTGCTTCCACGGATGGGAACAGAGAAAGCAGAAAAGGTTCTTGCTGGGACCTCTTTCTCAATCTCCTCTCCCATGAGGATCTTCCATAAGCCGAAGTGAAGTGCCTTCTGCCCTGCTGAGATGAAGCCTTGTTTCTACCAAGTCAAACTCTGTTCCCTCTGTACATATTGCCAGCAGAGATCCCACTGCAGTGGGTGCTCCTGTAGTCTTTCAGGAAAACGAATAAATTGGATCATTTCAAGTGCACTCCCACACAACTGCTCAGCTGGGATGAGTCACCAGGAGCAGGGTGGTAAGCTCAGCAATGTCTCATGCCTGGCTGCAGTGCTAGTACAGCACTGAGGAGAGCACACAGCATCTGCCTATGAGAGGTACTGCAGGGCACAACATAGGAAAAAACACATTTATTTTATGGGGAACTTGTGTATGGAAAACTGTACTTGATTTTGGAAATGTCTGTTCGTGTGTGTGTATGTATTGACCAAGCATGATGGTCAATACTTTACACAACAGTGTTGTATAAAGCTTTCTCTTAACATGACTGCGGGATGGTTGTATTACATGCAAACAAAAAATCCCTGTGGATATTACATAAGCCCTTTCTGTGGAAAAATGATTCCAGGAGTAATGTAGGTGATTTTAACATGTTTTATTGGAACTGTTTTCAAAAACACCTTCACTCAGTGCAGCCAGGTGCGTTAGTTTTCATGAAGACAAATGTGCAGGGTTTTGAAATGGTCATGCATGTCAATAATAGAATTATTTCCAGATCCTTCAGATTTTACAGTTTTAAAGCCTTTGGAGCTCTTTCTGGACTGGGAACAGCAGCTGATTCCTCTTGTAGGGTTGGGCATGACCCCTTTCTGATGGAAGTCAGCTCCCCTTTTCAGCTACTGTGACAGAATTGAAAATGTGCCCAACAGGAAAGCTAGAGTGGGTTTGGCATTGACTCTATCTCCCCTTGGCACTCTTGCTAGGGTAAATTTGCAACTGAAATTCCAAATTTGGCAAGAAAAGGAGGAATCGTTTTCCTGGCAGCCCTCCATAGGTACTCAGGAGAGTGGATGGGGGGTGGTAGCCACAGAACAGATGGCAATGTGGGATGAAGGTAGGTAAAGTGGTCAAAGATGTGCAATAAATAGATTTAACAAATATGTTACACCACAACATGTGTGACACATGCATGTAGTTTTCCACGAAGAGCACAATGCCAGGGTGACACCTCATTTACGCAAATGACTGGGTAATTGTGCCTTATGGACAAGTACAGCCCTTCTGTCTTCACATTATTATGTTTTTCCTGAGTGACTTTTTTTAAAGAAAGAGAAAGGCAGCAAAATCAACAGCAGTCTTTGAGAAACTGGCATATGAGAAAAGCCTCAGCTGTTATAGTCTGAGGTGGGGATAAGGCTGAAAAGAGACATGATAGCCCACAAATACCTACACTTTTCATGATGGGGAATGGATGCTGATATAATGTGCAACAAACTCAAGACAATGCAGAAAAAGACATTAAGGGAAATATTCAGGGGGGGAAAAAATCTACTGTGCTGAACACCTTTGCTATTTGTGGCCTACAGATGGCTCTCAGTGTTTGTAAACTTACTCAGAGATTACTTTTTATGTTGTGTATCAGACATATTTTTTCCTTGCAGTAAGAATACTTTGAGTATGGAAAAATGTGTTCCTGAAGGCTTCTGCTAAGGTCCCATCCATGGATGTTTCAGAGGTGTGCTAGATGTGCTAGATGAAGTAACCTCAGTGAATATTCAGTAGGGAAAAATGTGCTGATTACAGGGAGCAATGCAAGATGAGCTGCCAGGTCTTTTATTATCTATGACTCCATGACTATTGGTACTGAAGGGAGTTCTTGCATAAAAGCCTTTACTGGCTTTATTTATGCCAAGGCTGCTTCCAGGAAGGGGGAATCCATCATGTCAGAGACGAATGCAAACACAGGGCTTTCTCTCTTGCCCTCTGTCTCCATTGGACTGTCCTTTTCATCTGACATAGAGACTGTGGTGTTCTGTGTATACTCTGCAACTCGATATGCTTAAGGCTCCCCAGAAACAAAGACACACTGAGGGTGGAATCATCTTAATACAGTAACTTGACTGTTTTCTGGGAACTGCTTGCTTGGTCAAAAGAGAAAGTCAGGGATAGAAGGCCAAGTCCCATGAGAGTGGGTTGTAGCAATGCCCTGACAGTCAGGCAGGGAGCCAAGGGAAAGATGCTGATCCAGGCCCCTCCACCTGCAGCCAGAGCACTCCTGTGACCCCTTAGAGACCTCAAAGCCCTGTCAGATGAGAAAAAAAGGTTACACGAAAACCACTGTTAGAGTGATGCAGAATTGCCATGATATTCATTAGGTCAGTAATACCCCAGAAAGAGAAAATTCACAGAACCAATTTAATTTCTACTTGGTGCTGGTAGCTCTAGCACTGATCTTGCCATTGCTTCCATGTTTGAGAAGCCTGTGGTTTACTGTGCTGCTTTTCATAAAGCTCTGACAACTGTCTAATTAAAGGATGGCAGAAGGTAGCTAAGCTGTGCCCAGCTCTGGCTGTGAAGGCTGTTTTGCAGAGGGAAAGGCAGGGTGCATTAGAGGAGTTCAGCATTATGGCAGAATGTCTCCATGTTCAGAGGCAGGTTGTCACAGGAGGACAGACATTTTTGGGTAGGGTACCTACCTACCCAAAATGTATGACATACAGAAGCTCAGGAGTTTGGCTCCAAGACAGGGCTTGCAGTCTGCAGGTGGCTCACAGTGGATGATCCATCACACTAAGCACAGAAAGATGTTCTTTTTCCCACGTGCTGGATGTGTGTGTGTGTATGAACAGGGCTGGCTGAGGGTCTTGGCAAGACAAAGTTTCTTTAGACTGTAGAAAGCTCTAATTATCTTGAATTGGCCAGACCATGCCCAAATCTGTCTGTGCCCCAGCATGGAGGATCTAACATACTGTATCAGCCATCAAATGAGGGAATGACTTGAGGCTTTCCCTGTTACCATCTGTATAAACAAATATGCAGCTGTACTGACAGACACACATGAAGAAAATGGTGTCAGAGATTCCAGTTGCCCAGAGGTGACAGCACGGCCAAGCAGCATGGAAGAGAGCGTGCAGGCAAGTGCTACAAACTTGCTTTTGCCAAGGTGCTGCCACTGCCTGAGCTCAGGATGTGCCAGTTCTGCTAACAGGCCAAATTGTGCTGTTGGGTTGAGATTCAGAGGGGTGAGTCCAAACCACATCCGCATCTCCCTCCCCCTGCTTCTGTAATTTCAGAGGAGATATAGAGCTCAGCAGCATTATACATGGCAGCTCTTGAGGAGTGCTTCTGTTAGTGAAGAGACTGATTCTTCAGCCAGATTATGCAGGGAAATTTTAGTTTGACAACCCCTTCATGGGTTGCACAGACAAGCCTCTCTAAGATGGGTTCAGGGAAAACAGGTGTTAAGGAAAGGCAGCTGAGAACCACAGATGCTGAAGCAAGGGGAAGATCCAGTGTAATGGTGATCTGGTGTGCTGGCAGCCTGATGCGTGGAGGAGCACTGATGCTCTGATGGGCAGAGATGCAGCATGGCTTGAAGATAAATAAAGAAACAAGCCTGTCCTGCAGAACAAGGGACTGCACATCACAACTCTTGGTCTGATTCCTGAGACATTAAAGATGGACTCCCATGTGCGCTAAGCAGGGGATCTAGCTGAGGAAGATACCCATTTCCCTGGCCCTTTCTGGTCCTGTCCTGCAAAACCTGCAAATGTTACAAGTCCTGCAGAGATATATGGCATGCAGAAGAACGAGATGCTCTGAAGGATGTAGCCCGGCCATCCCGAGCTCCCATGGCTGGGCACAGCAGGGGGGTCACAGGCAGGACTGGGGAACAGCAGAGCCCTCGAGCGGGGTCACCAGCAGTCACACCTTGTGGCTCCACAGCCAGGCACGGGTTCACCATGCTGATGAGGAGAGGTTGGGCTGCAAATGCCGCTGAGCTTCGGGACCTTCCCAACCTGAGAGTCGCAGGGCTTGGTCTCCCGTGGAGCTGTGCACTCAGCTCACTGACGGGCGGCTCTGTGGCCATTCCCAGGGTGCCAGTGCCAGAGAGAGGGATGAGGGTCACCGAGGAGAGCGTAGCTGCCAGCAGCATGGACATGGGCTGTAGGGAACCAGCACCTTCAGCACACCGCAGCACTGCCCCATTTCCACAGCGCTGGAGGGCAGTCGGAGCTGGTGCGTGCGGGGTACAGCGTGTTCCATGGCCTGCTGGCCTGTCCCACGGCCTGCCAGGCTGTCCCACCGCACACGCAGCAGGGATTCACAGAGCCCATCTGCCCCCAGGAACAATCCTCCACCCGCCGCCCTGCCCCTGGCGCCCACAGTTTGGCCCCACGTGACCCCCCGGAGAGATTGTAGAATCCCAGATGCTTTTACATGAAGCGTTGTGTTGTATAAAGCGTAATTTGAATTTTTTATCTGGTGTGCCTGAATCCCTGTAGGCACGAGGCTCACGCTGAACCATGGCAAGGATCAGACGCCCATGGTTCTGGGCTGTACGCAATGCACCAAGCAGGAGTAGCCTGCACATGCATGGACGTGAGGAATACTGTTGAGGATCCAAAAGGAATAACCACTCCTGAAATCCCGGTCCACATGAAGACTTCCTAGTCCATCCACAGAAGGTGCTGCTCAGGGCTAGCTGTCACCTACTGTTTATGTAAGGATGGCATGGTTTAAGTCCCCAAAGATGAGAGAGAGAAGCTCAGTTTAGTATTAGTGCTGACAGACAGAAATACCCAAGGAACAATGCCATTGTCCCCAGGAGATCTGTCTTCTGCCACACAGGATGTTTCAGTGTGTGTTCTGAGTCTCCAGACAGGAATGTACTGGTAAATCCCTGAATTCTGCCCACTAACATCCACCCACTGTGTGGGGTGAATCCACAGTTTCTTACTGCAAATACAGAGAGCAACTACACTGACACTTGTGGCAATAGCCATAAATTCACATTAAAAGGCTTCAAGTGTACATATTGCTGTGTAAAGACAGCCTTTGAAAAGCCTGTTTCCAAAGCTTAGCAGCAGGATTAGGTTACTGGCTCTTAGCTACGAGCTTTGCAGATGCTAGGGGCTGGCAAAGCAAAATCTGTGTCATGTGAAAAAGTTGATCAGGTCTGACTCTCCCCTGCCGCGAGATTACTTTTCTCACTACAAAGCATTTTTCCCCACTGGTAAGTTTAAAGTACGTGTGGGCATGAAGATAGTGTATTGTTCACCAGCTCGCTGTTCTGCTGAGCAGCCACCTTGCTTGTTCTCTGGCTCAGGTTATAAGTGTGTTGAGAAGCTGCAAAATTGCTCGCAGCTTAGAAGATGAAATCATGATAACCTAGCCTATTTTACCCTACTGTGAGCTCTACTTTAATAATCCTGCTTAATCATTAAACCACAATAAAAGCAAGCCAAGGAGTTTAAGGCAAGAGCCAAGCCAAGGTGTATCAGAGCACTGCTCAAAATTTGAACTGAGCAGTCAGCTAGAGACATATCCCCACATAAAGGGATAGCAAAGTTGTGCAAAAGGTCAAAAGCTGTGGGAGAAAACTCGTATCTGTTGGGAGTAGTTGAAGGAGCCAGAGTCAGCTGTGAGCTGCTCCTGCTAGTCAAGAGTCTGCAGTGGTGCCCTATTTACATCCTTCTCCCAGGAGACCATCTTGTTATCTAGAACACACATGCCACTCAAATCTTGCTGTTGATGTAGATGTTTTGATTAAACCTTTATGCCTGATGATTATTGAGTGTAAGAGTGGTTATTTTCCAGAATGGTTCACCCCTCTACTGAAGGGTACAAAGGCAGCAAATGGACAGACCTATTCCTTGCCCACAATGCTGCATATTGTGTTATAGCAAACTAATTTTTTCTAAGGCCACCCCTTTCATACATAGGGTGAGGTTAAATTTAAAAAAAAAAATGTGGAAAAGCATGAAAGGAGAGAATATAAAAAAATTAAAACCTGAGAAGACACACTGCTTCTGTCACTCTGCTGGAGACACTGAGAACAGGATTAGGCCAAGCCCTGCCCATGGATGCATCTGGAGCTTGCACTGATTTCAGGAGGATTTTTCTTGTGCGCTTGAGTGCAGGACAGACAGAAAAGATTTGGTCCTCATTGCTTAGACTTTTCCAGGATGCTCAATTTATTTGTGCATTTCAGGAAACAGACTAGTACAGTCAGATGTTCTGTACCTGGGTTCCCCTTCCCCCACCCAAAACAGAAATAATTTTAGGCTAAAAGCATCACCCATGCCAAAAGATGAGAGAACCAAATTCTTTCCAAGGCAAAGGACTTACCAAAACCACCAGGGTTTCACCTGAGTAGGACTAAACAAAGAACTTCACCACAGTCTGTGACAATTTGGCTGAAGAGACAATGAGCCAATTTTGTATTTTCAGACCAAAATAATAGTCTGGATGGGGAACACTCTTGCCTCAGCTTCCTTGAAATTGGGGAGTAAGAGGATTGGTATTGCTGAGATCATTCTACAACTTGAATTATGGTGCAGAAAACTGATTCAAGTTTTGCAGTCCAAAATGGACTATAATTTGTCTTCATTGTCTCTCTACCACCTCTTGTAGGATTTGACTGCAGCATGGAAGCATCCTGGTATAACTTTACAGTGCATCATGTTGTTGTTACTGTAGTAACTTATTACTAGGACATCTTGTGTTATCTTTATTGCTGCAGTACCAGGTACAAATGTGCCACTGTTTGTCCACAAAGACTGTTATTACTACCTTATTCCCCAAACTAATTTACTGCAGCATCCTGTTGTGTCTTATTGCTGCATTATCAAAATGCTACTTTACTGCAGCGGCCTGTGTTACCTTATTGCTACATTTATTCTGGTATTATTATGTCAGCTTACTGCCACTTTTTATGGCTGCCCTGCTACCATTTTATTACAGTACTCTATGGGATCTTAGTGCTGAGTTATACCGAGAGTACATTAATCCATTTGCTTTAGCCTAACGCTGTCTGCACAGGCTTGTCAAACCTCCCTAGTATTTGTCCTGGGTGCTGTTTTGCCACAATAACCACAAATGCTTGGGATACTCTACTATCCAAATAACAGTGTACAGCCATATTTCACAGCCATAGCCCTGTAAGTATGGGAAGCTTTGTAACTCTCTTGCACAGCATGGACATTGTAAAAGCTTTCCAGACTGTCCTTCCTTGAAACAATACCATTCAGAACATAAACAGAGGTGGAAAGCTGATCTCCTAACTCATCTTCAGCACGATGAGGTAGTTGGAAGACATGGGACACTTATAAAGCAGCAGACTACTGCTTGCAATGCTCAGTGGGATACTGTTGGGTGTACAGGAGTAGCATCACTTGGAATAAGCAGTGGCATTAAAAAGCAATAATTCAAGGATATGGTTCATGTGGAAGTAGTTACATGTTAGTATCACCATATGTGAAGTAAAAGACACATGAAGAACACTTCATATGTGTTCCCAGGAGGAGGCCTTGTCTACTCTTATATTTGTTTTGAAGAAATTTAGTCAGGAAATGAGGAGCAGAGCTTTCTTGCCTCCAGAGAATATGCAGCTCTGTCCGCTCAGCTAGCCATTACTGAGCAGATTAGCTTGCACGAGTGTGCATTTAAATGGCAAGCTGTTCAGCATCCAGGCCTCCTGATGCATGCCCATATGCATGCTCTCTGTGTCTGTAAGAATGCCCTCTGTGCACTCAACTGTTCAAACACAGAATATTCCCCATAGGCAAAATACTGCAGCAGACATGACCATCCTGCAGGAATGAAGCCAAAAGACAGAGCAGGGTGCTTTGCTCACAGGGCAGCAGCACATCTCCAAGTTAAAGTCTCGCGTTTCTGCTCTCTGAGTGGACCATAACTCAATTTCCACCTGTCCCATCACCTGCCAGCATCCTCCAGTCCTGCCCACATGTGCCCCCATGCTGCAGGACACTGAGGAGTACCTCTGTGGAGCCACCCCATCCTTACCCCAGGAGATGACCTCTCCAACATCAGGAACTCTGTCAGCAAAGCAGAGACACCCTGGTAACACTTCACCATCTCTACTCCTTGCCACACACCATGCTGGATATGTACATCTTGCTCAAGAATATTCTGCAAACCACTTTGAGGGTTCACAAGACAGACCTCTGGTGGGAAAGGCCTGGAGGCTGGGCAGCCCTGGCAGTAGAGTAGCTTGGAGTTCAAGCAGCTGTTGGTTTACAGAGCCCCAGTGATGCATGGCAATGTGGGGCTTCAGAAGAGATAAAAGAACTCTGAGAAGACCTAACCTCTGCATTTTCCTAGGGAAGACTTAAGGGGGCATGTATGAATATACATGAATGGACAAGTGAGCCTTTTATGTGAAGACCTGCTATTTCCTGAGGGGACCCTTTGGCCAGGTGGACAATAGAGGACAAATGGGTCTTGCAAGGAGAGCTAAGTGGCAATTTGGAGGGGACCAAATGTCCCCTTCAGAGGCAGAGCACCACAAGAATGTCCAGGCACATCCATGGTGGTTCTGCAGTCCTGGAACTCACTTGTATGTCATGTATGTAGGATGTGTAGGATGAATTGAGTCTGAAGGCCTCAGACAGCAGGTGTTTAAGGTATACGCATGTGTAAAGAACAAACATCATACTCAGTATTCTACTGTACATTCATGCAGGTGTATGAACCTTAGGTATAATCAATAATAGAAGTTTTCTGGGGGAAAAAAAGAGGTATCAGAATGAGAACTTTCACAGGTAAAAAGGGAAGGTCCTTCTTCTGAGAGAAACTATGCTGGCATGTTTTTGTGCATATGTAGGCCTTAGATATTAGAATAATACTTGCCTCAGAAGTGAATGTTGTCAATAGCCAGCTGTCTACTTAGCTAGATGGCTTTGCCTAGGTAGGAATGCAGACTTATAGCCATGTAGCACTTGCTACCACCTGTACTAAAAGCCAATTTGCCTTGGCATGAGTGAAGAAGACCAAGAAACATCTAGTTTCACATATGATTCATATCTGAACTGCTTGCAAAATACAGGAGATTTTGTGGCAACAAGTCTTGAAATTTTCATATGTAGACAATATATGTCTATATTATATACATATTCTCTATGTGAATGCAGGCCATTTTCCTATCTGCAGCTAGTAAAAGTGGGTTTTTTATTAAAGTCACTTCAGTTCTGTCCTCATCCTAACCTCCATACTCCCAACAGTTTGAAACAAGCTACTGGGTCATCTCTTGCTGTTGCTATCACGGACTGTAGGTCAGATGAGTTTTAGTGGAAGCTCTTTTCCTCCAGTGGTACAATTTCATGCTCAGAATGATGATTCTCAGCAGGGTCAGTTATCTGAGCATGGTGTCACAGCTGGGTGTGCTGCTGTTTAGGAAGGGTCACCTGGCACCCAGCGCCCTGCCCATTCACACCCTCCTTCTGCTGGTCCAATCTCTACCAATTCCCTCCTCACTGTAGACTGAATTTAGACACCTGCCCACATCAGAGTTGCCTTTCCCTGTATATTTGTGAGCAGATTTTGTCTCTCTGTGATTGGAACTCGAGTCCAGTTTGATCTGCTTGGAGTAAAGCTTGAACATCCATCATTGATTAAGTATGCAAAATCTTAAACAAATAGAAAATTAAATAAAATATAAACCAACTCACTTTAAAATACTGCATGTGTGTGTGTGTGTGTGTGTGTGTACTTGTGTGTGCATTGCACATCTAAAACATGACTTTTTGAGCATCAGGCAGAGTCTGATCACATTTGCACTATGCACACATGCAGAGCGATTCCGCCGACATCAGAGGATTTGTACCAGTATCAAAGTCTGACTTGATGGGGCAGATCCTCAGGTGATGAAAACCACTCCTGTGCTCTCAACTTCAGCTGAGGATCTGGCTATCATCTCTGGACATGCTACATGCTATTGGATGGACAAGTGATGAACTTAAATAATGCCTTTTTCATTGCTTTAAAGGAGAAGAAACATAGGAAATAACACAAAGTTAAAGTCAATGAATCTGCAGGAGAAATGCATTTGAGATTTTGTGAGAAGGAGAAGCAGCTTCCAGCAGATATTTTATTGGATCCAGATGGCCACAAGAAAGGGAGCAAGTGAGATTGTAGAGCCATCTATTACAGTCATGTTTGTGCCAGGGAGAAAGGAGATGCAGAAAAATACCAATCTCTCTCAGCTGTTCTTTCTCCTAGTTGTGGTTGGGTCTGTTTCCTTAAATAAAAAGACAGCAAGCCCTTGCCTTGTCGACCTTCTGTGTACGGTGAAGTGTGCTCCTCCAAACCTCGTTTGGAAACAAAGTACCTGCACAGAGCTTGGGGTCCTTACGGAGCTGTGCAGACAGGAAAGTGTCGATGTAAACTATGAAGAGAGGTGCTCCCCCGGCACGTGGCTCTCTGCTTCCACTCGCTCAGGCTCTCTCCTCTGCAGGGACCTGCTCTCCCTGAAATGCCCCGTCCCCGGCAGTGGTCCCAGATGCCTCTCCCGCGGGGCGGTCGGCTGAAGCTGTCAGGAGGACTGCATCAGGCCCGTGAGGCGCTTGCTTGCCAGAGACTTTCCCTGGAGAGAGGGACAAACAGACACAAGAGACCCAGAGGTGTGAGTGATGCCATGGGATGGTTTGTCCAGGAGTGAGGGGCAGGGGCTTTTCCCCCAAGCAGGGCACAAGCAGGGAGGCAGTCTCTGTGGGGTGAGCCTGCCCCCAGCATTTTGGCCACCTGAGGTTTTGCCCCAGGCAGGTGGTTTGGCAAGGAGGGGTTGTGCCTAGTGATGTCCGGGTGTCTATTGCTATCAAGCTCACCAGGCTGTGCCCTGAGACACTGTCTTGTGAAGATGTTTCCTTTCTCCAGTTACATGGGAACTAGTGAAAACAAATGCCCTGTCCTACGCTCACTGCTACTTGTCCTGCCCAGTGCTGTCCTGCCAGTGCAGAGCACTACCCCAGCTTAGGGAAAGATGCACAACCAAGGCGGTGGTGAAAGCTGGGATGACCTTCCCACAGCCTGTGAATCCGTACCACCTGCACAGTGTCCATCAGAAACAGATCTAGGAAAAATGTCATTTCAGAAACAGCTTAGCCTGTTCCTGCCCTGCTGGCACTCGTCTTTGCCCACTCCTCGGTCTCTTGTCTCCTTGGTTGGTGCCTGTTCACTCCTACCTGGCCTCCCTGACCTCCCTGTGCTCTCCTCCAAGCTGCCAAGGCAGGATTGTGGCCACAGCAGACTTGCTCTTGCCCTGCTGGCATCCACATGAGCTTTCCCACTGACTGGCAGGACCAAGGACCAGGGAGAAGGTCACCTGCACATCTGACCCCCTTCACTTGCTCAAGCCATTCAGTGCTTGCTTTCAGGAGCAGAGGAGGACCTACAGCCAGTCTTCTCCATTTGCAGACAGCAGGAAAGGTATATCCCTGTAGGGGATACTGATGGTTTTGCAATCACTGATGTAACAGTGAAAAATTGTCTCAGGTATTGCATCAGTTGCTGTGTTTCTTTGGTGAGCTTTCCTCTTGAAAAATGGTGTTTTTCTTCAGGGAAAAAAAGTCTTGCTTGAAATAAACATTCAGGGAATACCAGAGAGCTGTAGAATACCTAGCAGCTCTTGAACAACCTCCTCTTCATTACTATATTTAGCCAAAGTTTCCTTTGCAATAGGAAGTCTTACTAATTGCTGTTTCAAAGAAGACGACACAAAAAGAGCAAGAGAAACAGATTATACAGTGAAAATGAGTATGTGCAAAATGTAGACAAAATTTGAAATGCAAAAATTAGCAGGTCATTTGAAATAAGTCTTTTTAACACTCTAAGAAAAAAGAAACACTTCCTACCTCCCTTTGATTTCTAATCTCTTCCCCTTTAGGACTGTTCCAGGAGGATGTATCAGTTCCCTACAGAAGCCTCATTTCATTACTTAGATGTGTGACTTTCACCAGATAATTTGCTCAGCAACAGGAACACATGTGGCCTAATCTGTCTGCTTTCTGTACATCAGTGATCGGCTGCTGGAAACACTGTCATCATTCCAACTGTCCTGCCTGGGACAAGAAACCCACAGTCACTGCTCTGTGCCTTTGTGCTCTGCCACACAGCACTTGGAGTGGGAATGGTCAGAGCTATGCAGACACTCCAGCATGACTGCCATTTAAGACATGCGTGCCTTTTTTTTTTTCACTATAAATAAAATTCTTCATTATTATTATTTTTAATGCACTTTTGTGAATGATGTCCAGTACCAGGGGATGGCTAAGTCTTCTGCAGGGCAACGTGGCAGTGCTTGGGGGTCTATAACCACGGCTGTCATTTTGCTGCTGTTAAAGAATACCAGAAAGTGTTAAGGAATTATCAGTTCCTAAATCCCATTTATAGGAAGAAAAAGGTAAAGATGCATGTTACTTTCTGGAAAAATAACAGGGCTAAGTTTAGAAACAAAATGTTAGTTTCCACCAATATTTGGATACTTCCTTGGGAAAAATAAACAAATAAGCCTCAGGTTTATAAAATGACTATTCAGTCAGACTCTAACTAATCTTCAACAGGCAGCTTCTCTTGTTATCTTCTCACAGGCAGGTGGCCTGGGGCTATGCCAGCTCCCTGCTTCAGGGTCCAGCGGGGCTGAGGAGCAAACACTGTTCCACATTCAGGCCGGATTTCAACATGCACATGTTCAACATGCATGTGTTCAAAGCAGGAATGGGGAAATGCTGGTGGTGGGCCAGGCTGAGGAGAGTGGATAGCTGCCAGAAAGGCTGCCCTGCAGACGGTGGTGGGTTGGAAACAGAGCCAGTGCCTGTGATTTGCACAGAGCAAAACCTTGCTCATAGGTTTCCCAGTGGAAGCTGCTTCTCGTTGCAGGGAAAGGCAGTGGCCTCCATCTGCAGCTCCCCATCTCATGGGAAAGGCGTTACCCTGGGAACTGCAGCAAACTTCCCGCCTGCAGGATGGGATGAGTCCCCAGTGCAAAGCCCGTCTGTCTGGGAGGATAACTGTGCCAGGAAAAGCCTTGTGCACAGGGATGTGCAAACAGATGGGTGCAAGAAGCTCCATTTTAAGACCACAAAAAGCAGGCAGCAATGTTGCCTGCTCGGCTGCTGTGTTCACCTCTGTGCTAAGACAGATGGCAAAAGGATCCCTGGAATTGCGTAGAGGGATTAATGCTCTGACATTTTTGAGCACAAGAAAAAACACTGGGACTGTGAGTGTAATGTTGATTCCCCAACTATAGGCATACTGATGTAGGCAATTTTGTTTCAGCCCAAGGCAGGGCCAAGTGTCAGTCTCACAGCATGGGTCTGAGCAGTATGAATAACTGTGGGCTGCAGGTAGGTGGGCTGCAGGTGTCCAGTTTGGGAGTCTCTCACCTTAGACATCCTCATTAAAATAAAAATAAAGGGGTTCAGGAAAAAAACACATTTCATAGGGAAAGCTGGTACCTTTTTTCTGTTACTAAAATGAACAAGAAGGGAGCAAAACACTGTGTTACAGGTGGAAAAACTGGATAGGATCCGTGATCTACCTGCTGATATAAATCAACATGACTCAATTGCTTTCACAGAACTGCTGCTGATTTACACCATTTGAGGGGCTGGTCCATAGCATCTCTGTTTCAGGTTTAGCCCTCCAGTGCTTCTAAGGCACAACGCAAATCAGGAGACACAGAAAGTCTGCACTATTGCGCTGACTGAGAAAAGCCAAAGTATAGCATACACAATGGCTCCTTTGGGATGGGGCAGTGGCTCACTCCCCAGGCAGCCAGCATTCTCCCCAGCCACTCTGTCCAAACCTACCTGCTCCCGCTTGCCAGGAGGGTGTCCACAGCCCAAGAGTTCCGGATGGCAACAGCGTGCCTTAGTGTCATTGCTTACAGTCCAGAAAAGAGGCCTCCAGGTAACCAGGAGAAGGTGGGCCTATGTTCACCTCAAGACAGCAGAGGTGCGGTGCACCCCTGTATTTTTTGTGATAGCACAACCCTTCCCTGAGGCTGGTATGGTGTGAGTGCCTGAGTCAGTCAGGTGAAGGCTGCTCTGGAAGCTGGAGATGGCTAAAATAGTTCACAGTTGGGTGCAACACAGGCCAAAAAAGTTCAGGTCCAAGAGGACATGCTGGGTCTTATCTGCCACCTGGATGGAATTCCCTTGGGGAGATCTCTGACAGAGCA
This sequence comes from Margarornis squamiger, assembly GCA_035222235.1. Classification (NCBI taxonomy): domain Eukaryota; kingdom Metazoa; phylum Chordata; class Aves; order Passeriformes; family Furnariidae; genus Margarornis; species Margarornis squamiger. The sequence continues at coordinate 28,200,081 of JAWWTY010000156.1, forward strand.
AGGATATTTCAGATTATTACTATGTGAAAGTTTGGCACAAAGAACCACTGGTTTCTTTAAAAATGTTCACTGAAAATAAATTACTTTTTTCTTCCACGTGTCTTAGTTTAGCATGAAAACAGTGGCTGCCCCTATATTTCTACCTCTCCTTTCACCATTGAAAGAAAATGTCAACAACTGCCTTATTTCCAGGAGAAATTTCATCTAAGCTCTGCTGGCAGGGGATTTGGAAAGCATACAATCTCAAGCTCAGCAAACTTCAGTACTTCCTTTACTCTGTCGGATGTATATGCTGAATAACATAAGGCCAGATTACAGTGGATGCAAGAAGTAAACTTTTGACATGGGATCTAAAGCTTACAAAGAAATCCCCAGTCCTCCAGTTCCAAAATATTTGTCACTACTAATTAGGGTTATGACAATTAAAAGCCCAGACTGTTGTCGCTCAAACAGAATAGCACAAGCAGTAGGGCATATGTTGTACGGCATATGTTGTGTGTCATCTTGGATGCAGGAAGGCTTTCTTTTCTCTCACGTCCTGCAAGCAGCTGAGCTGTTACACAGCTTACAGGCAAGGATGACATGCAGCTTCACTGTACCTTAGTAAAGGTAATGTCCAGTTCTCTCTATGCAGCTGAATGAATCATAATTTTTTCCCCTGAACATTGGTGTGACTGAGGAGCCTCAGTTTTTAAAGGCAGTGTAAAATTTGAATTTGGATTAATCTAAGGAAAACATCAGGGGATTCTTCATAAACCTAATGAAATTGTCCCCCAGAATCTGACTTCCAAGTATGTGGCCCATCTTACTGCTTGGCTACATGTGAGGCAGAGGACTGGACCTCAGCATTTGTGGACCATCAGGGCTCACTGAGGCCCAGTGAAATAAAGATTAACGTGTAGGTCACAGGAGATGGTTAGCATCTTTAATGGCTGAGCTTTTGCTGAGCAGCTACTAAAGTGTAAAATGCAATCAGCAATTATTTTAATGAAGCAAAATTCAGCAATTTAACACAGGCAAAGAGTCAAGTAAGAGGAAAAAAAAGTGTTTCAGATTTGACACAAAATGGAGACAACAGTTCTTTCAAATCTCCTGTACGAGCCAGCAGAGTTTCCATCTTACTCTTTGCTTTTATCTACCAAAACTAGCATTTTGCACAGTTGGTAGAGAAGGCAAAGGCTGGGAACTACCTTTTAAAAATAATTTTAAATGGAAAGTTTAGTTTTGTCCAGTACCTGTGGCTTCACACAATGTTAATGTGCTCTGCCAACCACAGCATGGTTCCTGTATTTAGCATGCAGACATTCACCACCACCAGCATGCACAAGCTCCTGTGCATGTCATCAACAACTTACCTGAACTCCCAGGCAGAATTTCTCTAAGGAGCTTTGTGGCTGCAGCAGTGAGGGAGAGGAGGCATGGTGCAGCAGCACAGGCTCCTGTTTGCCATGCCATTACCAACCAAAGTGCTTTCATGCTGGCTGCTCACCTCCATGATTTACACCCACCACCTTGGAACTTTGTCTGCTATAGATGGCTCCACTTCTTGCTTTCTACCCCTCTTTTGCACTCAGGGCTCTCCTTTTTCCAGTCTGCTGCCCAAACTGCTCCAGCTAGAAGCATCACCTTCCTCAAGGAGAAACTATCTCCTAGGGTGCACTGTTGCCCCATCCCTCTGTAAGACCCTCAGCCAGAGAACTGGAGCTGGTCTTCATTTCCACTTGAGAGGAGCAAATCCTACTTCCATCGGCTTCAATCTGAGTATTTTCACGTAGTGACAGGCATTGCTCAGCCTTCCTACCTTTTAGCTAACATACTAGAAGCAATTGGGCAATGGGCAAACAACGACCTGCAACTACATATTACTTCTGAAGAAAGAGATCACCATGGCCCTAGCCCTGTCAGCACTGTTTGGTTTTCAGTGTTATATTACACTGCAGATTTTGGGAAGACTTTATTTTTGTGTCATTTAAAAAATATTATTTTTATTATATTTTTTAATTAAAATATACATTGCAAACATAAGATGAACATAACATAATGAAGAAACAGAATTAAAAACATAAGCAATACAGAAAAATAACTTAGTTCAACACAAAATAAACACAGACACATAAACTATGAACATAAAATAACATAAATTAACACACAAAATAGGGTAGAAAGCACCACCAATTACACACTGACACAGACTAAAAACAGGAGCTGCAAAGGGGTTGTAGAGGGTACGCAGGGAGTGGATGCTCCTGGCAAGCAGGATGCTCACCCATTTTTGGCAGCATGGTCTCATGAGTTACCCCCAAACTCCTGCAGTGTGGGCCCCTCTCCTAAGACTTTGCTGACATGTTACCTGAGCTTCTCACCTTTACTGCTGATCACAGTGAAGCTCAGCCACCATGAGTTATATTCCCACATTTGATATTGCTTTTTCCTCTTCCAGCTTATATCACTTATGGGAACAGTTCAGAGCCACAGTCCAATTAAAACCAGTATCATCTATTCCCATTTTATATGTGAGGATTTCCTACACTTCCTAAGGAAGGCATTGCACTTTGCTTTGAGAAATACCAGTGCACAAACAAAGACCTCGGTATTCACCCAGTCCTAGCACAACTTCATGATGGCTGGAGTTCTCCTGTACTGTCCCACCAGGACCACGAGGAAGATCCTCTTCTGCTGTGGAGCAGGGGCTCCTTGTATCTGAGCGAGCCAATTTTGGAATTAGTTGAAGCTGCCTAAAGACTGCAAATCCAGGATCTGTTCCTGCCTTTGCCAAACAAAAGGGAAGACAGAAGTGCAGATGGATCACTGCAGCCAGTATACAATAGTGTAGCACTGTTTTCTTTTGAGACATCTCAGAAAATGCCCTAACTGCATGTTGCTGGTCTGGCTCTCAGGCAAGGTGTGATTCTGTGCAAAGGACTCAGTTTGTTTAACTGCCTTCAGCATGACTGGGAACCAGATATGTAAATATGTAAATATGTAACAGAGGAAAACAGAAACATCACTGAAATATCAAGCCCCTCTGAAGTATCAGAATAAACTTGGCTGAAATCACTTCAGGGGCTAAGCACACCCTACCCCCCAAATTCCTTGCTAAGGTTATGGTTTAGTATCTGCAGCTAGCAGCTAGACCTGTCTGTAGGCAGAAGATACCAACTTTTATCTTCCAGAGTTTGTGTGTGGCTTGAATAAAATACAGTAAATTAATGGTAAGTATGTTATAAACTCTGTGTAGTGCCTTTCATCCAGAAGGATCCTTAAGCAGTTCACAAATCATATGCACAAAGATCACTCACCCACTTGGCCCACTCAGGGGCAAAAGGAAGCGGCCATCCTGTGCCCAGCAGCACTACACAGCTGTGCTTTTAGGAAGGGATGTGAAGAATAACTTATCCACTAAAAACAATGAATACTTATCCTTTAAAGGAGCTCCTGTATTATAGAACAGACCACGCAGCATACATATAATACATGCAACCTACCACTTACCAAGCCAGGAGAGGTACTATGGCGATCCCAAGAATAGATGTGACATATTCAAGCATGCAGTGATGAGTGAATACATGCCCTGTGCAGGCCATGCTTCCGGTCCTCCGCAGCGCTGGGGCACACACTGACTAGTTATTGCACACCAGAGAACAATCAGATGACAGGCTGCAAACATTGGCTGAATCCCCTTTATGCTTTGGGTACCTTCTGATGCTTTCCATCACTTAAGTAATGCAAGTTCCTTTCCTCAGTAAAAGCCACTATTTTTTAAGGACCAGAGTAGTGGAGCAAGCACATTTTCTTTTAAACTAAAACATTTTATTTTAAACTAAAATATCTTCTAAAAATAAAAATAACCCTTTTCCCAGATGTCTTTTCTTGATGCCAAATCTATGAAACTTTGGAATCCAATCCTGTATCCTTCCCTTCTAACTGCCTGTTCTGATAGCCACTTCACCAGCATCTCAGTATATCACCTCTTTATAGTTTCCAGTTTTTCAACCACTATTCTATACCAATAAAGGCTCAAACCTTTGTCTTTATTGTATTGCAGGTTGTGAATACTTTCCCTGCCCTCAAATGCTGTTATCTACTTATGCAAGCTGGTAAAGCCGGGAAAGTGAAAAAAGTGGGAAAGCTGGTAAATATATGACAGTTTTATGAGATTATCAAGGAGCCAGTTAAAAAGATGATATCAGGCAGCAATTCTCTCTCTAGCCTTATGCCTTCTTCACTGCATTCATGGTTACTATTTATAATACATCACAGTGACACACAGCTGTGCAAAATATCACACAGTTCACCTGAGAAAGATAAGATCCCATCAACACATTTCATGTGTATGACACCATAGTCATGAATTAAGAATAAGACTGAGTGTGACTTGGACTCTGATCCAACAGCAGACAAACCAAGAGAACATAAAAACAGCATGAGGCAGTAGCAGCGGCCAAGGGATGAAGCTCAGGATCAGGAAGATGGGGAAGCCACAGGAGGAAAGAACAAAGGTAACAACATGGAGCTCGGAGACTGCTGAGAACATTGAGAAAGGGACAGCTAGGCTGACAGGGTAGACACTAAGGCTTTCACAGTTGTATAATGCCAATAAGCAGATACATATGGAACTGAAACTAAGCATATGACTTTGGATTTCTGAACACTGACCTGAGATGCACTTACAGTCCTGAGACTAAAATTGTTCAACATGAAATTATCAAAAGGTACCAGAAAACTAAAGCAGAGGAAATGCTACCATGAAAATGCCAGTTTGCATCACTGCAAGGAGGAGGAGAAGGGCATTCTAGGCTCCAGACAGAAAGCATCTCTGGGTACTGAGCATGACAACTACATTGAATACGAGATCTCCAGTCCTATTCTTGTTTCTGGAAAAGTCATCCTTGCATGAGAAAGCAGGGTGGGACACTGGCTCCACGGTCATTAAGGATGTAATGTGGGACTTTGCCTACAATGCTTCTGAATGAGAATACAAAACCACCAGGCTGCTGCTGCTAACACAGGGACTACAGCAGCTCCTGCTTACCAGCTTCTCCCTCTGCCTACTGCACCTCTGCCTCCTACGGTTAATGAAGCTGGGTCAGTCTGTTGATTCAGTTCTTCCCCTGTGCCTCGGAACTGAGACAATCTTCAGTCTTCACTGACTTGCTGTCCCATATAAAATGTTCCATCCATAATGTCCAGGATTCTTTAAATAAAGGTAATTAGAAAAATTTCATTGTTACC
>JAWWTY010000156.1:28205412-28292787 GCA_035222235.1 Margarornis squamiger
TGTCCCATATAAAATGTTCCATCCATAATGTCCAGGATTCTTTAAATAAAGGTAATTAGAAAAATTTCATTGTTACCACACAGCTCAAACACTGACAACCTCATCCTTCACCTTATTCTCTTTCAGCACTGAGTTGAATTTACCACTTGGAAAAGCCTGTGCTTCTTCATACCCGACTCCTTGATACATTTCACACCACATCTCTCCTCTGTATCTGATGTCTTCTCGTATGTTAACTGTAAAATAAATATCCCCAAGTCTTTTAGTCTCACTACATGCTCACATTTCCTCTAGGATTTAGCAGGAGGGCTGCTTTCCCCATAAAGTACTACACTCTTTACATACTGTGATGATGAAGGATAAAGTACAGCCTGTAGCGTATCACATGCAAGCTGCAGGCAGCCATGGCAGGCCTGTGCACATCACACCTCTGTATCCACTGCACTGGACCACTATAGCTTGAGGAAGGAAGCAGGGAAAACACAGGGAGAGGCATTTCCCACAGTCTCCAATATCCAACCAGAAGTCTGGCATTTGTGTCTTTGCCCTCCCTAGTCCTGTGGAGTGCTCTCTGGATGACATTGTTGGTTTTGTCTGGAGCTGACAGGTCCTGCCATTACTTGGGCTGTGTTTCACAAGGGCCTCTGGACAGCAAACACTCCTCGCTTCTCCTAGGTTGTGCAACTCTTCTCTCCATCCTAGGCAGTGGAAGAGACACTCAAGAGCTGCTTTGCTTTCTTCAGGTAAAGACCTTTTTCAGTCCAGGAATGTAACACTGAACAGTGTCCCACATCAGTCAGTTCAGCCAGAATTTCTAAAACTTCTGCCTAAACAATAGATCACTGGTCTGGCCACTCTTTTGTCCTTTAAAGCACAAAGATTGAGAGTTCTGATCCTCTCAAAAGTGGTAACATGTGTGCATGTCCTTTGTTCTTCAAGAAATGTCATCTGAGAATAAAATGCAAATATCTCAGCAGAGTCATCACCTTGATGCCAAGTCAGAAATTTTAACACCTGTTCTCTTACAGTGGAAATTCCTTCCTTGAAATATAGCCATTGTAGGAAAGTTTGAATTCAAGTCTGAGTATTATGGCCCAGGCTTATCTAAGTTACCTGTTGAGGCTGGTATCCACAGGTTTAATCCCTCTTACTGCTGCAGTACCCATTGCTGCTTTTAGAGTTAATACTCAAGATCCAACAAAGGAACTCCCTCATGTTTCTTCCTTTATTAAATGTAAATGGCTACCAGCACAAGTTAGGCAGAGACTTGGTGGCTTCCTTTGTGAAACAAAAGCAGCAGTCGTTCCCCTAAATGTACTCATTAAAATATATTTTCCTTCTCTCTTGGCCCCAAAGGATCATCTCAGCTTATGAGAACTAAGCTTCTGTCTATCTGATTATTAAATAATTTCTAAAGCAGATGGAAAACTACACTGGTTTAAACAGCTAGGCTGAGACTGTTGGGCTAAAAATAGTATAGCAGGCTCCTTTTAATTAGTACAATGATGAAATATGACAGAAAAGAGAGCTGTAGATATATGGATTTGTGTGTATGTGTGTCTTTAAAATTAAGTTATTACCTCAATACTAGGTATTATTTATAACATATATGATACATGATGTCTGATTTTTATGATGCCATTTATCTTCACTTGGGAGAGAAGACAGGCTAACTCTGCTTTCATAATGTCAATCCTTGCTGTATTCAAAAGGAAAATTGTAATAAGATAAACCTGCCACCATGCACAGTGCCATCCTTTTTTAAATGAGGTGGATTAGTAAGTGCTCTGAAGCAATACACTGTCAGCTCTGCAACTCCGTGAGATCGACCGTTCCCCAGGGCTCCATAGAGAGAGCATGGAAGAGCCAGCCTAGCCTTTTATCTGTGATTCCACAGCACAGAAGCCTGGCATAGGGCCAAAGGGGTCAGGCACTGTGATATTTCTCCTACCATTGCACTGCCTATGTGTTTTTTGAGGGCTCTTCAAAGCCTGAACAGAGGAGAAAAGACATCTGCCACCCCTCTTCCCCAGCAGTGCTGGGCAGCACATGCCCTGTAATGTTCTGCTCCATCATGCAGATGTGGTCCTTTGATGTTCACCAGATGACTGATGACCATGATGCTTGGTCCACTGGACCACACAGCTGGTGGCCAGGCTGTGGTGGGGGCCTGCGGTGAAACACATGGACATCACAGCTGCAGACTTCTGGCAGGTAAACTGAGGAGGGTGAGGGTACCTGGCCTGTTGGGTGCTGGATCCGACAGATGATTCCTTGCTCCAAGGGGAACCCAGACATGGAGGCACTGCAAACTATGCCCTTTGGTACAGAAGAACCTGACCAGCGGTGGGCACAACCACCTCTTGGCCATTGCACTAAGGTATCTGCTGATACTTTGTAAGGACCTGGAAGTAAGAGGTAAACAGTCGCCACAGTGCAAATTCCCCTGTCAAAATCCTGCCGTCAGTGTCCTGTTTAATGTAAATCAGATAGCATCTGACTTTCGGAAAGATTTGGTGCAAAAACTTGGTGCATTCATTAGTCATGAGCTGCCTTCTCCTGGTCAAAAGTATCAAGCCAAAGAATGAGACAGTGGGTCTTGTAGGACCTGAAGAGTGATATAAAAAAAATTGCATAAACCCTATTCCTTCATATTCCCCATTGATCCACCTGAAGGTGGGAAGCCTCTTGCTGGATAGCAGGAATCCAGGGTGTCTTGCTAAAGTATGTCACATCATCTGGAGTTGATCTCTGTCTCCTGAGTTATGACTCTGAGATGAGCAGGAGCCCTTTGGGTATGATGACTCCCACTTGCTCCAAGTCTGCGCTCCCAAAGCCAATGTGTACAGCTTTCCACCCAGTGCAGCAGACCAATCTGGGAGCACTGAAAGATTTTTCAAGGGGGACGTTTAATCCAAGTCAGAGACAAAAAGCCGGTGATACTCTTTGCAGTTTGTCAACAAAGCTTTACTGTTTCTCTTTCTGCAATGTTGTATTTTTTCCTGTCTTTGTCAATCAAGAGATGGTGACACCCAAGCAGCTAGAACAGGCAAACCTAGAGAGTCTGATTTTTTTCACTCAAGTGAAGACTCACTGTCTAATGAGTTGGGCATGTCTAGCATTCTGGTTACAAGTAGGCTTTCTCTGGTATGGAAAGCAACACTGTAAGTACAGTATTATGAGCAAGGAAGGGATGATGACCCTCTAACTCCATGCTTCTGGTCTGGCTCTGTGCCACCTTCAGTGTTAGTGGAATGAAGTTCCCCAATTTTGAGTACAGTGATGCAAAAGGAAGCCATAACATCAGAGATCTGTTTTCCCTGTGTTGCTTATCACAAATGAAAAGTTATAGCAAAATTAATCAATAGTAACTGCTTTATTTGAAGAAAGAATGAGCTAAAAATTATTTTAGGGGGGTTCTCAATTGACCTGAAGTGCCAGAGTACTGCAGGAAACAATAACATTAATTCTAGGAGAAAATTCTTAATACAGATTTCTAATGTTGTTAGGACCTTACTAATGATCATAATGATGCAGAAAGAACAAACACATCCAGGTCACTTTATTCCTTGTTGTAAGTGTCTTTGAGCTATTCCTCAACTAGTAATTTTCCTGATGTTTTGCCAAGTGACATATCTCCAAGTTATGTTCTTGAAATCTATATTTAAATCTTGAAATTCCAATGCAATTTACATTAACATTTATGTTTTTATCAAAAACCAAATTCTTGGAGTTCTCCCCCATGTTCTGCATTACATTTCCACTTCCTATACCTTTGGCAGGGTTTCCCAGTGAATACAAAGGCTGTGGGGCACATCTGGCAGGGCAGTGCCCAGCAGGCAGGCTCGGACCTCTGGGAACTGCCCCAGGACATAACGGATCTGCCATGAGGTGTGTGGTGCAGAGCATGCACTGCTGCAGCAAGGCCAAACCTTCAAGGATCTCAATTCAATCAGTGACCATGAGATGGTGGAACTCAGGATCCCGCATGGAGGAAGCAAATCAGTAATCAGGACTAGAACCCTGAACTTCTGGAGAGCTAGCTTCGACCTTCTCAAAGACCTATTTAGAGGAATCCCGTGAGATAGGGCTCTAGAAGAGAAGGGGGTCCAAGAGGGGGTTTAAGCATCATTTTTTCCAAGCTCTAGATCAGTGTATCCCTGTGAATAAGAAATTAGACAAAGAGGGAAGGAGACCTCCATGGATGAGCAGGGAGCTTCCAGCAAATCTCAAACAGAAGAAAAAAATTTCTGGGATGTGCAAAAAGGAACAGGCCACACGGGAGATCTACAGGAACATCATCAGAGTATGCTGGAATTGAGTCTGGCAAGGGATATCATGGACAACAAAAAGGGTTTCTACAAGTACATCAGCAGCAAAAGGAAGGCTAGTAAGAATGTGGGACCACTGCTGAATCAGATGGGTGTCCTGATGACAGAAAACACAGAGAGGGCGGAATGATTGAATGCCTTCTTTGCCTCAGTCTTTACTGCTCAGGCTGGCCCTCAGGAATCTCAGACATTGGAGGTAAGAGAGGATGGCTGGAGAAAGGCCTCCCCTTGGTCATAGAAGTTTGAGTTAGAGATTGGCTAGGCAGACAATACCCATAACTATATGGGCCCTGATGAGATGTACCCACTGGTGCTGAGAGATCAAGAACTGCCTGAAAGGCAGAGCTCAGAGTATTGTGGTCAGTGGAGTACAGTTCGAGGCCTGTAGTCAGTGGTTCAATACTGGGTCCAGTCTTACTCAACTTGTTTATCAGTGACCTGGACAGAGGGATAGAATGCACCCTGAGCCAGTTTGCTGATGATATAAAACTACAGGAGTGGTTGATACACCTGAAAGCTGTGCTGCCATTCAGCAGGACCTTGGTAGGCTGAAGAGCTGCGCAGAAAGCAAGCTAACGAGGTTCAACAAAGGCAAGTGTAGGGTACTGCACCTGGGGAGGAGTAACCCCAAGTACCAGTACAGTTTGGGGGCTGACCTACTAGAGAGCAGCTCTGCAGAGAAGGACCTAGGAGTCTTGGTGGATGACAAGTTGATCATGAAATATGTGACCTCATATTATTCTGCTTGCAAAATAGGCTCAGTGCTCCCCTACTGCAGAGAGCCAAACACTGGGGGTCTGTTCCAGCCAAGCCTTGAGCATACACTTACCTTCATCATGCCTGTGCAGGGTTAGCTTGAATGTGTGCTCCTGTAATGAGCAATCACTAAAGCACAGTGGAGCTCTGGGATCATAAGCCACTGTATTGCTCCACTCCTACACTGCCAGAGAACTGAAGTGCATTTTGGAGAACTAGAGCATGCAGAATTAACTTCATCTTAATTTAGTCCCCTGAGTACACCATAAAGTTCCCACTTTGGTAACGCTGTCTTCCGAGGACATTATGACACGCCAACAAAGTGACTATTTTCTCATCTGATGGAAGTGACAAACTGCCATAATGCAAAGTATAAAAAATTTAGACCCTTCCTAGTTCTGGTAGCTACTGTGCCATCAGAAGATGGCATTTTATATCTGTATTAAGAAAAATGAAAGAAAATGTTTACAGTATGCTAGCCAGTAAGACAAAAATGAACTAAAGTGCCAACCAATCTACAACAATTTTCTTTACAGCTACTTACACTCTAATCTTACCATCCCAAACTGAGCTTGTCAAGTTACCCTTCAAATCAAATGCAAGAGAAAAATCCATCTTTGGCTGTGCAACTATAAACCCAGCCAGTCTAGTAAAGTGAGAGTTACTCTTTTATGTATTTGGCAAATCTGGGAGCAGAATTTACCACTCGGTGTAAATATTTCTGCATAGTTTGTTTCAAAAAAAAAAAAAGAAAAAATCTTGCCTACTCCTCTTTCTGGCAGACTCTTAGAAAGTAGTAAATATGCAGATGGGCATAGTGATATATTTTGTATCAACATATTTTAAATGTGTGCATATGCATTAGCTATATAAATACATTCCCCAGGAAGTCTGCCAGTGGATATACTACAAACCCTTGTGTGTTACATTTGGGTTTGCTTGTGCAGTAGCACGGCAGCATCAGGAAGAACTGCTCTAGTTGTATTTGCTCTATGACAGCTCACACTTACCTGTGCAGTTTCCTGTTTCTATCTGTATGTACAAATGTTTTATATTTATAGAAATATACATACATACACATACAAGCAAGAATATCATAGAATCATAGAATGGTTTGAGTTGGAAGGAACCTTAAAGATCCTTTAGTTCCAACTCCCGCCATGGACAGGTACACCTTTCACTAGACCAGGTTTCTCAGAGCTCCACCCACCCCAGCCTTCAACACCTCCAGGGATGGTGCATCCACAGCTTCCCTAGGCAACCTATTCCAGTGCCTCACAATGCTCATAGTAAGGGATTTTTTCCCTAATATGTAATCTAAACCTACTCTCTGTTAGTTTGAATCCATTCCCCCTTGTCCTATCACTGTGTGTTCTCCATCTTTCTTATAGGCTCACTTCAGGTACTGGATGGCCACAATTAGGTTGTCCCAAAGCCTTCTCTTTTCCAGGCTGATCAATCCCAATTCTCTCAGCCTTTCCTCATAGGAGAGGTGCTCCATCCCTCTAATCAATTTTGTGGCCTTCCTCTGGACTCACTCCAAGAGGTCGATGTCCTTCCTGTGCTGGGGACCCCAGAGCACAAGGTAGTACTGCAGGTGGGGTCTCACCAGAGCAGAGCAGAGCAGAGCAGAGCAGAGGGTCAGAATCCCCTCTCTTGCCCTGCTGGCCACACTGCTTTTGATGCAGCCCAGGACACAGCTGGCTTTCTGGGCTGCAGGTGCACACTGCTGGGTCATGTCCAGCCTCTCATCCACCAGCACCCCCAAGTGCTTCTTGGCAGGGCTGCTCTCCATATGTTCATCCCCCGGCCTGGATTGATACTGTGGTCTGCTCTTACCCAAGTCCAGCAACTTCCCCTTGGTCTTATTAAACTTCACAAGATTCCCATGCACCCATTTCTCCAGCTTGTCCCTCCGTCCTTCAGGTGTGTGAACCACACAATATAGACTGTATAGACATAGTCTAATGACTTCATTACAAAGCTGTTATAGAGCCATAACAAAGTCTATGAACTGTCTACGAAATATTGCTCTGGGCGATATATGAAGACCATAGCAGTATTCCAAACCCATATGACATATCAAGTCAAATTGTATTTGATACTGATCAACACAAGAGTAATTCCCCACTGACCCAGTTGCTGCATCTTCAGCTTTAGTGCTGTATTTGCTCTGTACCACTCCATGCACAAAGCCTGTCCCACTCCATGGTGTCCAGTATCCCTGCTCCTCCACTCTAATTGAAGCATCTGCCTCTGATCCTACAGCCTCTCCTTGCTTTTTCTGTTCTCTAGGAAAAAGTGCTGCACAGACAGATCCCTGAAAGCAAGTGGAACAAGCTGGTCTTGCCCAAGCTCTGGAGTCCTACCCTGGGGGCTGGAGAGGAACAACTCTGGTCAATGTCCAGTGCTCCCCTGTGCTGCAGCATCCCTTCACAACTGGACCAGCTTCCCCATCCTGGACTGGCTGAAGGTTGGAGACTGGCAAAGGACAAGAGACAGAGGACATCTGTTCACTGTCCTTGAGATCCCACTGTCCCCCTGTCTAAAGGTTTAACAGTATCATGTTTCTTGCTATTACTGTGCTCCTTTTCCAGTATTGGTATCATGAGCAAGTCAAAGGGCATTGCACATCACTATTTACATGAGCACTGACAGATGGGGGCAACAGAGGAAGCAGCTGCAGCGCTGTGAGCGGATATGTATGTGACGGTATCATTACCATGCACTATGGAACCATACGGATACTGTTGCAATGGTGCTATCAGAACCATGCTCTTCTACTTCATTGTGCAGGGAAAAGCCACAACAAATACTGTAGTGGGAACATAGCAAAAAAGACAACTTTGTGTTTAATTCTACACAAAAATCAATTTGCTTTTGCAGTGATGATAGGCTAGAATGAGCATTATGGCATTTCTCCCCCCCCCAGCCCCTTCTATAGAGCTACCATTTAGATGAGCTACAGTATTGAGAGAAGTTGCAAAGATGCTAGCTGCAAAAATAAAAGATGAAATAAAAAGTCAAGCAGTCACATTCCCCCCAACTAAAAATGAAGTTCTGAGAAAAGGGAGGAGGGAAAAGAGAAGGAACTTACCACACTGCGAGTGAACTTTTCTAGAGAAGTTCTACGACCTTGATCATTCTCTGTCTTAACAGGGAAAAAAGTGGGGAGAGAAGAATACAGAAAAAAACCCCTTCAGCTTAAATGCAGTCTTTCAAAACAGAAGCAAAATATAGGGAAGCAGCAAGGGGAAAAACTTGTAAAAAAATATAAGAAGCAGAAATCAATGTTTGCAACAGCAAACATAAGAAATCAAAATGCCTAAAAGAATGAGAGACATTACTAGTTTTACTCTGAGAGAATGTTACCTTTTCTCCTGTGAGTTTTTTGAATGGTTCAAACGGGTCTGTGCATTGCTGTGTCTTACAGCTATTGGTATTGATTTCTTGTTCATTGAGTTTTCCTTCTGTGGCTGTTTGAGGTGGGACCTCAGATTCTGGTTAACATCTGCCAAACAGCTGATCGGAGGCTCCCATCTACTTGCTTAGAGTGATGAAAAAAACCACAGTAATCTTTACAATGTTAAAAAGCAATGTGTGAGTGAATACAGCACTGAAAGAAAATCACGACTGGACTCATTTCCAGGGGACCTACACTTTTCTATTTATCCAAAGGGTAGAAGCATGTTTCCATCAAGTTTGGGTACATCAAAACACAAGACAGCATATGCATATCTTTGCAAGGCCACAGAAACATACAGGCAGATTTGGGGCACTGATACTTTTGTAGCTGAAGTACAGGACTATTCATATGCAAGAAGACCTTCAAATGCACTGTGAGAAAACAAGTGTGTGCATCATGGCTTTATAATGTAATCCTGAGAAGGCTGCTCACTGCAGCGCTTTGTTCATTTGGCACAAGGGAGATCTAATTGTCACTAACAAGGAAGAACTAAATAATTAATTGGTATGTTTGCTGGAATATCTAAGAGGAAAAAAAATTATTATAGAGAAGAAACTCAACAATATGAAGGAAAGCTCATTGCAGTCAGAAAGCTGTTGGCACTGCTGATTTCCAGGAGAGAAACTTTAATGTGGTGAGCCAGCAAAATTGGTGTGGTAAGATGGAAGTAAAACTGCCATGAAGGAGATAAGGAGCTACATATGAGGGAAAACCACAGCAATGACGGTGCATGATACTGCACTAAAAATAAGCATTGCACTGGAGAGGCACCTACCTGACATATCATCTGCCACAGATTCAGCTGCAATAACAACCCCTAGGACAATGCACCGGTGCAAAAACTGGATGGAGAAAATGTAAGGAAGCCAAAAGCATATAAGATAAATGGGATGAGAACTCATGTAGATGAGTCTAGGCAAAGCCTTTTGTTTCTTCTGCATGTTCATCACAGCTTTCACAGCTCTCTGATGTCTAAAAGGTTAGTCTGAAGCATCCCAGGCAGAGATGAGGCAGATTGTCCCTGGCACATCACCAGAGGTGAGACCAAAACATAAGGCCCTTTTAAGACAAGCAATATTGTCTGTCCAGAAGAAAGAGTCAAGCAACCTCCCCACTTATAACCATTTGAGGAAGCCATACCATCAGCTCTGATGTCCCAGAAGTGGTATCAAAGGTGAAAGCTAGAGGCGTGTCATTTTAGCCCACAGAGATGATAGAGCCAAGGTCTCAAAGCAAGTACCAAGCAACAAAGCAGACTTCCTGGCTGGCAGGAAGGCAGTAATGTACTCATTCCAATAGACCCAAAAGGAGCATTTAACATGCAATAACCCAAGGGTTAGTTGCCTCTCCTTGCATGTGAGAGGAGGAGAAAAGGGAAAGAAACATCACTCTTCTGCTGAGAATAACAGCAGTGCAAATGCTCAGAGCGTTGCAGATCCTCTTTCTGAAGGAGCCTCAGAGGTGACACAGAGAGGCTGCAGTCTTGCCACCTTGGCTGAAAGTGTCCCAGTGAGCAGGATTGAGGACAAGAGTGCCCAGCTGGGCAGCCAAAATAAAGACAGTTTCATTTGGGAGAAGAAATACCTGGACAAAGGACCGAGTGTTCTGCAAGGCTCCCTAGGAGAGCAAGGCGCTTGAAGTCTGCAGCACTGCATTGCTGTGGGCTGGAAAATCAGTGTCTGGGCCAACTGCATTTTGAAGTGGAGGTTTGGTGTGCACTGGGGGCAAAGGAGAGTGAACTCCTGAATGTAGGCCACACTGTGCCCCTCCACTTGCCATCGAATTTAGTGTCTCTGCTTTTCCTACCAGCAAGGTGATGGAGCTTCCCACCCAGCAGAAAGGCAGGACGGTGGTCTCCAAAGATGACGGGCAACTTGTTGGGGTGCTGAGAGCTTGTCTGGCACAGGGAGCTCCCCACAAGGCTGTCTGCTGGCTACCACAGCTGAAGACACGTGTGGAGAAGCAGCCATGGAGAGCACTGACAGTGTCTCACAGAAATGCCTTGCAAAGCACAGTCTGCAGTCACTGCACATTTGGCATGGTGGTGGCAGGCTGGGACCAGCTGGATGCGTGGAAAGCTCATCCCCATAGCATCCAGCTCTGAGTCAAAGCATGACATTTAGTAGTAAAATAAAAAGCAGCTGAGGCAGGCTGGCTGCAGAGTGATGAGCCGGCTTGAGCAGTTTAAATGTCTGTGGGTGTGGGTGCTGGCTGTATGGCTCTTCCTGTCTGCTTGCCCCTGTGGCTGGCAGCCTGCTGTGGATGGAAATGCCTGCCCACATCTCTCCAGCATGGTGCAGAGGTGGAGAGACTGCCTTGCACAACAGATGAAGGAAATTTAAAAATAACAAGGTAAGAAAAAATATAGAGACTGAGTCAGACCTATCTCAGTCCTGGGAACAGACCTGGGGTGTGGACCCTGGAGCCATGCCTGCTGCAGCACCACAGCAGTGTCTGGACAAACATTCATTGTGTGTGCAAAGGGGCAAACGCAGAGAAACACATGTCCATGCCAGGTCATGTAGTCCTCCCAGGTGCAAAAAAAGCAAACTTTGCTGGTAAATACACCAACAGACTCTACCAGATAATGGCAGAGGACATGTGCATTTGGATAAAATATGAAAAAAACATCCCTGCTGCTGCTGAAAATCTCTCAGCCCAGGTAGATGCAGAAAAATAGATTTTACCATGTAAGAGCCATTCACTAATTATTGACTAGTTTTTCAACATTTTTTTTTTTAAAAGATTAATTATTTACCCAGCCATGCAATTCTTTCCAGTTCTTTTATGTAGATTCCACTGGCTCAGAATTTAAGTAGAAAAAAATTAAGAAAACCAGCTGAGACTGATTATTAAAAGTAATTATGAGAAAATTTCTCAGCATCTTTACAACATTCAAAAGTCCTGCCACTGAATCAAACTGGCCCAGTGTGCCCTGATGGGACTGAGACTGAGGCATAATCTGCATTAGGAGCCTTCCTGGACAATACAGAACAGTCAGCACAGGGGGTCTGGATAAAGGCAATGCTTCAAAAGGTGTGTGCTGAAAATGGAACTTGTTCCTCATGGCATGAAGCTCCTAACCATTCCCTTGCTGACATTTTTTGCCAGGGATCTGAAAAGGCATATGGAAATACATAAAAAGCTTGGTCTTCTGAACTTTAGGTCTGCAAAAATCTCTCCCTCCCTCACAGGATTTATTGTGTCGGCTATTGAATCTTTTTTTTGGTATAAGACTTGGGGTGTGGAGTGGGGTTTATTTTAAACTTTAACTTGGTGAAAAAATACGTGTTCCAGAGGGAATGGCATCAGATGAAAATAAAGGATAATTACTTCCCTGACCCTGAGTCAGGTAAAAGGCCAGGAACAGGCTTCTCAGGCAGTCATGTCTACCTGTCCAAAGTGAGAAAAAAAAAAAAGGGCTTGTACAGTGCTACCAGGTGGCTGGAACAGTATTTTGCATATATTTTGTGTCCATTTGAAGAGAACTGCAGTGAATTCACATTTCTCTGAACCAGCTGGAGAGGAAAACAATGCTCTAAACCAAGCAAATACCAACCTGCTCTTCCCTCAGTGCAGCAGGGCTCATTCCTATGGCTTTGCAGCCTGTCTGCACTGCAGCCATGGCTGCCTTTCCAGGATGCTTCACTGCCTGCAGGCAGAGCTGGATGGCAGGAAGCTGCCCCATGCCAGGCTGACATGCACACCAGCACCGTGACAGTTCAGCTGCCGCTTCAGCTATTGCAGAAATGCTCACCAATGTCACTGTTTCACCTTTACCGTGAGTAATAGAAAGTGCCTCGAGGTCTTTTCTGTTTCTTTCTCTCCCTTGTCCACAAAAATAACTAGCAGAGCACGTGTCTGACTGCTCCTTCACCATTAACAGCAGTTCTCATGCATCCCTACCCCCTTCTGTGGTGCATCTACACTGCTCTTTCCCCAGGGAATAAGCCCCTGCTCTGCAGTCAAGTCACCCTGCCTACAAGCCTACTTGCCTCTAGTGAGAAGGTTTGTCACAGCACTTGTCCTGATGGGTGGCTTGCTGCTAAGGACATCCAGCCACCATTTTGGTTACTGTGGAGAAGGGCTGGAGGGTAGCACAGTGGTGATTACCTGCTGTACAGTGCCCTGCAGTAATGTGCATATCAGCAGAAAGAGGAGCAGGCTGACACTTGACTTTGCACAGCACAAGTGGGGCACACAAATAAACACAGTAAGTTGGGCAGGGATCTCAGCACCATCCAGCCTTTCACTGTTAAACCAGACGCTTTCATCAGCCCCATGATTTCTACCTGCTACAGAGAGGGGGATGGGCATGGAGGCACAGAGCTCAAACTGCACTGGGCATATGGCCATTCCTCCTGGGGACAGGGCTCCACCCTCGTCTCTCCTGTTCTCCAGCCTGGCAGGGAGCAGGACTTCTGTTGGAGGCAGAAAGCTACACCCAGCTTTCCCTCTCTGCAGCTCACTGCTTCCAATCACACCCTTGCTGGAGGCCAACCTCATGTTCCCCGCTGAGCACCATGAATCTGCAGGATCAAGGCCAATAATACTGTGGTTATTTGCAATAATGACATTGGGAAGAACGGAGGAAAAAAAATCTAAAATGGATTAACAAACTATGTATGTCTGGTCTGTATACAGCCTATGTCTGCTGTCTTGCATCAGTCAGTGGTGTGAACAATGTGTTCCCGTCATAATTCTGTCATTGTATCTCTTTCCTGACCCATCATTTATTCTCCCCCCTTCCCCACCATTACTGGACTCCCAGAGCAAGGAGGGGAAGCTCCCACATCTGTGGTTATTGTATGGCATGGAAGAAAGTAACTCTTCAAACTTACAGTATCTTACAAAATATCAAAAATGTTAAGCATATTTTGAGGCACTAAAAAAGCTTTGGCATCTCTCTGCTGAGCAGGTCACTATTATTACTGCTGTTTGACAAAGAGGAGGATAGGAGGCAGGTAAAGCTGCACCTTCTTTTCCCCAAGCTCACACAACAAATGATGTGGGAGAACCAGGGGAAGCATATGGATTGTATGGCTCCCAGTCCTGTGGTCTAGCCACACAGTCAATGTTGCCCTTTTTTCTGACCTCTCAGTTTGCCACAACCCAGTGCCAAAGGGCAAAAGATCCCAAATAACGGAAATTTATCCACAAAATATTCATGTGTGAATCTGAGGCCATAGTTCATTTGCTTAGTGCAAGAAGCTCTTCTATCCCACGTCCATCATGCTGTGCTTCTGACAGAACTTATTTTTAGTAATGAAAGTAAGGCTATGTCATTCAGTGTATATTGAAGATAATGTCTTTGGGGAAAGACATGCCTCAGAGAGATGTACTCATCAAGACTTAAAGAACTGCAGTGAATTTCTGTTCACATCAGTGAATCCAGGACTCTGAAGGCTGTAAACCAAATCCTCCAGTCACACAGGCTCTGATGTGCCACTGGGTTTCTCTTTTCCTTTCCTCTGCTTTCCGGTTATTTAGAGGAATTTTAAAAGGATGCCTCTCAAAGCTGCACCAAAGGTCCTAAGGATAGGACCATGTAGCTCAGAGCACAGAAACTTCATGTTTTTTCTGTCAGCATTTCTGTACCTATACTGTTTCTGAAACATTCCCTTGCCCAACATAATGCAATGTGGTTGCAAAGAGTAACATCAACTCCCCTCTCACATCATGTGAAGCTGGTGAACAGTGCATCTGCACAGATCTACTCCTGCCTTTTTTTTTTGTGCTTTGATATATTTACTTGTGCACCCACAGCTCTTTCTAAAGGAAACTTGATTCTTACTTTCATGGCTGTGTTAACATGACACCAAAACCTGCTCCTCCGGCAGTTTGCGGGGGGGATGAGGATGTCATGCTGACATATCCAGGGCTTGATCTGACAGCAAACAAGGATTGCAAAAAAATAAAAAATAAACCTCTAGTTTGTATGGGCTCAGCTGGGAGGAGAAAACTCTTCTGGCTTTCAAGCACATGAACCCTCATGTGTTCAATGGAGACTTGGTGGTGAGTGGGACCATAAACTGCTAGGGGTAGGAAGATGGCAGAGGTTTTTCTGCTCTTTACCATCAGACAACTTTGCCTTACACCCCCTTCTTTCCCCACACCCTCTGAACTCTAGTCAGGTCTAACCTGCACTGCTTTATTCTGTCACAGACCAGACATTTTGAAACAGAAGTCTGACGGCTGCCATCCGCTACCTTCCCCTAATCCACCTGCCAGTAGTCTCGGGCACAGCAGACAGAAGGGCTTGTCTTCTTTTGTCACCATATGCATGCTTTTAGGGCACACAATGACAATCAGGACAAAAATACCACTGGGATTTCATTCTATTGTGTCAATGCAATGTAATTTGGCAGCACATAGAGAATGCAGCAGAAAAACAGCAAGGAAGATGGTGATGGGAAACCACATGGTCAGGCTGCAGGAGTTAGTTTATGTACAATCCTGGAAGCCAAATGTAAGTGGGACACATACACATGTACATGGCATGCACATGCACATAGACAGACACACAGACGTATGGGAACTAGTCAAAAGTTGCAGGAAGCATTTGAGCACAGCCACAAATGCAGAGATAAGTAGCTTATCTCCCAGACCCTTAGGAAGAAGGGACACAGGGACAGGAGTTCTATAACTCTATGTAACCACTCCTTTGCTGCCCTGATCTGGGGGCTTCTGACAGAATCATGGTGCTGGCAGAACTCATGCAGATACTAAAAAGAGCTCAAACCTAGAGCTCCTGTAAGACAGTGTGGCTAGAATTCTTGATTACTCCATGCGTTGCAATTATTTCCGGACTCTGAGGAAAAGGAAGTATCTCTGGGGAGGCAAAAGCAAGGGAAAAGAACAGGAGTATGGAAATCACTGCACAGGGATCTATAGGTAAGGCATCCAAAAGAAATATTACATGGTGAGGCTACAGATGTGAAAACCTTAATGGGTGAGTTTTGCACCAGTAATGAAGAGATTGATGGGTTCTGTTTTTCATGCCACACACCATCTTTTCCATGAGTAGGAGGCAATACAATTTTAATTGCCTGCACTGAGTTTGGGAGACAACTGTGCAAGACAAACACCTTGCAATATTATTTTTACTTTGGGTCACCATGTTTTCCCCAAAACTCCTGCTGAGGCTGTGCACATAGATGCCATACCCTGTGCTCCCAGTGAAGAAGACAAAAGTGCTCATTCCCTTCTTAAAGGAAAAAAAAAAGGAAACAATATTTTCATTTTTACACTAGCAGCAAGCAGCAGGCAAGAATCAAGAGGTGCTAAGAGATGCAAGCATGTCCTTTCCAACAGATACCTTCTTCTTCGCCAGCAATAAGTCCTGGTAAGCATTTGAACGGAGGAAACGCGCATAGCTGTCACTCTTCATCAGCTTGTAAATGTGCTCCTGTGGGACGGGAGGAAATGAGAGACAGAGAATTGTTATCAAACCTCATTTAGACATCACAGGGATTTAAAACACAGCAAATTAGGAGGAAGAGAGACTGATCAAAGTTCTAATTAAGTCTGCTATTATTGATTATCTGTGCTGTGGTAGTGTACAGGAGGTCCATCCTGGGGCAGGACTCTGCTGTGCCTGGGGCTGTATAAACACCAAACAAAGAGATGGCTCTCACCCCAAAGGCTGGCACACATTATTCAATAATCAGCCTTATTCTGCAAAGACTGCAATTCTCTGAAGTCCCCAGATTATAAACAGGTGCCTAGCCTGTCTGAAGCTACTGGGATGCCTCCAGAAGGAAGAAATAAACACCAGGAATTGTCCCATAGATTAGGTTTCATTTTACCACTCATAGATATTTGGACTATCACCCAGCACTCCCCTCCCATTCATGGAGGGGAACTGATATTTGGACACATTTCATCTCCACTTAAGACAAGCACTTAAGCAAGCCAACCTGCTAATATCCTGAAAAAGCCCCCATCTCTGGTGACTACACAGGGAGGTTATGACTAGCTCAGATGTGGATGGCTACATCATATGTATAAACTTACATTGGATGAGACTCTCTCTCTTAGGGTCTTTCTTCTCCTAGCAAGTCAAACCACTGTTACCAGTTTGCTCTGAGAGCACTTAGTACATGTATCTTCAAACTTAGTACATGTATCTTCAAAAGTGGTGTTTCATTGCAGAACTTAATACACACCCTTTTCTAATTTCCTTCATTAGTTTTACTTTCCTGCTGAGAATCCCTTAATACAGTCAGCTTTTCCCCTAGTTATCCCTGGATTTGTAATAGGTATTATCCCAAACACCAAGAAATTAAAATCAAAATACTTTGACCAAATAACAACTGAGAACACACTAAAGGAACTCAGGAGAAAAACAGGCACCCTGGACATTTCTCCTAGACTTTGCCAAAGGAAGCACTTTTATAGAGTTAATGAGCAGTTTTATCTATACTGATTTATACAACATGAAATATTCGTTCCTACCCTAAAGCCATCGTACACGAAACTTTAGAAGAGCCAAATCAGACAGAAGTTGCACAGCTTATTTCAGTGTGTTAACAAGCCAAGCAGAATTCCCTTATCTTCACCAGCATGGGTAATTAGAAATGACCTGTCTATACACAGAAGAACTGCTTAATTCAGCTTTCTTACACTATTCAGTGTAGTCCTAAGAGGGGCATAACTGCCACTGGTTTTCCTACGACACAGCATAAATGCATCCTTTGAGCTACAACCTGGTGTGGAACAACTTTTATTGGTTAATTTCCATACTTGCTTTTAGTCTTGACAGATCCTCATTTGTGCAGCACTTTCTAACTGAAGGACATCACAAGATTTTGCAATAGAAATGCTCATATAATGCCATTTAGCAACTGTCACCCTTCTTGCTTCAGAAAAAAACACATGGGAGGGCACAGTTTCATACTCCTCACGTACAGTATTGCCATGAGATTTCACATCCAGCTGTGGGATATTTGTTTTATTTATTTGAGATAGAATGAGCCAAGTATGCCCTAAGACAAGAAGAGGGAAAATAATGCACATTGCGGATATGGTCATCAAAAGGTTTTTATTTCTTCAGTGTGAATAAGGATTTTCAACATAAGTTCTCTTCTAAATACTTCAACTAGCAGAAACTCAGGACTCAGTTGACTTAAACCCAACCATACCGCAACCAGTTCACCTGTGCTGTTACTTCTTAAGGTTTCCAAGGAGACTCTGTGCCCTCCTAATGAGTTCTTTATAATTACCTGGGAAAAAGCCCCCATATAATTATGTGGTTTTGCAGGGCCATGAGGAGGCTGATGTGTAAGTGGGGCAGCTGTCATGTAGCCCATCAATAGTAAGGGGCCTGAGGGGTCTCCAGGGCCTCCTTCCTCTTAGTGGTCCTCATTGCAGCAGACAGTACATGCAGGGTGCTGATGGAAGGGTGTGCTGAGGTTGGCAGGAAGGTGCTGTGGGGCTGGTGGGTGACAGGGATATTTCTATTAACATTTTGCTAGAGATGATTAATTTTTTTTTACTGTCTTTGGACTCCAAATGGTTTCTTTATCCATGGTCAGACAACTGGCTCTGCTCTGAAACAACATTTTTGGAAAATAACATCCAGTTTTCCTTGCCACACAGACAGAGGTAAAGGAGAACACACCAGGCTGGCCATATAAACTGCCTGCATGCCAGTGACAACTATCATTCTTGCTCATGTCAAGCCAACTTCATGTATTTGACCTTAAAACAGTATAAACTCAGTATCTGACAGTGAGAAGGGGAAAAAATTGCTTCAGTCCTGAGACAAAATAAACTACAAGCTGACTTCATAACTGAAGCCCTTCCCTGAAATAGGACTATTGCACAGCCACAGCCCCACTGCCACTGCAGTTAGCTAATTGGTATGAAGCATTTCCTCTGCTTTTCACATCTTGGAACGCTGAGCAGCAACACCACTACCTTTCAGCTGTTCACCAAAGATATAACCAAAGAGGGAGTTCCTATTCCTAGGCTTTGAATGCTAATGAAGAAAGAAGGTTGGGCATAGGCAAAGGAGGGGATACGCATAGGCTTCAGAAGCAAACTTTACTGCTTAATTGTAAAAATTCAAAGGGCTTGCTTTGAAAAAGCTCTGGACTGGAGGAATGAATGATACACGAATCATTTATTTTACACCACTGCATTTCTGGAGCACCTACTGGAAGTCTGAGCCAGTTGCTCAGGTCAACAAAGACTGCCTCCCAATTTGCAACAATACAGGACAGCTTACATTGCTGCAGCCAAAATCCCCGTTGAGACCGCACCATGAAGATTCCTGCTAAAACAGTGTGTGTTCACAGTGTGTGTTCAGCCCACCTACACAATAAATCTAGCTGCAGGACAGGAAATTCCAGTGGCTAGGACATTTGTTTTGATATTTAGCCTAGTCTGTTCTTTGCCATCAAGCTATTTTCTGTTACACTTTCTAGAATCTGGAACTTTCTAGGGAGAACCTACAGCTACCATTTAGCAGCTCCTCATTTCATAAATACATTGAAAGCTACTGGAGGTCTAGCAACTAACTATATTCTTCTGTGGAAGTCTGAGCAACAGGCATATCAAGAGATGTCACCGCTTGGATTTAGTTGGTCTGTGCGACTTGTGCAAATTGGCTTGCCCTCCTCTGTGATGGATTTTTAGCTCACTTTGGATCATTGCAACCCACTGGTCTTATTTTACTGAGCAGCTGCTTTTGTTCCACCTCTTTATCACATGGTGGAAAGGAAGGACACCAGCATTAAAGACTGAAATCTCCCAGTGCAGCCAGCAACTCTAGCAATGCACTTCATACACATGCACGATCTTCCTGACATACCTGAGACTGCTGACAAGAAATCTGAGCCTTTCCATCCTTATGCTGAGTTAACTCTCCATTTGGTAATGTTTTTTATTACAGAGTAATGAGGTCACTATTGCTGGTTCCCCAAATGCACAAAATAAATGCACTTCTTGTATAATTTTTAACAATGCAGCGGCAGCTCTGGATATTACCATCTCTTGCACAGCAAGCAGTGTGGCCAGAATTATCACTGCAACACTTCTTCACAAGTGCCATGGGGAGTTCCTGTGCCCCATCTGCACAAGAGCAGGAGAAACACTTCGTCTCGGCAGTGTAGGCTCTCTCTGCCATTGCTTCTCAAGCAGGGCTCAAATTCACAGCTCTCTGCTCTAGTCTTAAGACAGCAATCCTTTACGGAGTCACCTTGCAAAACCAAAGATTTAAAACAATCATCTAACAAAATTGCCCAAATGATCTATTAAACCATTAAACAAGGTAGCTTATAAAGCCAGATAAAAAGCAGAAAAAGATAAGTCTGTCAAAATGTGGCCAGGAGTTGACAGGCATCACGTGTCCCGCTGGTCTCCCCGGCAGCCTCGCCAGCTATTTCTGAGCAGCAAGCTGCCATCTCAGGCCACTGCAGTGGCAGCTGCAAGTGGAGACAGGGACTGACTTGACATGTGAGAGCAAGCCCTGGTGAGCTGGCTTTTTGAGCTGACCAGTCACTCAGTCCCTCACACAGTGTGCTATTGATGAGCGCTGGCTGTACTGATGCTCCCCTGCAAGGATAGATGCACATTTGGAAATGTCAGTGTAACATGGAGGGTGATGCAAGAACCTGCTTTTGTAAGTACAGTGGATTTCATCTCCAGGAAGTAAACACTTCCCTTACAAGATTCCTACAAGCAGTGTAGGTTTTCTGTCAAACATCCCCATGACTGTTTCCCACTTCTTAAACCAAATCAGCAGAGGCAATGGGATCTGCTTGTGTCTCATCTTGAGAGAAAGGCAGACCCCCTTTTGTGCTTTATGCACCTGAATCACATCTCCTACATGGCAAGAAGAAGTATGCAGTAGTCCTGAGGGCTGTCCAGCCCCACCAAGCATATTCTCTGTGATGAGACTTAGTTCAGACAGCAAAACCATTCCATTTGCCATCACCATTGCATGATATAAAGGACAATAAACAGCACATTTTAAAGGAAGAAATGTTGTCCCTTCTAGAAAATAAAGGTACCAACCAGGTAAATCACAAAAAAATTAGTTTCTGCAATTATGCAAAACAAAGAGGAAATCCTACCCCTGACAGCTGACAGCTTAAATGCAGAGAAATAAATCCTGATAAGGTTCAGCATCTCTCAGCTATTTTCTTCCACAAGCCTTACCTTTAGAAAGAAATGAAGGACAAGATTTGTAAATTTTTCCTGACAAGAGGGGAAAGGGGGAGGAAAAAAGAAAGAAAGTTTGCAATCCACATGGGAACGTGGGAGGTGGTTGAGATAGCAAAAGCTGTCTCAAAGCTGCACCTGCTTCAAATCAATGTGCCACAATGTGATCTCAGGTCTCTCCCCCACTTCTCAGTCAAAGCACAATGACCCTGAGGAGGGCACAGCTGCCAGATAAGCAGGACCTCAGGAATACTCAAGAAAAATACAGGAAAAAACCTGAATGATAAAAAAAAAAATAACAACATTTGACTTGCACAAAACACCTGGTAGATCTCAGGAATTATGTTCTCTCTTAAGAAGGTTTCTTTTTAGCAGAAAATCTTCGTTCTTTCCTCTGAGTCATGTATAGGGGACAAGAGAAGAATCTGTGGTTAAACATTCATTCTTAATCCCACCTATATCTTACTTACCATGACATTTTGTGACAGGCTTGGGACTTTTTGGGAGTTGTGAAGGCCAAGCACAATGTTCTCATGAACTCTGAACACCAGCTAGATTCCAGAAAGCCCTTAAATTTGTACTTGCTGATATAATTTTTTCCCTGTTTGTGCTAAAACACAGCTGCAAGCTTTAGATGATGAGGGGGAATAAGGGGAAACACCAAATTCTTTGCTCACTTCAAGCACAATGGAACAGATCACCTGAAGTGCCATCCAACGGCATGTACAGAACTACCAAGGATCAGGCCCAGCCAGCATGGGTATGGAAAAAGCAGGTCCTGCTTGACCAAGCTGATCTTTTAAGACCTGATGACCTTCCTAGTGGATGATGGGAAAGCTGTGGATGTAGTCTACCTGGACTACAGTAAAGCCTTCAATACTGTCTCCCACAGCATTCTTCTGGAGAAGCTGGCAGCCCATGGAGAGGTGCATTCCTTCTGGGTTAAAAACTGTCTGGATGGCTGGGCCAAGAGAATGGTGGTGATTGGTGCTACATCCAGTTGGTGGCTCAGTCAGCTCACAGATGACACCAGATTGGGTGGGAGTATTGATCTGCTGGAGGGTAGGGAGGCTTTGCAGAAGGATCTGGACAGGATGGATAGATGGGTCAAGGCCAACTGTATGAGGTGCAGTGAGGTGAAGGGTCAAGTTGTGCACTTCTGTCACAACAGCCCCATGCAGTGCTACAGGCTTGGGGAAGAGTGGCTGGAAAGCTGCCCAGTGGAAAAAGACCTGGGGTGCTGGTCAACAGCAGCGGAACATGAGCCAGCAGTGTGCCCAGGTGGCTGAGAAGGCCAATGGCATCCTGGCTGGTATAAGAAATAGCGTGGCCAGCAAGACCAGGGCAGTAATTGTCCCTCTGTTCTCAGAACTGGTGAGACCACAGCTCAAGTCTTGTGTTCAGTTTTGGGCCCCTCACTACAAGGACATTTTGGTGCTGGAGCATGTCCAGAGAAGGGTGACTAAAATGGTGAAGGGTTGAGACAGTAAGTCATATGAAGAGTGGCTGAGGGGGATGGGGTTGTTTAACCTGGAGCAAATGAGGCTCAGGTGACACAACTACCTGAAAGGAGGTTGGAGCAAGGCATGGATTGGCCTCATCTCTCAGGCAACCAGTAACAGGACAAGAGGAAACAGCCTCAAGCTGCACCAGAAGATGTTTGGGTTGGACATTAGGAAGATTTTATTTTTTTTTTTTCACTGAAAAGGTTGTTAAGCATTGGAAAACTCTGCCCACGGAGAGGACGGAGGCATGATTCAGTTGGCATGGTGATTATTGGTCAAAGGTTGGACTTGATGACCTTGAAGATATTTTCCAACCTTAATGATTCTGTGATTCTATTCTATGAGTTTTAGCTCATTCTGGGGGGTTTACACTAAGGTTAGATAACTGTTGGGATTCACTTGAGCCCCAAGGGTCTACTTTGCTCTTTGTAAACTGGTCAGAAATCTTCTTCCTTTAGCTATCCCACCAACATCTTTTGGATTGTTTTGGAGCACTCCTTCCCCCCGTCATCAACACCTGGTATGAACTAATGAGAGCTGATTTGGAGACCCCTTTGTATGGCAAGCATGCAGGCACCAGGAGCCACCCCTCTGGCCAACTGCAAGCGAGATTTGCAGTATGTCAAACAAATACATTAGAAGAAAAGCCCACAAGCAATGTAAAGCAGTAGATTAAATAACTAAATAAATAAATAATAGCATACTGCAATGAATGTTAATATTTGTTCTACCTGTGTGCTGGGCAATGGGGAGGAATTTACTGCAGATTCACACATGAGAGTGGTGCCTGAGTGAAGGCCTTGTGTTCTTTGCTGAAAGGATGGCAACAGATGCCAGCTGAGAACCTGCCTGAGGTTCACTTTCGGAAGTGCTGTCTCTATAGCACAAAGAGGACATGGGGAAGGAGAAAGCAGAGAGATGCTTTTCTGAGCACACGGTGTGCGACTGCTGCACCTTCCAATTAGACTTGGCAGCAGCCTAGTGCCCATCTGTCGGCACCTCCACTCTGCACAGACATCTGTGGCAGAGGAGCTGAGGTTAATCTGTGCCAGCACACATGCATACCGCAGTCAGCAAAATCTGCCATCCAAGCGTTGTTCGAGACGTGTTCTGTTCACTCTGTTGTACTCTTCCTAGCTCATCCTCAGGGATACTCTCTGACCAGCAGTACCCCCTACCACACCACCATCATGATCTTCCAAAAAGACAAAGAAGGGAAAGGAGACCTACTCCACTTTAGCAGTCACTTGTGCCGCAACTGAATGCAACACATTTTAGGACCAATTATGATCAACTGTATTCATTCTAACTGATGGTGCTAAAAATGTACTTTAGAGAAAGCAGGACACATTGTTGCACCAGCTCTGGAAGCAGGAACAGCTGAGATGAGACAAGCAGTGAAGAAGTGCAGGAGAGACCTTCATATTTGCCCTGACTGAACCTGATGACCTCCCACCAGGGGAGGGAGGAGGCAAGGGAAACACATGTGTTTTATTCCAATTCCTCTTAATGTTTCCAAATCCCCATTAAGAACGCTTCTGGATCTGCTTATTCTGGTTCCTGTATTTTGGATTTCACTCCTCTCAAAAATGCCATACTGCCTCTTTTGAGCTGCCTGCCTGGATTAACCAGGGTGAGCTCCATTCCTGGAATCTCTGTGGTAGCTGGCAGTGCTGCCATCTAGCAGGGCCAGGGGTGACTGAGCGCTCTGGCTGCTACAGCAGTGCAAGGCTTTGATTTACAGTTTGAAAAAGAAATGCTTCAGGTTGGTAAAAAACACAGAAGGGTCTTGGCCTAAGCATGAATTGCTCTGGAAAATCTGAGCAATATATTTTTTGCCACTCTCAAGTATTTAAGGGACACAATAATTTACACCCAGAGTTTTAGCTGCTCCATTTTTCTCATACTAAGCCAAGTTGCTTTTGCTACTAAGGAAAAAAAAAGTGAATAATTATACTGTAATATAAACTAACCTCCCTGCTAAACTAAAAAGCATAAAACCTCTTTTCAGGCCACAAATGAAATTATACTGGGCTGAAGGCACAGGAACATAAGAAAGAGCCTGAGCAAGCGGGATAACTGTAAGCAATGAGAGCTCATTTTGAGTAATACACAGAAATCCTTTGTTTAGCCCTGTAGATACATAGTTGGAAACACAATGTAAATCTTTCATGGAAAAGCGCATTGATAAAATAACACATAAATTTAGCTATGGCTCCTCTGTAAATTGATCAGACAACTGGTTTGCTTCACATCTTCAAACACACAAATGGGAGGGCAGAGCTATTGGGGGTTCATGGCAGACACAGTGCAGAGGACTAGAGGCAAAGGGCTGTTGAATGCCATGCAGTTAAGGGGTCAGCCTAGTACTGCTGAAGGATTTAGTCCTAAATATAGCAAGGGCTATCCTGGGAGACAAGAGTGGGCTGCTGGGAGTCTAACACCATATGAGCAGCTTTAGGTTTTGAGAACAATGATTGTGGCTAAGAGGCTGATTCTCTCAATATGGGCCAAATCCTGGCTACTGGCAAAAAGCCCAAGAGAAAAGGTTTTGCCTGAGAGGAGGGGACAACTTCCAGTAGCATTTGGGAGACTGGCATTTCTTTTCCAAACAATACATTATGTAGGAGTTACAGCAGCGAATATGGGGTTTTTCATTCCTATGCATGCTGTGGTACAGCTATGAGATGTAACTACTTAACCTTCTGGTCAACACCCTGACACTTGCAGGCTGTCTGCAGCTTCCTCTTTGTTTTCTCTGTAGAAAATCCTGCCAAAAAGATGAACTGTGCCATGGAGAGAAACATGCAGAATCCCTTACACAACAGAATAAAATTCTGTTGCAGTGGGGCAGTCTATGTCCCATAGAAGATGGTGACAGAGCAGGATACAGTCCTACAGAAACATGCAGGATATAGCTTCTGGGTAAAGGTGGCTATGCTGAGATATGGAACACCAGCCCTGCTTGGATGCCTACCTAGAGAACACGTGCTGGGTATATAAACAGTTTTCCATGCCTCATCAACATCTTGGCTGTAAGATATCTGCTGCTGTATCATCTTGGACTGCCTTTAAGTGGTTCAGCTTAAGCTCTCGGAGTCTAAACGTGTATCAAAATCTTATAACTGTCTGCCAATGAACCCTATCCTGACAGCCCACATTCCTACCTGATATGGGCTGAGAAGGGAAGATGTGAAATGCATTGCTGATAAATCTTCCCAGGGATTTTTGCTTTAATTTTTAATTAGAAGTGTGAATACTTTAAGAGGCAACAACCCCTTAAAAAAATAAGACTGCAGTGTTCCTGCAGCACATGGGTTTAGCAGGAAGGGACCATGCCCCCATCGCCCATGAGAAGTGGACTCCTGGCCTCTTGTTTAGAAAAGGATGCACTTGCAAGCATTTTCACTCCCTATTTGGGAGAAACAGAACAGCATCAGCAGCTTCCTGACCTTCACATGGAGAGGAAATGCTCTTGCTCTGGATCTAACATGCAGTCATTTCTTGCTTTCAAGAAGCACAGTGTACACTACTGGCACAAGAGTCCCAGAGTCTGAGTGCTGAATTCAATTTTTAAGCAAACTAGAGACTCTCCCATGTAATCCATTGAAAGATATTTTTTGGAGGTAGAAAATGTCTGGTACTGAGGCACTGTTAAAGCTCATGCATGTAGTTCTGGAGAGCTTGGCAGGATCAGCAACCTGAATAACAGGCAGACTATTGTCCTGTGGGAATATGCTGACTGTCCTTGTCACCCCATTCCTGTGATCTTTCATTTGGAGATATCTGCTGCCTTCTGTCACTGTGTGTGCAAGGAGAGAGCTCACTCGTGACTTTCTCCTGACCTTTATTCTGCTTATGTGCGACAGAAGGGCATTAGTGTAGACAGCAGTTTGATCTCCGATGCCTTCGGAGACAGAAAGGCTGGATGTTAGATGTTTTTCATATCACATGACTACTAAATCACAAATTAAAATGGAAGGCAAAAGATAAAAGAATTACTTTCTGATTTGTGGTGCATATGTACATTTTGAAAAAAAAACCAAAAAAAACCCCAAACGAAACCAAGAAAGTAATAACACAGAGTATCTGCTCCTATGTAAACCTTTGCTTCAAGTCTTTAGTTTCCTGCTTTGTGCAGAATCAGACATGCCACATAGGTCTCCACCATCACCTTCCTGTTTTTGCTCCAGACACCTAACTGCTCTTCTGGCTGTATTTGTGGGGCTCTTGATTTTAAATTGTTTGGTTGTAGATTGTTTTGTGAAATCCACAGAGGAAGGAGCTTGCATTTTTGCTTCTAACTGTAACAAATACAGTTAGAACTGTAACAACTGTGAGACTTCGTGTGTTTTCTAGAGTCACTATAAACCGAAGGCAACTGGAGTGCAGTGTAAGGAAGGATTTTCTCCTCCAGTCCCAGAGAATCAGAGCCAAAGGAAGGGAAGAGAATAAAAGTCAAGTCCTTGTGCAGTCCCTAACCTCCATAGGAAGGTCCAGTCTGTCAAAAGCCTCCAGGAACCCTGAGCACACCATTTATGTATGAATACTGATGCAGTACAGCAGTGCCTTCAATTCCCCATAGTGTGGGCACCATGTCTCTGAACAGCACTGGCTCAGGTGGACTTGAGCCCCACTTCGAGAAGAGCACCTCGGTTTGCCCCATACCCCTTACTGGCTGCCTGCACTGCCAACCAGAGCTGCTTTGCTTTTACCCTGATTCCCCATTCTTAGTAATCGTCCTTTACAGGCATGCATGTAACTGGGGTGACTAGATGAAACTTTAAGAAAATAGGAATAATGTTTCTTCAAGTTCTTACATGAAAGATGATACAAACACACAATGAATGATTATTTTCACATTTTCCTTCCATGCTGTGATTTTGCTCAAGACCTACAAAAGGAGTTCTGTATGCCCACTGA
Source organism: Margarornis squamiger (assembly GCA_035222235.1). NCBI lineage: Eukaryota > Metazoa > Chordata > Aves > Passeriformes > Furnariidae > Margarornis > Margarornis squamiger. The sequence goes on from JAWWTY010000156.1 coordinate 28,232,562, forward strand.
AGAGGCACCAGGCACATGCCACTCTATATGCTTGCTTTCACACCCTGTGCATGCTTGAAAAGACAAAGTCTGGAGAAGGGAAGTCACCCCTCATTTTCCCTTCCTGGTAGAAAATGACATTCCACTTCCAAGAGATTGTTGCTTAAACCTGGAGTTTGGTTTTGAATTCAACAGGATCCTGTCAAGTTCTGTCAACACTCCCAGCTTCCTGACAGAACCAGAATGCAAGCTGATGACTGATCACTGATGAATCCTGCAAGGACTCGTATCTCTACCACAGTCCAGAAAAACTGGACCAACAGCTCAGAGCAAGAACTGGCCCAAATCTCAAATCTCAGACAACATGTAAGAAAGAAACTTTTTACAATGAAGGCAATGAAACACTGGAACAGGTTGTCCAGAGAGGTGGTGGATGCTCCACTCCCCGGAAACATTCAAGGTCAGGTTGGACTGTGCAACTGTGAGCAACTTGACCTAGCTGAAGATGTTCCTGCTCATTGCAGGGAGGTTGGACTAGATGAACTTTAAAGGTGCATTCCAACCCAAATTATTCTATGATTCGTATCTGGGACAGGTACATTTCTGGTTTGAACTGCCTGGAGTTTGGCATTATGGTCTAAATCTGCTCTGGAATTAGCCAAGGATCTGCAAAGTACAGTTAAAATCCCTAACTGAGCCTGGATTAGAACTGAATTTCCCTGAATCATCTTCACAGCAACATTAGCTGATTAGTTCAGGTAAAGGAATGTCAATCTAAAATGCTGTTTTATTTATTAAAGAATAAAAATAAACAAAGAAAACGGGAAAGGAATTCCAAAGACAACTATGTGGCTTACCTTACTCTAGTACACCTGGCTCTGAAGCCTAAATGTAGATTAAATGTCCCTGCAAACATTACTATGAGGAGACATAATGCATTCTTGTGATACTAGCTCTCAATGCCAAGGGACTCAGGGAAGGATTAAAGACCTTCTGAAGGCAGAAAGACATTTCAGGGGAGGCAAGGAGATGTTTGATGGGGGTAGAGGGAGAATGGTTAAAAAACTATCAATGTGTTGTACAGATAAGCCATAATTGTCACACTCAGAGCTCTGCATTCCCATGCTAAAAATGAATTACTTCAGTGGTCAGCAGCTTCATTAGCCAAAAGAGGCCATTCAGATGGACCCAAACCTATTTACTTTCCAGAGCTGGCGGTGCCTGCTTCATACTGCAGGGCCCCAGACTGGTTGTTCAATGATGCTGATAACTCCTGTGGGAGCTTGTATCTTGCTAAGTACTTCACTGTTTAATTGAACTGACCTTTCCTGACAGTGCCCCTTGTATTAAAAGCTGCTTTACTCCCTAGTGAAAACGGTTTGATAATCATAATATTTTACTCAGAGGACAGTTGTTTAAGAGCAGAAAATAATCAGCTAAATTGGTAGGCTCCCCTCTGGAGGGGCCCAGCACTAAAATGACAAAAGGTGCTGCAGATCAAGATAGCTGGCAGAGCTGAGGATCAGGACAAAGCTAGGAGCAGCGCTGTGCTGCTTGAGGCTGGGGGATGCCAACTGGACAGCTGGGGGAGCGAGCACAGGCTGAGCCAGCACAGCATGCTCTGCTCAGAGCCAAGGCATGCTGGCACAGCACAGGGTGGGCAATGGCACAGGCAGGAGATAAAGCAAGAGAGACAGCTCTGTGCAAGCACAGACCTGGTGCAGGACTGCAGAGTGCAGCAGCAGTGAGGGACACATAGCAGGACAAGTATCTTAAGGTGAGATGGGGAAATGGCAAAATGCTTTTGTGGTACAGGAATCCATCTTACAGAGAGGTCTGTCTGAAATCATAAATGCATTCCAAATTTAGGTTTGGATTAGGAGCCCTCTGAGGACTGAGATTTGGAGATGGGATTTTCTTAAACAGAGGAACCATTTGCTTTCAGACCATAAGTAGCCTGGGGACAAAGAGGTTTGAAGTGAGAGGCATGTTTGCCAGAAGCCCCCTTTCTCCCTGTTTTCTTCTAGGCTAGTTGTCTTACCAGATGGTCGAGCAGCATCTGGGAGAGCTATTTGGGGCCTGTAGCCAATGTTGTGCAAAGAAGCGCATCCATGTAGACATGGCTGGAAACACAATGTAAATCTTTCATGGAAACATGCAATGATAAAGGACCTGATAAGAGATGATTCTTTGCTTTCAACTTACTGTGATAATGCATTTGCTTGCCTGAATGTGCCCTGCTACATCTTCCCCTTCCCAAGTAAGGCAACATGTTCATTTACAGTGCTTTTTATATAGAATTGGCATTTTTGTGGGTCCCTCAAGTCAGGACTGGAGTAAGGGTTCACCTCCTATTTTTCCATTTGCAGGACTAGCAATTTAATTTTCTTAGTTCAGCTCACGTTTTCCTTTCCTCTTAGTGTCTCAGAGTTGCAGGCTTTCAAAGAATGTGCTCTTGAGTAAACAAACTTTTTCTTGTTCTTTATTTACAAGGACATTTCAGTTGTTTTCCTCTTTGTGCTAAAGCTACACAGGATAGGACAACATTCGTATTTTCCCTACCACAGTGGGTGTTTTGTCTGGTAGTGTCTGATTGAGTCCCTAGGAATGTGGGATATGTGGGAGCTCCCATGGGCTCCTGGTGCCAGGCTGCTGAGATAAGGCAGCTGCTGCAGATTTGTGAACAAGAGCCTCCAAGGTGGCAGGGCTGACCTGGGGGAGACACCAGGACAGTAACTGGGAAATTTAGAGTGCACTGAGGTGACCTACATTGGCTCCCACAAAGTGATTGCACAAACAAAAATGTCCCCTCTCCAGGCTAAGTCAGTAAAAGTCAATATTGCTCCAGCTATATCAGGGCACTACATCCTTCAGCAGTGTCCTGCTTCTTCCTGCTTTTGTTAGACAGACTGCTCAGCTATCTGGTCAAGCAGTCACAAACAGCTTGCTTGGCCTTTGGAGAGCTACCAGAAGTCCACTGCACACGAAGGTAACTGGGCTCACCTTCCACATTGTGCTGTCCTCTCTCGGCATAGATTTGGTCTCCAAGATGACCATAGCTAGGTCTGGAGGTCTACCTTTGCTTCATACTTCTATGACCGTGAACCATAACAGATGAATTGAGGACATCTGTCAGCAGAAAAATCCTCTGAAATAAAACTTACCTGAGGATCTAAAATTGCAATTTAACTGCAAGGGCTCCCGCTTGATTTTATCAACTCCCCTCTGAATGGCAATTATGTTGTGAACTGATCAGTTCAAGCCTAAATCCTCTGTGTTTTCCTCTAATAAAACACTCATTGTCTAAACATTCTTATTTTTAGTACTTTGACTTAACAATTTAATCAATTCCTCCATTATTCACCTACCTGCTTTAGCCTACATTTTGCCCTCATTGTTTTTTTCAGGTGATGGAAGAAGTTCTTGTTCACTGTACTACCAAGCAAAGAATGCCTCTTAGCCAGAATGTTTTCATACTCCTGTATTTCTCAGCTTTAAAAAGGACATTTAAGTTGCCTGATATTCACGGGGGATTGCCTTGAAACTTTGCACACATTCCTTCTATTCTGGCCCCAAGGACCAAGATTGCATTCAGGAAAATACTGTATATGATGCTAGTTTGAAAAATTCATTACCTAACCTTGTATAAGTGGTCCACAATATCTCCTCTGAGATGGAAATATTTTGTTAGTGGAGTATTTTGAAGAACTGCCTTTGAATGCCAACAAAAAAAACCCACAAAAACCCAAACCAAACAAAACCCAGGAATTCTTTTCATTTGCTCTTAGTTTTACTACACGCTTTTGACAAAAATGAGTGTGAGGAGAATATCTTTTATGTGTGTCCCTGGTAGTATCGGCCAAATGATTCCTTCTTCCTTTTTCTAACAATTGCAAAATTATATTTTCACTTTCTCAGAAGGTTATGCCATTTTATCCTTGCTTGTAACAGTTTTTCTCAAATTATCTATTTTCCTGAAGGCATTTTCTGCGTACATTTATCTGTAAAACTTCCCTGAAAAATCTGGGGCCCTTAGGAGGGAAGGATTAAGCTCATTGCATTGCCTACTGTCCTATCATTACTCTAAGGTATTGTCTGGTGGACCAATTTCTAGCTGTGTTGGAGGGAGCTGCTGCATTTGGGATTTGGTGGGGGAATATAATTAGCTCTAAATAAAAAAATTATAGAAAAAGAGTATTAGCCAGGATTTTGATATGAGATCAGCCATTCTGTAAATATGACAGACTTTGGTGACAGAGCGTACAGAGAGACAAACTGAACTTTATAGCACTCTTTCATCTTTGCTTTCTCCGAGACAGAGCTCCAGCTTGCAGCGCCTTGCAGACTTGTAGATTTTGGAACATTTGTTCCCAGAGGAGCATTAGCCTGTTATAACAGATAGATTCAACAAAAATATCATTTACCCAGCTTGAACAGATATCCTCAAAGTCACTTCAAACTGTGCATCCTCTCTATTTACAAGTGAGCAGTGACAATGTGATAGTGGAATATCACAGTAAAACTGAGAGTTTCATTAGCAGTAGTTCCATAAAACCAAAATCAAACCTGTGCATCTTCATATGTATATCTCCCTGGGTCTTTCACATTTTGGCTTGTTTTCTCATAGCTGTGGGAATCCAGGTTGATAGCACTTTGGGCCCCTGGAGCTAGAAACTCTTGCCAGATTTCTTCCACTCTGGTGGCTACATCCTGTAGAGGTTGTTTCTTGAGATCTTGGACAGCCAACCAAAACCTGTACTAGGCAAATATTAAAAGGGCAGAAAAGAGAAAAAGATAGAAAGCTAGGTAAGACTGTGAATAAGTCTGGGCAGAGTCCCAAAACACAGACCCAGAACCTAATCCTGAATCTATCAGAATTCACAGAAGACTCTCCATCTTTAGCATGATTTCAGGGGAAGGTGTGATTTACTGTACACCAACCCCTTACACTGTGGCTAAGATCAGAACAGTAACTTTAAGAAGTGATACGTTCTTATTCAAAGTGCCCCTGCAGAAGTGTCAGATTAGGTATGCAAACAGAAAACCTCTAGAGCCACGCAGCTGGAGGAAGGGAGCAGACTGCCTCCCACAGCCCTGCTGCAATGTGCTGGCCATTCCTGCCTCCAGGATCAGTCATCCAGAGGGGATGCAAAAAAACCTTACTATTCATATACTTTCCAATGTGAAGTTGTAGCGATGGCACTTAGAGATTTTTATTATTTTTTTTGACTTGTAAACTGACCAGCATTCAGAGGGATGTCATGGAAGAATTCATAGAATCATAGAATAAACTGAGTTGGAAGGGACCCATAGATGAATCTTACCATGGCCATACTCCAATTTTACAGGGATATTTTCTTGACTAAGCCATGCTTATGGACTAAAATAAGTTAATAAACATTGAGAAGATAATCTTTTTGATGGCTAAGAGCATAATCCACATACTGATCTGTGAAACCAAAGGCCACAGAATATTTCTGCAAGAGCCACATGCACATCTTTTACCCTAGGAAAAACAAAAGGCATTTTGTTGGCAATGCTGATTTTATTTATTGTGGACAGAATTTTGCTCCTTCAGGTGATTAATTCAGAAGATGCACGGTGCCCAGCAGCCCTTTGTTTTGGTCAACTCTATCTTCTAGCAAGAAGATATCCCTGAGAGTTGTCTGCCTTGGGTACGTGGGCCCTGCAACATGGCTGAACAGATACAATAGTGCTCTGGTGGGAGTGTTGAGGGTTACAGGGCAAATAGGTACAGAAGGGACCTTTGCAGCCACCTGCAATAACCAGCTCTTTCCTGCCCCCTGACAAAGGAGCCCATTGTCCAGGAATGAAAAGAAGGGCAGGGTTTGCCTTGGCTGTTCCTGCCCTGCATTGCTCTTACTTCTGCTTGGCAGACTGTGCACCGGGGACAGGGTCTGCATGGGTCACTGCTCGTTCAGGGCATCCACAAGAGCTGCACAACTTACAAAATCCTGTGTCTTCCTTACAAACTAGTTGAACTTTAACTGAAATTCTGATTTCTCACCCTGAATGATTCAATGGTGCCAGTGTGCTGCCACTAAAGCAAATGTTCCTCCATGGTGGAAAGAGGAAGATATAATGTGTCCTAAACATAAACCCTGATGGCAGTGAGGGTAGATGGAGAAGCCAGCAGCCTGGTGATTCCTGTGCTGTTTCTGACAATCACTTCCTTACTGGCTGCAGGCAGCACCTAACCACCCTGGAAACAGCAGGGTTATCACAATCAAATGAGTCCACTAATCAATTTAGCCTGGTCCCCTACCTGCAGTAGAGGGAAACAATTTGGGAACAAAAGACATCCACACTGCATGCAAGGCCAGGCTAAATCCTCCTTGCCTGTCTGCTGCTTCTTCCTTACCATGAGGGGGCCTAATGCCAGACACCTGACTGCATTCTTTCATATGGTTGTCCAATCTCCCTGACAGGCTGTCAGTAAAATGGGCTGGGGTACACTCAGACGCTACACCAGTACCTGTGGAGTCACATACTTGTAGTGCTCACACAGTGACATTTGGGTTTATAAACTGAAATAGAGCATTTGGGGTTGGTGGAGGGGTGTGCATGGTTGGTCCTTTTCCATCTTTGAGATGTTAAGTGTGCCTCATGTCCTGCCTTGTTATATGAACCGTGACACCCCCACTTATCACATGCATGCAGAGAGTGAAAGGTAGCACTCACAGTGCAATAATCTGATGCCATATGTGGCTTCCGTTACTTGAAAATATTTTATCATTCAATTTCAGATGCAATGGGAACATGTGAATGTAGAAAAGGCATAGGAGAAAAGATGCTAATGATTGCAGAGTAGCTGGGACACTTCAGACAAACATTTGGCTAGAGAGAACGTTTTCTGCTGGCTTATCTTCTGCCCCCGGAGCCAGGGAGGCGGGCTGGGAAAGCACACTCGTGAGAGAACTGGGAACACTGTGAAGTGACAGCTTGCCAGAACAAGAGCACCATCCATTTTAATAACCATTTGGCTCAATCTGAAAACCAACCAACCAGACCAACCTGACAGTAACAAGAACAAGCTCTTTTTACTGCAAGCAATTGTGAATTCATGCCCAAGGCTGGATGTCCTCTTCAAGGCAAAGAGGAGTTTTGTCTTGGTAAAAATTTCAAAGCTATTCACTATAGCTGGCATCTGAAAATCAGGGAACATCAAAGAGGGGTACTCAGCCCCACAGCTTCAACTCCAAGGCAAATTCTCTGCCATAAGGAATCATGCTGAAGCCAATGCATAAGCAGGGCTTCCAATGGGATTTATAGCATTTACAAGAGAGAAGCAGGTATTTCTGTCTAGGAAAGGAGATACACAATGACTGCACTGGAATTCCTGTTCAATTATAGAGTGCAAAAGCACTCCCTGATTCACTCCTGCAATTTCTAAAGTCCAAGCACAATCCCAAGTTCACAAGGAGTCAGAAGATCCTCCATTGCCTCCTCCTTTTTTGTAGGAGACAGACTTCCAGTGGACATCTCTTGCACGGGGCAGGGGAGGATTGAGATGTCCTTGTGTGTCCTCTCCACAGGTGCCCTATAAGCAGAGAGGACTGTCTGCACTGAAGGAACAGCAGCATTGATCACAGGTTCTTTATCATTTATAAAACAGCATGTAAGGTCTGGAGAAGGCTGATAATATGATGTCCTAGTGTTGTCAGTGGCATAAACCATTGCAGCCTCATCCAGCTTGTAATTAAACCGCTGTCACTTGCAGAAGATATCCCATAATGGCACTTTATTCTCCACAGCTCCCTGAAGGCACAGAGAGCTCCCAAACCTCACCATACCTGCTCTGCCTCCCTGCAGGGCACTGTAGAGGAGCTCAGTCACTGCTGTTTGCAGATGTCCCTCAGTGGAAAGGCAGGGGCGTTGCTTCTGAGCTATATTTTAAAACAATTTCTTTTAAAATCTGATCAAGAGGTAAAACATGGGTGACTCCAGAGACTGAGGAACAACAGACAAGATAAGGGCAGTACTGTACCCCCACCCTGGGGCAGGACATGATCCCTCTGGCTTGACAGTGAAATCACCCAGTGACTCTCCGAGGTCAGAATCCAGGCACACCGCTCTCCTTGCCTCAGTAGCTCCATGTCAGTACCTCCTGCACCTCCCGTCTTGCATCTCTAACCATTCACAAACCTGTTCTCGCTTCCGTTTAGCAAGAGGAGAAATATCTTTTGAACATCTCAGTTGGGAGGGAAAATGAATGAAAATAACAGGTATAAACCAGCGTGCGGCCCAGACAGGGGTAATAATCACATCTCTGTGTTGTTTAATGGCCAGATCCTTGGTAGGGTCAGCCTGGCACGGCCAAGGCCAGCAGCAGTGTGTGTGTCCTCCGTGGGGAGGCTGTGAGGGGGCACACGGCCGCAGGGAGGCTGTGCCGTGAGGGGCACACGGCCGCGGGGAGGCTGTGCTGGGCACAGGAGGCTTTCCGAGGACACCGCCGCGCCGGCGGGGACGGCGCCAGGCGGCCCGCAAGCCTCCCCCTCGCCGTCTCTCCTCCCCTGCTCCCCTCTGCAAAGCTGTGCACCCACCCTTTCGGTGTTCCGGGGCTGGGAAGGCAGCGCTGCCGCCCGCCAGCGAGCGCACTGGGCTCGGCCCCGTCCCGTCCCCCGAGGGAGCGCCAGGGCCGGCCCCGCTCCGGCCGGCCGCGCTGTGGCGGGGCTGCGGCGCCGCCTGCTGGACAGTGCGGGCCGTGCCCACCGCCCGCCCGGCCCCGCAGGGCTCTGGGGCAGAGAGAGGGGCGTGCGCTGAATAGACCAGCTCTCCTCACAGTCCGGACCGCTCCTCCCCTGGTGAAAATCTGAACCGCTCCTTCCCCGGTGAAAACGGGGAAAAAGAAACTGGCAAACAAGTTCTAGCCATTAGGGGTCATGCAAGACATAAACACTTTCCTGCAGGTAGAATTCTGGCTAACTCCCTTTGCAACATACATTCGCGGTCAGCAAGGCCCAGACCGCCTGCATCCGAGCACCACGAGCTCCACGGCGCGTTCCCACGAAGCATCATGTGTTCCCCACTTAGGTCTGTTAACAGGTGTCGCAGCCTCCTTTCCCTTCGGGTGAAATTCCCACTATATTCCCACTTCGCTGTTTCTCTTTCCAGCTGACACTCTTTGAAGTTGGGGCGGGGGAATCAATCCCCCAGTTAGATGAACATCTCAGCAATCTCAAGACGTCTCGGGAGATTCCCATGTCATAAAAAATGTATAATAACTCTCTGGTGCCCTTCCTTTTTTTTCTTTTTTTTTTTTTTTTTTCTTTTTAATTGAAGCTTGGCATTTTGTCTGCTGTATTTTGGGTACTTCAAAAATCAACAGAGTCAAAACAAATTGTAGATGAAGGATAGCAACACAGAAGAGATATAAAATAGAGCAAGGAAAACAGTTAAAATAAAAACAGAGAGAAAAATACCCAACTGACTGGCTTTCCTGCTCTCACATAAATAATGGACAGCCAGTAAATAAGTAAGTTCCAGGGCTCAGCTGAGCCCAGGAGACTGGTGGACATGATCCTGCAAGTTTATTAGAACACAGAAACACAGCTGGAAGGAGATCCAGGAGGTCATTGAGTCTAGTCTGCTGCTATATCTGGCAGTGCCTCACCTGAGACCCCCACTGGGACCAATTTTTCTCAGCTACAAAAATATGGAAATATCCCCACCACGATCAGCCCTGTGATTTGGGACTTGCATCACTGGGTATAAGAGCAGAATCTGATCCCCCTGCTATACGCTGAATTACATTCATTTCAAGGCATTCTCAAGCACATACTTCATGAAGTCTTTTCTAGTGCTACCAGGAATTTTTAGGTTTTCTCAGAGCTGCCTTAAGTGCAACACAGGGGCCTACAGGTCTCAGGCCAGTATTAATGAAGATCCTACTGACACTCCCAAGAGATAATACATACCAGCTGCAAGAGTTTCCAGATCTCTGGATAGTTACTGGGACAAGACTCCTTAAAAGATTAACTACAAATGTAATTTTTCTAGCAAGATGCTAGATGCTGTGCACCCGAAGTTCCTTACAGCTTCCCAGGGTTGGGTGGGATGTATCTCATCTCACTGTAGATGTCTACCATGCAGACATTGTCATTTGAATCAGTCTCTCCAGGCTTATGGTAAAAAAAAAGACAGGGGCTTTACAGTGTAATTTAGGTCCTTTTAGTTTTGTTTCCACTTAAAGCTGAAGCAAATCCTTCCCAGGTGATTCACTGATGCTTCTTCAGCTTCTCTCCTCTCTCTCTAAATGGAACCTGGATAATACCGAAGCAAGCGTGTGCTTCCAAGCTGTAAACTTGAGCGAGACAGATCCCAATCTTGCTGTTGAGCGTAACTTAGATTTTGCTTGTGTGTTTCAGCATCCAGCAGTTGCTCTCCTTTATGCCACACATTCCTAATGAGAACTCAGGAACTTTCTCTGCTTCAGCTGAACCCTACAGAGCCACCTTCATCTCTCTGGCACCACTGTTAACAATCTACCTTATTCCAGTTTTCTTCACTAATATTTTTGCCTTTGCATCCTGTTATTTAAAGCTTTAAGCAGGCTTGCTGATGCTGATCCAGTATAAGATAATAATGATACACATAAGCCAATACCATGATAATGATATCATATAAATGATAGCAAAGTTCCCGTATTAACTAAGAATGATACCAGTGTCTTCCACAAAGGGTGCAGGATTTAACCTCTCTATGCCCGCTCACTGACTTGCTGCCTTCTTTCACTACAAGCCATCTCAAAACCAAAGAGAATGGACATCAGCAGGAGGAGCAGCTCCGACTGACTGATGAAGGTACACGTTTGCCTTCTGACAATGGAACTTTCTCCATTTGTTTGAGTAGGATGAATGTGGGGGACACCCGCTAGTCATAAAACCTGCTGGATTTCATTAGCACAACCCAAGATTATTTCAGAACACCCACTTGAGGACTACTTTAATACAGTATATTAATTTTGCACTTCATCACTACAATTTAATTGCAAATGAGCACCACTGTACATAAGTGCAGTCAGCATATGCAAGTTCAGTACCTGTTCAGCAATAAACGTTCAAGCTCATTTATGTAATTAGTAACACTCCCTTGTTTATCTTACAGGTTAACTTTCAGGTTTTAGAAGCAATAAATACAAAAATGCATTAAGTTTTCACTGTTTTGCTGCTGGCATGCTTTCTGTATTTCTCCTTGGGCATGCAAATCTGATAAATACAATGGCCAGTTACAATGTCATTAGAAATCACTTTCTGGGGAATTTCCCTTTCAGATCTTGCAGGCTAGCAGACTGCACTACAGTGGCAATTATTCACCTGCTTTAGTGATGTATTTGATTTTCTAACTGAAAAAAAATTAAAAACCCCACAAACTTAAAGGCTGTACAATCAGATTCTTAGCTGTTGTAAACAAAGAACAACATCACGCCTGTTCACTACCAGAAACGGCCAAAACCCAATTGACTTCATGCTCAGTTGACAGCAGATTTCCTCATCCCAGGAGCAGGCACAGTTCTGCCAGTGAACCTGCAAAGTTCTCTGGCCATCCCTGACAACACTCATGCAGCCTTCTGGAACAGGACTGCCCCAAAGAAAGCATGATAACTGGCCCCTGTGCCCATCCATGTACTGAGACGGAACCACAGCACCATAATTCAGATTCTGTAAAAAAAAGGGGGTTTTACTAGATACCACCATATTTAGGGCAGGCAAGTTCCATTATTGTTAGATCCTTCTCACGTCTCTAGGAGTAACCAGGGGAAGGAGCAGGCGAGGACTATTGCAGATAATGGGTGAAGTGCCTCTGACCTCTGTTACCTCAGTTAAAGAGCAGGTTAAGGATCCCACACACAAAAGTACAAAAGCACAAAAGCACACACTGGCATCCTGACACCAACTCAAGCTTTCCCTTCAGCTTGCCCTGCTGTTGCTGCTCACCAGCTTCCTGCTTCTGCACAAATGGATCACCCTTACAGTAAGTTGGGCTGTTTGTCATGTGCAGGTGAGAGTCTGAACCGTAACTTCAGCCACTGAGTGTCATCAACCTCTACCTCTGCAGGCTGCCTCTCTGGCTGGCATGAGTTGTATTTCATTTTCGTTGGATTTTGTAGCACTAGGTAATGAAGGTAGCGTTTAAATACCTGCAATCCTGAACATGAATCCCATTGTTTGCCCCAGCCCCATTTCACCATAATCCTGGGAACGTCAATTTCTCAGAGCTCACTGTATATTTGCTTCTCCTGTCCTGAGACCCGGTGTGGCTTGGTTGTATTTACAGGATACAACAATATCCTAGCTCTCCACAGAAGGAGAGCTGCTTTCCCTAAAATTAACTTCAGGGTTAGGCTTGGAATTAGAGTTATGATTCAAGACAAGGATGATAAAACCTGTGACTGTATACTGACTAAGGCTAGGACAGGAGGGAGACTCAGATCCTTGCTATGATCCTTGCTCAGATACCCAATATGAGCTTAGCTTATGGTCTATGGGGGTATCTAGCTAGACCTCTCTATTTCTGTCAGTGTGAGAAGATACCTGGTATCAATAAGGGAAACTGCCTTAATACATTAGTTCTGGGATATGTAGGGGTTGATTAATGAATCCTAATGAGCTGGTTTTAGCACTTAGTTTTGCAGCTGGAAGGGTGGAAGAAACAGGCATTCTCTGAAAGATTGCTATCCCAGAATGAAGCATGCTGTTGGCAACTGTCAATGTCTTTTCATCAATTCAGCAATGGGACTGTATCTTGGAGTTATGGACAAGGCCAGAGGGGCTGGATCTTACAGGAAAGGTTTTATCTTCGTCTAGCGTCGGTTAATGGCAACTTATTACTGCTGCTTGTTCCTGCCGTAGTTCAAATAGCAGAATTGAGCACAATAGAGTCACAGACTCTCAGTCTGATGTAGGATCACATGGGTGTCTACATAATGTTTCATAATAAAAGTTTTGTCTTCTTCATAACTTGAGAAGTCAGATACTCAGAATTCACACACGCACCAAATGCTATTAAAGTGAGTCAACCTCTTGAATTGTTAAGATGTGCCAGAATTAAAAGTAGTTGTTGCAAACCTGATTAAGTGAGTGCCAGTACTGCAACACTGTTCAGCCACAGGATCACCATACTGTTTCCCTCACACAGTCCCTGCCACAAATACACATGTAAATCCTATATATTGTTAGGAGGCTTAATAGCAATATGCTGTGTCTCATCACATTAGTTCAACTTTGAAAGCCTTTGCATATGATACCTGACAACACTGGCTCTGCTAAACACCATTTCTGAGATTACTTACATAGGTCTAGTATAGGCAACTGTAGCACTGCTATGGGCCTAATCCTACCATTCTCAACTTTATTCAATTGGGTGTGTTTAGCAGTTCAAGATAGACCAAACACTGCATTTCACCTATGCAGGAGAGTAGCATCAGTCACATTCATTTACTTCAAGTCAAAAAACGTTTCACCTAAGGTTTTCTGAGCTGAATTCTGATTCCAGGAAACGAAGGAACTGGTCTCGTCCTACTGGGTCCTTCAGCACCTCATCCATGGAGAAACCCCATCTTTTCACACGCTGCTGACTAGGTTCTTTGCTGTTTGGAGAGAGAAAGGAAAAAACAGATGGAATGTGCATTTCTGCCTGCTGTCTGAGCAGCTGTTGCTGTTTCTGCTAAGCAGCAAAGGGAGGAAGATTATCAGATGAGATGCTGGTTTTTACCTCAAGATTTTGCAGAAATACAAGTTAGCAAATAACATAAAAAAAGCTCTAAAGAGCTTCATCATTCAGGGTCATCATTAAATCAACCTGGGTACCACGTACATGACTACATAAATAAGAGAGATGGTGAATGATTTGATTTTCAGAGTAATTTCTGGTAGGTTGCATTTAAAGAACAGCATACCATACTCAAATGATTATTCATTATGCACTTCTTGCGTATCTCCTCAAATGTACCTTAGGATTTTTTATATGTGAAGGCAAAAATTTTCCAGCAGTATTCCCTGGGCCACTGGTGAGCTCCAGAGCATCTCCTTGTGTCCTGCACAGGGCTGGCTGGTCACTTGGAACTGGCTTCAGATTTTCAGATCCACATTTGCATTAAAAAAGCGGTTCTGCTAAGAAGCAGCACAGACAAGGTTTCTAAAAACAATTACTGGATTGTGGTCTTTTGTTTTTCAGTGCCTCTGATTTTTGCATGCCTAAGTCTTGGAAGACTAATCTTCCTGCTACTCTCCATGATAATCAGACTTCTATTTTGTGTCTCAGCTGGGACACTGAGATGTGTCCAAAATCACAAACAACCTTTCTCCTAAATTATTTATTAATACAACCCAACTTACATAAGATGTTGCCTGAATTGCCAGACATGTTGCAGAGATGCCTATGGGGAAAGGTGGTGCACAGGAATCACAACGAGGATCCTATGAGACAGTCCGCATCAGAGCGTAATCTGGGCTCACAAAATGTTTGAAAGCTTCTGGTGTGATGGCATCATACTATGAGACAACCATTAAAATACAGCTCAGCTGCTCACGTTTGTGACAGTGGAGCCATTGTTAACAGTACGTATCTATTAAACTACATGTCTCGTCATGTCCACAGCAATTTCTAATCCTGGAGCCTTAGGGGACAGTGGCGATCTGTGCTGAAGACAAATAAGCCAAAGGGGTAAATAAAATGCCCACTTTGATTTCCTCTAGGTGTAAAGGCTGAGCAAAAGTGATAGGCATGTCCTCACTCAAAGTGCAGCACACTTGGGATGGCTCCTCCTGCACTCACCCAGGAGCCAGCAGTGCTGCACACAAGGGCACAGATGCCAGCCTAGCTGTTAAGTGAGTCAGCCTGAGCACTGCAACATGAAAGCCATGTTTGTGCAGAGCTACACACAAGCCAAGCCCAGAGAATTTCTTGCCGAATCCAGAGATCTGTAGCTGCTTTTCTTGCTGCAGCATAATGTTCTAGGACAAAAAAAAGGGCCGAAGTGCTGTTTAAACCAGAATGCTTCCCATGGCATTTCCCAAGCCCTGATTGCCATGAAGGATGAACTGTAGTGGCACAGGGCTGCCCATACTCAGCAGCCAGTCTTACCACTAGAAGTGAGAGGTTCTTTGTTTCCCTGTGCAAAGGCTCTGCTCTCCTAGATGAGGAAATAGCTTTGCAGGCAACACAAGGGGATCTTGGGGATCATTTAATTATTCATGCAAGTTGCAACTGGATGCAGATGCAGTGAGTTCTCTTACAATAGAGAATAAAATGGAAATACAGAGCTGTTTGTTCTTCTATCTCCCAACAATACAACTTTCTCTTTTTCATCAGCAGGAGAATCACCTTCCTTAACTCTGAAATCACAGCAGAAGCCAAGCATTTATTTTAAATTCCTGTAAAGGCTGTGACATCAGGTTAATTGTATCCTTTGGGGACATAGACATCTTTTCTGGGATTTGCACCTATCTCAACAGATGAGAAAATGGATGCCTGGATTACTTTGTGAGTGAGGGTTTCTGCAGAACCGTATTTTGCAAGGACTGTATCTGGTACTAGCCCTGCTAGGGACGATGGAGAAAATGAGAGAAACTAACTAAAAAAGAAATCCTAAATATTAAAATTATGTGAAGAGGGGCAGAGGTTAGGGAACTAACAGATTTCTGTGACTACCAGAGAAGCAGGTGAAAACATTTTTCACATCCCAGACCACGTGGTTTTTAAACAGGGGAAAAATCTTGCCCTTTTCCTGGTTCACTGTGAATCAGCTTTCTTGGACCAATAGCATCTCTAAATTATTATTCAAGAACAGACAGGATTAGATTTAGCATTCTCTTATCAAATATTAGCTAAAGTGAACTCCCTGTTCAGATTTGGTACCAAACGGCAGCAGCTAAACACTAGGAGAAGCTGCTGAACCCTTGCAGTAGTTGTCCACAGAATGTGATTAAGTAGCGAAGGTGATATTGAGCATGGTGATTCCATTCACATCTGCTGTGGGACCTGCTAGGCTTAGTGGCAGGCAGGACAAATCCAGCACCTCTGTGAGGGCTATGGATAGCCTGTGATAGCAAGAGACATAGTCACAGCCCAGACTTCCCTTGCTTTAGCATCACATGGAGGAAACACCATCTCCATTGCAGTGCTGTGCTTGGGTTTTTTTGAGAAACTCTTTGAGGTGCAAGGCACTGAAGGCTCTACAATCATTTCTCCTCCTTTCCAGCTATTAGACACCATACCAGAAACAAACCAGCTTGTTCACCAGTAGAAGAACAACAGACTCACTTTAGCAATCTACTATAATTCTGACCTGCCAAGTCTCACACATTACATGTAAGCTACATTCCTCTGGCTCCTGTGCCTAATCCACTTCAGCACAGTGGGAATGGCCACTGCCCTATAACCCATTCTATTTTGGCAGTAGCATTTTTCATGGTCTTCCAAGACAGGAGCAGGGCTAGAGGATTGCAGCTGGTGAGGAGCAGAGAGCAGGCTCTCAAGGGTCAAAGGAGCTGTGCTGGAACAAGTATATCTTAGCAGTATCCTATAGCTGTAGGCTCCTAGACCTGAGTCTCTGTGTTCTTGACAGGTATGAGAACATCCATTACTCGACTTACAGAGCATCATACATCAAGCCATATGGAAGTGTAAGGGCTGAATAATTCACAAACACAAGTGATAAACTTTAGCTATGTACTTGAATCTTTTAAAGTTACAGACATACACCTTCCTTTCCAAACAGGGAAACATGGAGAGCATACAAATAAATGGCAAGACAACTCTAACATTAGTTAAGACTACCAATTATTTTTTACCTCATTTCAATGTCCCACAATGCTACATCATCACTTATCCAGGGATTGGAAGGCTCAGCAGGAGTTATAAAAGGGTCATATTCCACATACTGCTCTGTGTAGGCTATTAAACTGACAGATAAAATAAAAATAAAAAAAAGGAAGAAAGAAAGAAAGAGAAACAGGGTTTGAATGCTCAATCACATGTCAGAGAGGTACAGCTTTATTTTTTTTTATCAGTTTCTTTTTTTTTCATGTGTGTACTTATTTTTATTTTATAGGGATTAGCCAGTTTCTCAGCAATAAAGGGAGACCCTTTTCCCAAGGATGATGCATGCAAGGATTTCTCTGCAAACACCCACCAGGTCACTGCATATTTTCCTCACTGGCAGTATTCTCACACTTGTCTCTATTGAGATACCCACAAAAAGCCTAGTGAGGCAACAACTGGATTGCTACAACAGGACTCCCTCAAGAGAACCATGGGATGAATATGAAGCGTGTGTCAGGCTGTTCCTTTGTTGCATCTTACTACTGCCTCTTGCCCTTTTGATTTTTGAAGACTTTTGCACCCACGTAACTTCATACATTATGAGAAACTCACCTAAAGAGGGTCATGGGCTGTAGCTAAGAATATACTTAAATCTTTGGAGGATCACAGTCCTAAGCATCAAAGCTTTGGCTATAGATCATTTTTTGGTTATGTTGGTATATTATTTAGTCTAATGGCACTATTGTAAAATACTTCAACAGTACTTTATAATTAACTTAGACTACAGTAAATTATGTGCATGTTGGAAAAAAAAACCACCTGGCCTTTATACTGGTTTGCTTAATGAAGAGTAAGTTAAGGCATATAGTCTCTAATCCCCCCTAGGATGAGATTCAAAGAGCTTTCTGGGAAAAGGATTGTGTCTGCTCGCTTAAGTGGTTCTGAAATTCCACTGAGATTGGGGCTAGGGGCACCTTTTTACAAAAGAAAGACAGCATATATGAAATGAATCAAAGGAAATTTGTCCTAGTCTGTACTGGAAATACTCTGAGGCACTTTATTTTTTTTACCTAGGTCTGCCAAGTAATTAACTAAGTTAATTGTGTCTCATCATACTGAACAACTAATCTACTTGCACTGTGATTGTCCATGCTAAACTTTACCTCTGATCTTCCACATCTTAAAAAGGCAGGAGAATGAAAAGACCCTGTGAAACAAAGGGTCATAAAAGGCAGAAAGTTTCCTTGACCTGCTCTATACTAATTATTTCTTTTTGTTTGTCCTAGCTCTTATCATGAGGCATTAAAATCATACACTTTTGTAACCACAGCAGGTTCCCATTGCCCCTTAGGGCACTCAGGGCTGTCTCATCTCATTTCATTAATTACATTTCATGACTGCTGTGGGTCAAGGGTTGGAGGAGAGAGCAGTGTCCAATTTCACAGAGCAGCAGCAATCCCTTAGACATCAGTGAGAGAGAGGGCTGGTTAAAAGAGAAAAGAAAGCCAAACAGGATCAATCAGGAGATATCTGCTGTGAAACCTGAATTGCTCCTAATAAAATAATAAGAAGGCATCAGAGCTGCTAGTCCAAGTACTAGCAAAAATAAAAGGGGAAAAAAAACCCTAAAATGAAACAAGGGGGAATTGCTAAGCACATTTTGCTGATTCAGTATAATGACAGCAGTGGAATCATTGCCTCATTGTCTAAAGGAGGCTACAGGCTGGGGAACTGCTAAGGGAAAGCATTCCTGTCAAAATGCAAACCTGGACTTTTGGCCTTCTGGGTGATAAACTCTATATATGGTAGAAAAGGTGGTGGGAAGAGTTGACTGAAGGTTGCAGAGCTTGCCCTAAGAAGCCAACTGTCTCTCAATCAAGGGGGCCTGCTGAGCCTTCACAGTAACTTTGAGAAGCTGAAAGGATAGCACAGATTTTCATCTAGGGAGCTGAGACTGCTTCTGGCAGGAAGATGCTCATTTCCCCCCAGCTATTTCTGTGATTCCACACCTAATGAAATTGTACTAACACTGCACAGTGCAGTCAAGGAGAATAGTAGGTAGAATATAATGATAGTTTTGCTCAAAAGTTCTCAAATCTCAATACCTAAACCTAACAGTGTGCAGGTCCCAAGTGGGAAGAAAGGATGTGGAAGAAAGACTGTTTTCAAGGTGCACGGAGCAGCTGAGGGACGCCTGTTCCCACAGCTGGTGCAGATCTACTCCTGGAAGGCGAACAGTAGGGAACAGGGCATTTATTTCATGAAAGTTGGGGATATCCTTTGGAAAGCCTTTCTGTTCCTCTTCTGATGGCCAAGGGCTATCCCAAGAATAGTATGCATTAATGAAAAATTAATATATTTGATCTATTACTATTGAAACAATTTATATCTTACTCCTATAACTTGTTTTCCTCTAGAGCTTCCTGCCTTATTCTCTCCTTGTTACTTCCCTTATCCTCTCTGAGAGTCTCTTTGTGCTATACTGAAAAAGTGGCAGGTGGTGCCACTGTCAGTCTTGGCTGTTGAAGAGGGCGTCATCTCCTGCACTCTGATCTCCCACACCATCACTTAAACTGTCCTGAGAGCAGTGCAGGGTCCAGCCTGAAATGTGACTTAATAATAACAGCATCTCTGTACATTTGTTCCTAGTACTTGTATTCAGTGTTTTAATGGGCCTTTTAGGTCACACAAGTTTTTTCAGGCAATTGTTCTATTCAGGTCATCCACATTCATTCTTCCTCACCGGTGTCCTGCCCCACCCAACCAAGGCCCTGAACTCCTTAGCCCCTCTACTTCCCTCCCATGTGCTCTGCGATGCTCCATGTCCAGACTGCACTTCCCACCACTCTCCACACCAAGCTCCAGGATGCTTCATCCATGTTGCTACTCAAAATCATCACATAGCCAAACACCTCCTCACAAAATATAAATATCACAACCACGATTTTCATTCTTTATAATTATTAATAATTCTTTATAAATACAAATATTCTTTTGGGTTGTATATTAGAAAAAGGGACTTCACCCAGAGGGTGGTTGGGCACTGGAACCGGCTCCCTGAGGAAGGGGTAACAGCACCAAGCCTGCCAGAGTTCAAGAAGTATTTGAACAATACTCTTGGGCACATGATGTGATTCTTGGGGCTGTCCTGTAAAGGGTCAGGAGTTGAACTTGATTATCCTTGAGGGTCTGTTCCAACTCAGGATATTCTATGATTCTATAATTTGATTGTTTTCATTTTTTTATCATTTTGCAGAGGTTTTGATATCAACATTTTTTTCTCTCATTTGAGAGCGATTAAAAATAAAAAGCCCTTTCAAATCTGGAAAATTACTGAAAATGAATATTTTTTTTTTTTTTTGGCATTGACAACATTACATGTATATGTCAGTAGCTCCTTACAAATGTGAAGAAAACATGTCTTATGAAGGCATGATTCAATGTTCACAAGTGAATGAGTTTTATTGAGTCCATCTTATTGAATGGACCCACCTAGAAAAAAAATCAAGCAAAACAGATCTGCTTGCTTGTAAATTACCAGCCTGGAAATTATTACTGTCTAAGTATATTAAGGTTATTATAAATAAATTCAGTACTTGGGGGAGTGGTTGGCTCAGCTGGTTGGAACATGGTGCTAATAATGCCAAGGTTGTGGATTCAGTCCCCATATGGGCCACTCACTTAAGAGCTAGACTCGATGATCTTTGTGGGTCCCTTCGAACTCGGAATATTCTGTGAATATCTGAAACATTTTTTTGTTAAAGCACAAATGTATGTTCTTAATTAAAAAGATCCAAAAACCCAAAACATAAATACAAATGTGCACATTTCAATCATACAGTATAATGTATGAATAATTTCAGGGAGCCTCTGAATATTTTCTATTTAACTGGATAAATTTTCATTATAATTGCTAAACTTTATGATGCATTAGGAGGCTCCATTGGGTTTCTCACCATTTAATTTACCTAGTTTGGTACACACATACTGACTACAGGTGTAGATGCTGCAAAGCACATTTCGTAGGTAATCTCTTTTTAATTTGCTTAAATAAAATTTCCTCTGTTATTTCTCTAGAATGATCCAGCCCTCATTGTGGCCCTCATGTTCAACACAGTTTTGCTTTAAACCGATGTCACTGAAGAGCATGCCTATCCCTACCTTCACCTCAGGGATTCCCCTGCAAGTGTGCATAACTTACAAGTACCAAGTAAAGGAGCTGCCATTCTCATTCAAATTTGAACTTGTTCTTCACCTATTTATACTTTTCTACCAGAGTTACATATTCTCCAAGTTAAATTATGCCTTGATTTGCCTCTATGAGAAATCCACCTCTTAAAACAGTGCCTTGAGTAGTCCAGGTACAACTCCCAGTACTTCTCATAGGGTTTCATACATGTGAAAGTGAGAGGAGGAACTGGTCCTATAACCCTAGTACAAACACAGACATGAACATCACGTGCAACAGATGCAAACACAGATCCTTTGCCAGAGCTATGCCAGACTAACAAGAGATAAGCACTGAGTTCCCCCACAAAAGAAAGGGTATTTTCAAATTGAAACAGGAATGAGTTTTCTATAAATAAACTCCAGAGTTGCAAAGGGGTGGGAAACAAAAGTTCTGCAAGGGTTCTTTCTTTTCTGAATGCTACTTTTGTGGGGGTTTTTTTTGTTGTTGTTTTTTTTTTTTTTTTTTTTTGTAATATGACAGCATTCTCATTTTCCACCTAGTTTTACTCAGGAATAGAAGAGCAAGTGCAGAAGTGTCAGAGGCCAGCAGACAGGCAGCACAGCTGATCAAGGAGGGGAGAGGACTGACACACAGAAAGGGGATCAGCCTTTGCACTTTCCTGCCCACTCTCTGTCTCTGGAAATGCCAAACTGGAGATGAAGAAAGAAAGAAAGGGAAATGGTGTGAATGAGGACACTCACCTTTCTGCTACTTTGGACATCTTCAAACAATGTCTCTCTATCTGCATGTTCAGAAAAATTATCTGAGAAGAGAGATGACAAGGACATTAACAATCCATGAGCTCTACAGCACACATTGACAATATCCCAACACACTATTGATTTCTCTTTCCAAACAGCTTGAAATTAACTCAGAAGGAAATGGGACCCTTCCCTAGGTATCAGAAAAAGCTTATTATCTGCTTCCAATAGGAGTCTCAATTTCCAAAGGCAAAGCTCCAGGGGAAGCCTCAGAAGACATAATTAAAAGTAGGAAAGACACATATTTGGGGCAGAGGTTCCTAGACTACTCAGGGTGCAATTTGATCTCCTTTTTACAATCACACTCCTCTATCCCATTTCTCTAACTGACCAGCACCACATGACCATTAACAGTTTTACAGCACACTTGCACTCTGCTATGAACTAGTCCTTCAGCCTATGATAGAAAAAGCTCAAAAAATTTAGTGTTCTGGTTTAGTTCAGAAGACCACTTGAAAACAGTCTGTCTAATAAATACATTTAAAACTGCCTTTACTAAAATGTTGACCTAGCAATTCCTTTTGCCCTTCGGTGAGGGCTGCTTGTTGCAAGAAAGTAATTTTGAGGGAAAGCTCTCTGTGCCAGGGCAAGGATGTGTGAGCTGGCTGGCCATTCCTTGGGGCCTGATCATGCAAGTAACTTTTTCCTAGTTCCCTAAAAGCTCTGACTGTACAGTCTAACAGTTATGCACTGAACAACGCCTTTCCTCACCAGCAGTCCCCAGCCTGTGCCCAAGTATGCTGGCTTCTTCCCTTTTCAGACATCCTAGTGAGCTAGAAACTAATCTGTTCACTTGTCCACAGACAGAGTAACAGTAGATTCAAAGGTCAGTATTACGCATAATACATATCATCATACAACTGCACAATGAATGCTTACTACTTTATGTAAATAAGTGAAAATCAAGGACAGTTAAAGCATACAATTGGTTTTGCTGGTATCTCAATAACTTTATATGCTTTTTGTTCAGGTAGCAGTTCTCAGAAGAACTGCCATACAGCCACCTACTTACTTGTTTCCGGAAATCCTCCTTTGTAGTTTTGCGTACAGGTTGGGAAGTCATATGTACAGGGCTTTGGGGCTGAGACTCCTCTGTAACCCCATATACCGACTGTGAGGAAGCAATAAACATACAGAAGGGATTACAGCATTTTTCTCTGTTACGAAATGCGGAACAGTGTGGTATGCAAAGCAGTAAGGTAACAAGCCAGCAATTTCCTACTGTTTATACCCACAAAGGTCAATAATCATTCAGCCTGGAGCAAAAGTTACAGATCACACCATGCTTGCAGGTGCCTGCACTTGGAAGGTCTGTAGGCATGCTGAGAAGAGTTTGTTTTAAATGTTAAAATGCTGATAATTTTTAGGAGCTCTGAAGACTGTGTGTGTCAACACTTACAGGATGAGCACTGGGAGTGGTCATTGTGATGAACCAAGTAGCAAAAGAAAATACTAGAACCTAATCCTATGCCATTGTCTTTCACTTGGTTTAATTTCTTGTTGTAAAACTACACATTGAGGAAATTGCTTAACTGGGTGTCAATGGGTCAAGTTCATGTGAGCCTCTCTAAACAAAAACCTGCAGCTTGACTTGCAGGCATTCATTTCCAGAACAGACACCTGCACTGAAAGGAATAGCAAAAACATTTAGTGTTTTTGATTTTTATTTAAAATTTCTAAGACACATATGAATAGTTCTGCTGCAATTTACCTATGGAAGTTCAGGAGTCTGGTGTCCCTTCCAAAAAGGTAACAAGTGATAAGACAAGAGGAAACAGGCTCAAGTTGCACCAGGCAAGGTTTAGATTGGATATTTGGAAAAATTTCTTCACTGAAAGGGTTATCAGCACTGGAACAGGCTCCCCTGTTGAGTCAACATCCCCGGAGGTATTTAAAAGACATGTAGATGTGGTGCTTAGGGACGTGGTTTAGGGGTAGACTTGGCAGAACTGGGTTAAGGTTTTGAGTCACTGATCTTAAAGGTCTTCTTCAACCTAAATGATTCTATGACTTTATATATATAGAAGAGCTCAAACTTGCTGGAAGTCAAAGACACCCCAGTTGCTAATGATCCAGCCTTTAAAATGATTAAGGCACGTAAACAGCTCATTATCTGTGCCCAGATAATTTCTGAAAATGGGACCTAGGTACTTTTGCCAATTGTTTTTAATTTTATGGGAGTGCAGAGCCATCTGACATCTGGGACACAGAGCTCCTTAATGCCTGTTTTCAGCTCCACCCATCACCCAGTCTGTACCACTCTGCTGGTAAAATGGGAATAATAAATTCACCAAGCAGAACAAACAGAACTGGTATTATCAAAACACATTTTTTTGGTTCCTCTTGGGTAAGTCTGATATACTGTAGGTGTCAAGTATGATTTACTTTAAAAAATAACCAAAACCAAAGAATCAAAAAGACACAAGCAAAAACCAAAACTCAAGCTGACCTTTTTCACTTTCTGTGGGTTTTTCATACGGCGACACTTTCTAATGTCCATTTCTGTGGTGTTCACACAGCCCGGCTAAAAAGAGACAGTAATTGTGTTACTCCTCTGTTTACAATCTTCCTGTTACCTTACCTTTCTAAAATATACTCTTTCCTGAGGTTTGTGTCCCATAAATTATTCTGGCTAAACAAGAGACTTCATATACCCAGGGTTGCCACCTCAGTATCCAATACATTTACTCCTAACCTTGTCACCAGAAGGAAATAGCTAAGAGAGGAGCTTTTCTAGGAAGTCTGAGCCAAACTGGGTAAGCTGCTTTTCTTTCATAAGCACAGTAAATAATTTTCCAAACTTCATACTTATTACATATTTCCAAATCAATAGTTCCATATATGCACAAGCCCAGAATGTCTAAAATAATCTTGTAGACACTTGGTGTGTGTTGAACTGCAAGGAAAATCCACGTGGTGACTGTAAATGGGATGTCTTTGTGCATAGCACAGCGTTTACTAGTATTAAAACTTTGCTGTCAAAAACTGAAAGCCTCATCATTCAAAAAGAGCTTTACCACAGGCCTGTGCACATCCCAGAATGCTCTTTCCTGGCTGTCCAAAATCTTTCTTTCTGTTTTATCCTTTTTCCTGTCGATTCTGAAAATAAAAGCATAAATGTATGAGTCAATGTACTAGTCAAGCTTTCTTCTTTGATATAGTTCCTAGATGGGGTTTTTAACTCCATGACAAAAAAAAATTCAGAAATTTGTAAAGCAATGTCACATTTGCACTTGTAAGCCTGCATGCCATGAACAAAATATCACTGATGTTTACTCCAATATGGGTCAAAAGAGATTTCCTATTAATGTGGAAAAATTAACACATGTTTTTCACCTGTTGAGGAAAACAACCTTTTCTGATACTCTGTTCCCAGACTCTGATTTGACAGGTTGGATAAGTATATGGCTTTGTCTGTGTCAGGAGACCCACCAGGACCTGCTTGGTCCAGATGAGGCTCTTGGCTGGTGCTGAACTGAGGTCCTCATCAGGAGATCCCACTGCACCCTGGTGCCCCAGCAGCACCATTGGCATGACTACAAACTCCAAAGATGCAGCTATCCCAGGAATTCCCAGCAACAACAGCATGGGCAGCACTTGCAGCCACTCCTCCTTAGAGCTTTCAACTCAAAGACTGGCTCTGCCTTTGTGCCCCAGTGCTGGCAGAGCAAGGGGTGACAGCACAGGTGACCAGAGCTGAGCTTGCTGCATGGCTGGCCCTGTGCAAGCCAGCACCCACCCAAAAGAGACACAACTGGGCTGGCACAACAGTAATTCAGTAGTTTCAGCCCTGATGCAGCCAGTGAATCAACTCACTCAAAGCACACAGCCCAACTGGAGCTTGTTCAAAGCAACTGTTTCCCTATCTCTTGGCAGCATTGAGCAGGTCACATCTGGTGCCTCACTCCTGTCCACGCTCAGCTCTACACAGGAGCACATCAAAGTCACCACCAGCTTGCAAGATCTGCCTGCACAGAGACTGGAGGATGCACATGGAAGGAGGAACAGCCTCCACTTCAAAAGCAGGACTGAAAAAAGCTCACAGTGTCCCTGTGCTGGGTTCCCAGATTGCTGTCCTCCCAGGAAAATCAAAGCAGTGAGGAAAAAACCCCACGCCAGCTGGGATTTCTGACCATCCCTGCCTTTTTGGAAACGCAAACACTGAACCATCACATAAACTGGAAACCAAGAAGCTGAAACTAGTCTGCAAAAAAGGTTGATAGTGGCCAATTCACGCTTATGTTTCAAAGAAAACAGGATGAAGAAAAGATGAAAAACAGTGATCACAAAGAATCTGATATTTACATTTTTTCTTAGGTAATAATTATATGTTTTAGACAGAATGCAGAATTTTGTTTTGACTTAAGACTCTTTTTTTCATCTTGGCAATAGCCTTTAAGTAACTGAAAGTACAATTGCTATCGTAACTTCCAATTTTCTCTTCCAAACAGAACACTGGTATTCTGGTTGGAAAGAAATCCTTTAATTACCTTGTAATTTAAAAGATAACTATCATGTATTTAAACAGTACATAATTACAATGTTATTAAGCAAAGAATTAATCAAAATTCCAAAGGGTTAATCAAATATAAAGGCATATACCTCAAGCCACACCCTCAAGAAATTATCTTCCTCAACTTTTTAGCATCTAATGCTGAAAGTGCAAATTCCTTCTAGTGGTATAGAGTGTCAGTACTGGTGTTCTCACATTGTCTTCACCAACTCTTCCATTTTATAGGTGACAACTACATGTATGCACAGAATGGATGCTTAGAGTTTTATGTACTAGCTTGTAGACACTAGTATATAAACCCTGGACCATATCCGTTTTCCAGCAATAATGAAAACATGCTCAAAATATTAAAAGACTTCAAACTGCTTTCATAAGGGAAGATGAGAATTAAAAAATGTAGATTTCAATGATGAGCAGAGGATAGGAAAACCCCAAATATGAAATATGAGTAGGTTTCATGTAAGTGGTACCCAATTCTCCATGCTAATTTAGTAGCATGAGTTGAACTACAGAGTAGAGATACGACAGAGTCAACTAGGGATTACTGTAAATGATAAAACAAATTCAGTCTGCTGTAAATGCCACCTTTATAATCACAGTGACAGTAATTTTTGACTTAGAAATACTCTACAAGCATAGAGTAACACAGACATGACAAAATCCTGTTCTTTCCATTTATACAAAACAAAACCCACTACACAAATGTAGAAGCAGAATGGGCACGTGACTTGTCCAAGCTCCTACAACGAAACCAGGCTCGGGAGCTCCTGACCAACATTTCCATGTACAGATAATTAAACCATGTTTCAGATTCTGGCACAGACCTTCAGAATTGGCTCTCTGCTGTTTCTAGTCTGCCAGTGATTAAAATTCACCAACACCTTCCAAGCTTAGTCACAGTAAAGATTTTGACAAAGAAATTTTATTCATACAGAAACCTCCTCCCTTCGCAGCCCCAAGTACTGGTGCAGTTCAGTGGTCTGGGATTACTCACTTCACTTGGGCCTCTGCTTGCATGAAGATGAATTCCCATTTTCTCGCAAATGCTCTCTGAAGTCTTGCTAAGTTTTCCTGACAAAAGATGAAAATAGTAAGAACAACTAATCTCTGTAATTACAACTGCTTGAGAGCACAGTTAGCATGGTGGGTATTTACTTTTTTCCTTTTTATTTTTTTTTTAAACTATAAAATTCAAGACATGGAAGTCAGTGTTGGTTTCAGGTAAACTATCTTGCAGGCAAAGCAAGGCTGTAATACATCTTGGGCTGCAGCCCAAAGGGCCCTGTCAGGGATAACTAATGGAGTGTGACAAAGACAGTTTGAACCCTACAGTGAAAAAAATGATGGACTTGTTCCCAAAAGATAACACTGAGAAGCTTTGTGAAGCTGACACTTTCATTTCTGATAGCAAACGGCTGCCACCTGCAAATTTCCCTTTCATCCTCACCCCACTGCTCTCTTCTCTTCAGGCTTTTGCTAAGGTGCAAAGCCTGAGCATCCCTTGCTTTGTTCAGTCCTGATCACCACTGAGAGCATTGCGCAGCTGCACAGCACTGAAGGCTGGGGACTGCCAGGATGATTCACAAAAGGAAATAGCTTGTTTGTCTGAACAATGAACACAGTTACTGCAACGACTGGGTCCAGATGCAGTCTAGCTCTACATCTCCGGTCCAGATCCATTACAGAGAGTGTAGCGATCTGAACATTTGGATGTGGACATGACTTTGTCACAGTTCAAGGTTAAACTCGGGACATGGGCAGAATTTCAGGCTTAAATGGTACCCTAGGGTCACATATCCAAACCCACCCCAACAAGGAGGTCTGTGAGACCATTAACCTGACACTTTCTCCATTTCAGCTGGTTTAACTGTTGCAAATTTACACTGAAAATGCACACTTGTAGTTCTACTTCTTTTTATACTTATCACTTTTAAATCAAGAAACTGCTTAGGCACATGCATTTCAATGCAAGAAGAAATCTTCCTATTATTTACTTCAAACTCTTGTATAACACAAGGCATAAAGCTTGGCCCTATAACCACAAAGACCATGTAACAGTTTAAGCCTGTACACATGGAGGAAAACAGTTAAGCAAACGATTTACAGCTGTGCTGAACTGTGATGATTTCCTTAACTGTGACTACAAGGAAAAACTACTTGTAATTATCTGTAACATCAATTTTTGTGGGTGGCTTTTTTTTGTTTTGTTTTTGTTTTAAATTATGTTCACATGTGCCCTGTGGAGTAAATACGCTGAAGCCAATGAAACATCACCAGCTGAAGCAGTATTTGAATCATGCTTATGTTTGACCAATTATAAACAAAACTGAATGCAATTATACAGGTTTAATCATATCATCAAGGCCCCTGCCCTACCCAGTATAAATGGGAGGAGCGGGGGGTTTGCCTGCGAATGCCGCAAGCAGAACCTAAAAATGAGATGTCCCCCGAGATGCTTTGTAGAGATTCTCTTTCAAAGCTCCAGGTTGTTGAAGCTATGGAGAAGCATTCTCATGCTGCATCTCCAGAAATGTGTATTGAATTTATGGGGCTCCTTCTCACTCCTGCAAACTTGTTTCTCTCACTTGTGCTTAGCTTACATCTCTATTGCTGGATCTGCTTCAGCTCCCATAATGAATAAGAAGAGTCGGTGCCATTCTTATCTGAATGTCTCTAATTAAGAGAACAAAGTTTGAATGCACAAGTAATCTCTAACTGTGCAATGCAATATTCACAAGAAAAATGAGAGACTGCCAAGATCTAATTATTTACCATCACTGGAGCATGGCTACTCTAAGTAGGCAACAATGTGCAAAAGTACTTAGCCATAGCCTCGCTGCATGTGTGTGGGAGTATGTGCACTGCTGAACAGCCTTTTGTTGCTTTATGATAGATCTTTAGAGCACTTACAGTTAATTGGTTGGATGCGAGCAATTTTAATGGTTTTAATAATGGAATCAGCAAAATGCAGAAGAGAAAACTCAGCAAAAGGACATGTAAGTGCATGCAGATTATTATATTCTTTCCTTTATGCCTGTTCAAGATTAGAACCCTTGGGAACTCTGCATGCATATCCAGGGTGGACTAGGTAAGTGGCACTTTTTGCATGCTCTCCACTGAAAGGACCAAGTAGCATATATATATCTCCATGTGCACAAAAGTCCCAAAATGTAGAAGGCAAGGAAGAAGGAAAAACTTCACTCTTGGGGAAAAAAAAACCCACCCCTAAAATATATGCAAATATATGCGATATAAATGTTTTCACTGTAATAAATATGACCATAAAAGTCCACTAGAACCAGCTTTGTAAACAAGCCCTCCAACAGAAAACTCCAAATATAAAATTCAGCTGTTACACTGTTGAGCTAGCAGAAAAAAAAGTCAACATGATAGAAAGAAAAGTTTAGCTACTCAAGAGTGTTAGACTGCTGGTATTCAAAGAAATACACAGCCCTGCCCCTCCTGCCTTCACATTCCCACTCCTCTCTACCCAAACCCTGCACAGTCTGACATCAAGGCTTGGGATATTTTTATGGATAATAATTTTATATCAGAGAACATGTTCTGAATAAGCCTGAGTAATATTTTTACAGGCATATTGAAAGCATTCCAAGTCTAATATCTGAAAACTTTTGCAACTCGATGGCTCATGAACAATTTAATTGCCCAATGGCACACCTGAAAATCCACCATTTCCATGTGTTAAAATCCACTATATAAAGCAGGATTCCTTAACCCGAAACAGAACACCAAGCTAAACTTCTGTGTAGTTTGCCCCAGTCCTGGAGGGCTGGCTATACAGCACATGCTTTAATTTGAGACACTGTAAAGCCAGGGACTTTTCATCAATCATGTTCCTGATGTTGTCTCCTTATCAATCTTCACACAATTCTGTCAACTAAATAAAAGACACACTAAAGGCTGACCCCAAAGCATAAAATGGAAGGGTTCAATTGGCAAGCAAAGCCATCCCTGCACCCCCTGGCTTTAAATTCTAGCAGCAGTGTACCTACGGCTTCATAATCCGCCAGCTCCAGTCGAGCTTTGTTCTGCATGGTCCGTTTGCAAAGATAGATGGCTAAAGGGAAAAGAAAGGAAAACAATTACTGACAGATTATTAGTACTAGATCTTATTAAAAAAAGAAGGAAAAAGTGGTCCATAGACTGTTCATTTTCACTGGAAAGCAACATGAGCCAAGGAGTGAGAGGGCTAAACACCCAGCTGACATTACCCACTAGTAATATCAGAGGCCCTAAACATCTTGGACATCTCATTTAAAAGTGCTGAGAGCAGATGCCAGGACCTAACAAGATGTCCAAAAGAGACACAATTGCTTCTGGGGCTGGTAAAAGATACAGCATTAGCGACCTGCTCCTCTCAGGACTTGGGGAATATGCCTGCCAAAGTGACCATCCCTGCACTTCTTTTCCACTTGTCTAAGGAAAAATAAAAATAAGGATAAAGGACATTGAAATGAAAACAGAAATACGGTCCAGATCTTCAAGGTATATCTGGGCATTTTTTAACATGCTCCATCCACTTATTCTACACATTTCAAGTGGTTAAGAGAAGCCTTGTCACATTTCACACCATAGGCAGCTGCTGCTGAAACTCATGTGGTTTGGTATTTTGAGAGTCAAGATTGGCTCAGTCAACAAGAGCAAACCAGTCTCAGATTGCTTTCTGGGAAAGCCTTACCTGGATGTGATAAACTCACCCCATTTCCACTACAGGCTGAAACACAAGGTCCACAGCACACCCTGCTTATATAGTTAGCTCTGAACTATGTAATAGAGGCCCAGTGCTACTCATCTAATTCTATTCTATGCTGTTTCTATAATTTTACCATTCATACAATGAGCCAATATTATGCACGGTAACCAGAACTGACCAGTTAATTTCTACTTAGACATCTCAAGGGCAGTTTTTGCTGCAAGCCACTTATGACACCAAATAAAGTGAGAGTCAGTCGTCTCACCGCATTGTTTCATGGGAGGCAGTGACCTGCCATTAGCAGACTAGTTCCTGTCCTGTAAGTGGACACACGCAAATAAAAAAAAGGTATGAAGTGCCGCTGGGATTTCAGTTTTATTTGGTTCTGCTGCTAGTTTGGGATTAATTCCTGGGAAGACTCCATCTGTACAGACCTCTGATATGCAAAGTCTGATTATAAGCATATGTTAGAGGTTTCTGGGACAGCTGCAAATCTGTTACTACAGGGCTCAGAGCTAACGCAGTTGAACTTTGTCCAGCTGTGGGTCAGCTCGCATACAGCTTTATTTTGGGGTGTTCTGCTCCACTCCATGCCACTGCAGCACAATAATCTGACTCCAAAAACAATTATTTATCTGATATTGAAGGAAAGAAACAGAACTTCCCTCTCCACACTGTTATTCTGGTATTTACAGAATACATCTTTGATACAGTTCACACAGTGATATGTGATGACTGTAAAATCTGGAAATCACTTTGCATATACTGATCAGCATCATGCTTTCTCCAAAGCAGTTCCCTCACTGGGACAAACACGTAAGCCTGTGCTAGCTTCTCTGCACATGAGTACTGCAAATGAACTATCATATGACATACACCATTGCAGGCTACTTCTTCACCCCAGCAAATGATTTCCAGAATCCATAATGATGATTAATTACAACCCCGGAAAGATAAAACCAAACTGATTATTCAGGGAGCAGTTCTAAACCAATCTTAGGTTATGAGATAAAAGAAGGACTTCCAGAAGCTCCTGTTTTATGAGTGCACACATGGATACACTTCCTCTTCCAAAGCCACACCAGGATGCAATAATTAATTTTATCATTTAACTGTGAAAGAAGCACAGTTCTGGCAGCAGTATTGCAAGCAGACAGCTAAAGATAACAACACTGACATATTTTCTTTATGTATTATCACTGTCTGCAGGCACTCACATGTTTAACACACCATGTTGCAGTTTATTAGCTCATAAACCATGTTCAATCTTCTCTTTTACCCTATCATCTGGTAATCCTAAAAAAATTGGAAAAATAAGTCATATGATGTCATATATCGGAAAACTTAACTTTTCTAACTATGGGTTGCCATTAGATATGTACTGGTTTATTGAGCAGCCAGATGAGGGCCCAGATAAGGTAAGTTTTATTGATCAATACATGAGATTCAGCTATAGATCAGAGTATGTTTTCCCACAAAAGCAATATTAGTATTAGTTAAGATTCCCAAGAACAGTATTCTGCTTGCCATAAATCCTGCTGAAATAATCAGAGCTATGGGAGAATAAAGGTAACAACAGGCAAAACTCTGGCCCCACTGAGCTCAATGGCTACACTCCATGGGCTTGAGACACCCCAGGATTTCAATTCATGTATTTGAGATCTGCCTCTAATACTGCCATCTGACAAGAAACTCTGTGGATGAAGGGTTTAGATGGCAAACAGTAATTATTTTAAGGACAATTTTTCCCATCAAAAACTTTTCATACTAACTTTCTACAATGAAATAATTATACTCACCATAATCTGTGTTTTCTGGTTCCCAGCAGTTTGAGGGCCAAAAGTATGGTGCCTAAGAAAAAACATACACATTTTTCCAATTCAAGAGATGAAAAACAATTCAAATGCAGAAAAACATTACAAGTACAAAGAGAAGAATCAAAGCCTACCACCCAGTCTCTGCCCTCAGGGGAAAACTGCTACATATCTCAGTAAAAGTGAGGATGCTTTGCCAGAAAGGTATGACCTTTAACATTCCTCACTGCAGGTAAATAGAGATGCTGTAATACAAACATCTCTTAAGAAGGATGTCCAGTGTCCTGATGAAATTTTAGACACTGTTGCCAGCTTCCCTTAATGTGGACCTCTTATCCTCTATCCTCAAGAACCTTTCCTTTTCCCCAGGAATTCACATCCTGATTGGTTTTTTTCTTTTTTTTTTTTTTAAGCATGACAAACCTCATGGCCTTATCTATATGCTACATAGCACTTGCGTTTTTGGAGCAGCTACCAGTGTGGCTGGCAGACTACAAAACAATTTACTTTTTAATTATAAGAGATGGTAGAGGTCAAAACTTAGCTATTTAGAGCCATTCCAAAAGCAGAAGTCCTGCTAAGCTTACTGCTTTTGTTTTCTATCCAGGTCTGCATATTGCTCTTGCTACAATTAATTACAAGAAATTACTGTATGTGGCTGTATTTCAGTTTTTACATAAATGAAAAATAATGGCCTGTTGATTGCACAAATTACAGAACACTGCTTTGCATTACGGATGTAATGGGCATAGGACATTAACACACAGACTATTCCTTGCACCAAAGTACAGTGAGAAAACTTGCAGGATTCAAACAATACAGGGTTTAATGTTCCTCACTTATATCTCTTATGAACTTCAGAATATAAAGAGCTACTGTTAAAGGAGGGACTGATGCTGAGGTAAAAAGTAGCCAGAAGAGATTAATGGAAAGGAAACATGATTCTATCAGGTTATTTTTGCAGAAAACATCTGAAGAGGTCTGTTGCAGGAAATGGCAAGAAACAAAGAATATACAAAAGTTGTAAGAAACATAACAGAAAGAAAAGTCAACAAGCAGTCAATTTGGTGATGTGGTTTACCCAGGCTAAAAACAAGAAAAAGAAGTTAAATTATATTGAAATGTAGCTTCTGAGAGCTGCAGAGGACCACTTCTTACAGTGTCATCCTTTTAAAAAAGAGAAAAATACAGCTAAATGGGCAATGTCACATCTTCCATGATAGGAAATAAGGACTTTCAGAAAAAAAAAGAAATTATAACAACAAAAAAATCTGAGTCTGAATAATGCCTGTCATTATTCACCATGACATTGGTCACATGTGGTAACACAATACTACATTAGCAGGACAGTGAGCACAGGCAGCAGCAAAGAGCAGAACTGGCTTTTCAAAGAAGAGCTAAAAAACCATCAAAAAATGTAAAGAAGGAACAGGAGGGTGAACAGAAAAAAGGTCACAGGAAAGATAAGGGATCTGTCTGGGATCATGTAACAGAAAAACACAAATTCAGCCAGCAGGATTATGCAGTAGGACTGCCTGCTTCTTCTACAGTTATACAATCTGTCCAAAAGGAGTTGCTGCAGCACAAGCACTCCCTTATCTAGGAAGCTGACAGTGGCAGATTTTGGACAGAGCACAGAATTCGAGCACAGTATGCTTTAAAAATTCACCACATCTGGAGGCACAGGGACACTGAGGGATATAGATGTCCCAGTTTAGGTGACTGCCAAGGTTACATATCCTTTGTAAAAGAGCCAAACCCTGAAGCTTGCCCCCTCCCACAGCAATCTGTAAGCAAGAGAGGGTACAGCTTTGAATTTCCTGCTGTGCCAAATCTTGAATGTCCAACTCCTAAGTTTGCCCTAGTCCATTTTGTAGAGAAGAATGGCTACTCAATTCTGTGCCAGAGTTAGAGCCTGAAAGCCATTTTCTTTCTCCTGGCTTTGTTCAAATCTGAGTACAACAGCCTTGAAATCACATATCCAAAATAGTCACAGGACATATCCATTAATTTACGTAAGAACTGCAGGTCAGAAAGTAGAAGACAGTAATTTGGGATTCTAAAGCAGATCTTTTGAAGGGACTTCTTACCTTCCTAAGGCCTCTACCAAGATAGCCTCAATCCCTTGCTTCGTAGACCTAATGGTTGCTTAGGGATAAAGGGTGGGTGATTTCACCAGTATTACCACAGGGACAGTAGAAGGGCCCACAGGGGAGTCAGAGGGCTCACCAACCTGAAAACGATAGAACGTCCCATCATCTTTCAGGGTAAGGACATGGTCTGAGATTGGAAAGACATAACCCTGTGCAGCAATAAGACTTCCCAAGTGTATTGCTTCCCCTGTGAAAGAGAGAA
Source organism: Margarornis squamiger (assembly GCA_035222235.1). Taxonomy (NCBI): domain Eukaryota; kingdom Metazoa; phylum Chordata; class Aves; order Passeriformes; family Furnariidae; genus Margarornis; species Margarornis squamiger. Next base: position 28,267,714 of record JAWWTY010000156.1, read on the forward strand.
AACCGCAGGGATGTGTCAGGAAGATGTGCACTGCACATTTCCTTCAACACCAGCTCTGGTGATGACTCATGTGAAATCTGGTGCCCACATGCCTCTCTGCACCCACACCCCATTGTTACTGCTTTCAACCAATCCATGAAAAGCAGGAGTGCAGAAATCAGCTTTACAATACAGATGAAGCATTGCTCAAAAGTTTAACCTGCTAGTTTTGTGTTTACAAAATGCCACACACCAGTTCAGCTCTAGAATACAAAATTCATTTCAAAGCCCATTATCCATCACAGGTGACAGCTGACAAGAAGCCTGTTCCATCAGTGAACCTCCCTTGCCTCTACCAAATCCAACAAACACTTGTGACATCAGGTCATTAGCAGAATATTTATTCATAAAGACACATTCTGACACTGCAGCATTGCAAGTTGTTAGAGTGAACAGTGCAGAGGCAAAAGGCAGTGCATATCCCAGTGCTGCCAGAGCAACCTTCACCGGAGCAGAGGCACAGCTACACAGATTTTCAACCAATGCCAGCTGTCAAAAGCTACATCAACTATCTTAGAGTTGAAAAATACACATCAGCTGCTCATGCACCCCCAGGTAGATAACAAAGCTATTGTCTGTAGCTGAAATTCAGATTTGGGACCTGTCAGGATTCATGAGGAGAGATGTGTCTAGGGATGCCCTGCTGAGTGATACAACACTCTCTATCTCTGCTTTCACATGGTGACAGTAAGGCAGCAGAAAAACTGGTAGGTGAGAGTTTGGATTTTTTTCCCTTTTTTGAAAAGGAAAAGAAACTTCTGGACCTACAGATTATTTCTTCCTCTTTTCTCAATAGGTTGTAAGTGTGCCAAAATGATTTTTGGTTTCTCTGAAGAGTGAACTATTTGGACTGTGCCCATGCACTGATCACTCTTTATGGCTGATTATCCATTTGTCTGCTGTGATAAGCTGTCACCTGATCCCATCATGGTGTCTGTGTAATCCTTGGCCAGTATATCCTGTGATTTCTGGCTCCCTTTCTTTACACCATGAAAACCTGCTGCTGCATTTGCCTGCTTAACCACACACATCCACCAACTTCCTTTCTAAGTCTAGGAACAAACTTAAAATCAATCAGTCTTCCCTAGGTAGCAACAGTTTCAGAGAGGCTAAAACTCCTACAATGGGATTTCTGTGTGCTGCAGTGTAAGGCATTAGACTTAATTAAGACGTTGACTCAACCCTTTCCCTCCTCCTTCCCGCCAATGCTTAAATCAACTGTGTTGTTTTACTGGTATTTTAGACTGCAGCAAAATAGTATTTATTGTCTAATGGCACACACAATATAGATGGACTACCTGTTCCTCCCCACCTGTGGTTACCTTACCTGTTTCCTCAATGCTGAGGTTCTTCATAAGCCACTGCACAATATCAGAACCTTAACAAACAAACCAACCAAACAACAACAGCAAACAAAACACAGACAAAAAAAAAAAAAAGAAAAAAAAGGAAAGAAAGAAAGCATTAAGCATTGAGACCACAGGGTTTGAGAGCCCTAGAGAGAGGTAACATTGAGATAGATACAATAGAACTGACATGAAATTTACTCCATTTTTTTAATCTCCCCTGAGGTTTCAGAATGTTTTTCCTGCTTGTGCTACGCTGTAATTACATGGTTACTAACAGGTACTAAGTCCCAGAGAAATTTTCTGTGTGAGAGAAAACTTGATATACTTTAAGTCAGATATCACTCTAGTGGTTCTGTGTAACTTACTGCCTTGCATTTGCTTCTCTCTCACCTCAGTACACAGAGTTACATTTCTGCAAGCACTAGTTAGCAAGAAGATGAAGAAGCATTTACTGGCACCTTACATCTGTAATCTACAAAACTGAAACATCAGTCAAGAAAAGATAGAGGGAGGTCTTGCGTATGTCAAAGACAAGCAATGTCTTGGAGAAGGAAGTGGTATTCAGAGTGCCTGTAACCAAGGCTGGTTGAGCTGTCACCTGCTAGTGATCACACTGGTGGCCAGGAGCACAGAAGTGAGTCTTTAGGGTCCATCAGGTAATTCATTAGGTTTTCAGGGCCCACCAAGTATTATGAAAGTTGTTGCTATCGTATAAAGAGCATTGAGTTCTCTAGGATTGATCCTCTGAATGTACACAACCTCTCTGTCCCTTGCATGAAAATGGTACAAGTGGAAAACTGGTCACTTTTCAGTAGAAGCTAAGGCCTGTTACCAAAATACAATGTGACAGGGCAGCAAAATTTAGTTAAATCACATACTCAGAAAGTTAAGCTAAAAATGAAACATAATGGTGTGTACAAGCCATCTAACTTGAGTTGTCCAAAGTCAAAGGCAATCAGCAAAGACACCTGGAGGCAATTTAGCAAGCCCACATCGAGTAACATCAGCATGCAGCACAACCTAATGATGCCATGTCTGGATGCAGACATAACACCAAGCCCTTCTCAGCATACACTCAATTTTCTGAGAAATATTTGTGTTCACATACAGTAGGCTAATAGCCTCAGTAATACTTTATAGAATCACTGACTGGCTTGGGCTGGAAGCACCCTAAAAATATCCAGTTCCAACTCCCTGTCATGGGCAGGGATGCCACCCACTAGACCAGGTTGCTCAAAGCCCTGTCCAACCTGGCCCAAACACTTCCAGAGATGAGGAATCCACAAATTCTCTGGGAAACCTGTTCCACTTCCTCAGTGTCTTCATTGTAAAAAACTTCCTTACACCTAGGCCTAATCTACCCTCTTTCATCTTAAAACCATTACTCCTTGTCCTATCACTATCTGCCCATGTAAAAAGTTGCTTTCCTTCTTTTTTATAAGCCCCCTTTAAATACTGGAATGCTGCTATAAGGTCTCCTTGGAACGTTGTCTTCTCCAGGCTGAACAATCCCAGCTCTCTCAGCCTGTTGTTATAGGAGAGGTGCTCCAGCCCTCTGAACATCTTCGTGGTCCTCCTGTGAACTCATTCCAACAGGTCCAAGTTCTTCTTGTACTGAGGACCCCATACCTGAATGCATTGTTCCAAGTGGGGTCTCACAAGAAAAGAGCAGAGGGGCAGAATCCCCTCCCTTGACCTGCTGGTCACACTGCTTTTGATGCAGCCCAGGATGGGGTTGGTTTTCTGGGCTGCAGGTGCATGTTGCTGGGTCATGTCCAGCTTTTCATCCACAAGAACCCCCAAGTCCTTCTCTGCAGGGCTGCTCCCAATGAGCTCATCTTCTAGTCTGTACTGGGACTGTCCCAACCCAGGTGCAGCACCTTGCATTGGTCTTGTTGAGCCTCATAAGGTTCTTGTGGGCCCACTTCTTAAGCCTGTCCAGGCCCTGCTGGGTGGCATCCCATCCTTCTGTTGTGCCAACTACACTGCTCAGCTTTGTGTCACCTGCAAACTTGCTGAGGGTGCACTCAATCTTGCCATCTATGCCATTAAAGAGCACTGGTCCCAAGACAGAGGCCTGAGGGACACCACTTGTCACCAGTCTCCACCTGGACGTAGTGTCACTGACCACAACTCTCTGGCTGCATCCATCTAGCTAACACATCCTAATCCACTGAACAGTCCACTCTTTAAATCCACCTCTCTTTAATTTAGAGATCAGGATACCTCATCCCAGGTGCAGAATCCAGCACTTCGTATGGCTGGTGATTGCCCAGCCCTTTAATTTGTTGAGGTCTCTTTGCAGGGCCTCCCTGCCTTCGAGGGAGTCAACAGCTACTCCCAGTTTCCTGTCACCCGCAAACTTGCTGTGGTTGAGGATTGCTAAATAAATCCCAGAGGAACTTAATTGCATGGAACACTTCTGAGCTCCAATACAGACAGAACTTCCTCATGCCCTCAGCAAACCTTGAATGCAATAAAGGCCAGGAGTCACACTTTGATTCTGTACCTCCATTTCACTAAACCAGCCAAACTCTTCTAAAGTCCTCCTTAAGATGGCCTCCCACCCTAGTATACCATTCAGCAACTTTTCAAATCTAAATCCATTTATTTCTTTACAGTGGACAAGTACTGCAAGGTACTGCAGACAGTACCTTGCAGAACATCTAATCAATGCCTCTGGCGATGGTGCCGGCACTTTCTCGTCTCTACTGAAACCACCTCGCTAGGTACATCCTGACATCATGTCATTTTTTTGTGAACAATAAATTTATTCAGGAAGAATATTTATGAGGGGTCCAAAACTATCTGCTAAATGAGAACATATCTAGTGAACACTGCTAGCTGAATAACATATGGAGAATATGTTCAGTGCCAGTAACTGCTGTTTTGACAAGTTTGTTAATAAAATATTCTATTTAATAAACATGAATGTTCCCTTTCACCATTTACAAAACAAAAATATTTCAAAGACAGAACACAACATTTTTGGTTAGAAAACTAATTCAAGAAGACTCAAACTGAAGTGCTTCTGTATTGTTAGACACAAAAACAAAATGCTGTCTTGGTTCATGTGAAGCTGGAATCTTTCCTGGGTTTTCAATTCGTCCCCCAAACTATGAAGTCCACTGATTCTCCTGATTTTGGTCTCAGGTTACAGGCTTGCAGTGATCTCTTAGGTATTGTATTGCCAAGTGACATGACAGTTGATACCTGAGAAACATCAGCAGTACTACACTGCTGTGCTCAGGGCAGATGAAGTGCGTTCTGCATGATCCCTTTCCAGAGGTACAGAAATACTTAGTGCAGGATTAAGTGCCAATCCATTTTTTACATAGAATTATCATGTCTCCCCAGCTCTAGGATGCTTTTGAGGGATCTATTCAATTTCCATCAAACTACAATATAAAATCTGAGCAACACTGAGAGCTTGTTCCCCAGTCTTTCTTGCCCATTAAGAAAGGTTTAAAGGGGCAAGTAAACTGAAGGCACTGACTCAAACAGAATTCCTGTGATCAGCCACTCCAGAATATAACCAGCACTTAGATCAGGAATTTTAATTTGTCTCTGTTAAAAACATGAAGTCATTCCTGAATGTTGCCAAGAGCCTAGAAGATGTTATAGCTGTTCTCCAGTTATCCTGAGGCAGACGGATTATCTTTCTGCTGAGTTTGCTGAACCATTATTTATCACCTGCCAAGACTGATTACTCACCCTTGGGACAATGACAAGTCTTTCCTTCCTCTCTTAATTACTGTCATCGTTAATAGCCACGTCACTAATTAATATTCAATCATAATGAAAACTCTTTACTGTCATCTCTCATAATACCTTCAATTCTTAGGGTTACCCTTACTCATTGGCTTTGCCTCTCCTTGTGGATGTTTCTATCACTGCAACCTACTTTTGCCCAGCTAGAAATACTATTTATGCCCTTCTTCAAATGATGAAATTCAGATTTATCCTTATAAGACACAATGAAGACTTGAGTGATTCCTTTACAAGACTCTCCTCTGTCAGACCAAGACACAAATACCTTTATCTCCAAGTTTTCCAGAAAACAGGATTTTAACCCCTCCTGTAGATTAAAAGTCTGGTGGACAGTCCTCACATGACTCACCTTCCCAAAAAGTTGTTTTTTGACTGTTTCTCAGATTTCGTATTTCACAAGCTCTTTCAGAAGACACCCAAGGGACATTGCTTGACTCTGACATCTTTCCACTATACACTAGCAGGGTGTTTGAAATCTTCTGAAAACAAACAGGCATGTTTTCATAATAGGAAGTATTGCTGGACGCAGGTAGAGGAATGGCTTCCATCTTCTCTGTGCTCCTCTCTATACATCTGCATTTCCTCTGAGTCAGAATGCTCAGTTCAATGATAGTCAACAGCCTATGAACACCTATTTCCTTCCCACCTATAATGAAATAGATCTTTTTGCTTTAGGTTCTTCTTTGAAGCTGATGTAGATCAAGTTGCTTAATACCAAGAGAATAGCTGCATTTCTAGTCACAAACAGGTTCACAATGACTGTTTATCCAGCCATGTGTTTAGAGACAGACTAGCAGTTTTATATTTCTTGCTATTTTCTCCATTTTCTCTTCAATCTCAGTGACCCCATAATAGTACCTAGTGTTCTCAGGTGGCCATTGCCTGTTGACATGACAAATGAGAGGTCAGCCATTGAAAGAGAAATTAAAAAAAGTTCATAAGGTATGAGGCCATTGGCAAGATGCAGTTGGTGAGGTGAGTCACCACCAATGTATTTGGTACCTTGTCTATTCAACCTGTGTTGTTCTACCTCTTCCAGAAAACGTAGAGCCATCTATAATGAGACCTTTCTATTTCCCAAGTGTCGTGTGAAATCAGGTAAAGGCAGACAGAACAATGTACCCTCCTCTGGCAATTTCTAAAGATCTGCTGCCCAGAGTGGAGAACTGTACCTCTGGTAGTGAGCTAAGGAACCAGGACCATCAGGGTCTGCTTGTCATCCAATGGACTAAGCATGTCCCTGTACATATACATGCATATGTACACAAACAAAAAATACAAGAATATTTCTGAAACTTCAGCAAATGTACATCTTTACATTTCTTTTTAGGCCTGATAAGACAACTGCTTTTCTTCCTGTGTCCTGAGATCACAGAGCTGACAAACACTGGCAAGTGGAGCTCCACAGGGATTTGAGATGGGATGTCTCATGTGGCCAGCTGTGGCATCAGGGACCAAGGACTAAAGTTTGTCCTTCCTCATGGGAGTTGCTAAGCTGAGCCCTGATCACTGCATGGCATCCAGTAACTACAGCTGATGAGGTGGGATACTTTGGATCGCAGACTGCTTACAGCTGCACATTGCATGGACAAACGTCAACACTGAAGAAACAGAGGTCTTAAAAAATTTTAAAAAATACCATCTGCTCATAATATGAAAGAATTTGTCATATATACACGTCTACAGAAGGAGACATAAGATTGCTTAGTTATTTCCTGTCTTTTTTTCCAGTGCTACTGCAACTCTAATATTCTCTGAACACATTTTGATGATTTTAAAGAAAACATTAAATACTTTTGCATGGCAGGTGAGGCATATTTGTTCACTGGTTGGGGTTTTTTTTCTTGTTGTTGGTTTATTTTTTTTTCCAAAACAAAAACTGAAAAATGTGAACTGTTCAGCTTGTTCTTAGACCTTATCTATACGTGCCATGACACATGCCATGGGCAAACAAGCTACATGCCTAGCCTCTGTTGTCAATCACCTGCAAACTCAAGGTCCAGACAGTCTTGATGAAGGGGTGAAAAAATGCCCCCCTTCCTGTTACTTCATTCTTGAAAACAGATGAACCCGTTTTAGCACCAAATTTTCCAAGCAATTTGCTCCTGAACTCAGCACAATCTTTAAATATTTCTAACAGAGAAGCAAGACAGGAGAAAAAAAAAAAAAAATCACAAGCAGTTGAAATGACGTAAGAACATTCATAGGTGTATGAGCAGACATTCAGGCTGCTTTGTATGCTGCCAATCACGGCAATCACACTATTAAATAAAAATAATGTGTTTGGGTCCTTTCCCAAATAGCTTTGAGTCCTTGGTAAATCTAGGACAAAAAGGTTAATTATTTCCACTTTTACCACTGAGCTTGCAAAAATAAACAAATGAACATCACCCTTGATAAAGGGCAAAACGATTTCATACAAAATTTCCTAAGGTCTCCAGCACTTGGTGCTACAATTTTTCTGACACAGAGCTCCCTACTGACTCCCACAGTGATTTCAGCTAGGCTGGAAGTACAGACTACTGCTCACAGTAGGGATTTAACACAAAACAATGATTTTTATGGGAGGGGGGAAAAAAAAAAACATCTAGGTCTCTCCCTGGTATTCTGTTACAAATATTGGGGAAACACTTTATAAAATTTACTTACAAGGAGCACATAAATAAATACCAATGCCAACTACTAAAATATCTCAGCAGTTGACTCAGAAAATGTGGTAATTGCAGCTCTCCTCCATCAGCATGTGGTAATTGCACCACTCAGTGTCAGCAAGGAGCATCATCAAAGCTACAACAGCTTAAGGAGCATCATCAAAGCTACAACAGCTCAGAGCTTCTAGCAATAGCAGTTTTCCTTTATGTTATACTCACTTTAAATCTTGTTTGTGAATTATTAGTAACCACTAGCAGCAGGAGTGTTACCCCTTTTTGATCAAAGCAGCTAAAGTTTCTAAGGAGTCTTTTTGTCCACTGTAACTTTTAGAGCTTGAATGTGCAACTTAATTTTCTCGCAATAAAAAAATTGAAAATATATTACTTTCTGTGAAGAATGGTGCTTGGTGGGAGGAGCTAAGTTGCGTGTGGACATTCCAGGATGATAAAACCATTACAGGAACAGAAGATCTGTAAATTTAATATTTTCAAAATCTCTGATCCTCTGCCTTTTCCAGACAATAATGTGAATTATTTATCACAGTGTTTGGGCTGTTCAGTATGCTTGTCCATTTATACCAAATATTGATGTTTCAGAAATAAGTTCCATATAAATACTGAATCACTGGGTTTTGTATGTTGCTTGTGAACTTAGAAAGCACCGTCTACCTCTGTTACATGAGTGTCTGCATCTATGTAAACAAACCTATATGAGAATCTGATACTTATCAAAAGTATTAAAATTAACAACTCTGATATTTGGCTTGTGCATGTTCTAGTCCCTGACACCAGGCCCTGAAGCAAAATTAACAGCAAGTCTATTAATAAATTCTTTCACAAAAGGGAGTTGTGACCCAGACTCGTGGCTGCCCTGCAAGGTGTTGATAGACACTCGAGGTGTTGGGAGAGTGACAGAAGACAACCTTCCAAAGAGACAGAAAATGCCAAATCCTGTAGTCATGGTGGGGAGAGAAGATGAGCAGCTGAGGGAATCAGCTCAGAGTGTCAGCTCAGGGAACAGGACCATGCAGAAGGCAACAGACCATAGTCACTGAGCTGCTCGTGCGCTCTAACTAGGAAGTGAACTGGAACTTCTTGCAACCAAGTGCTAATATACTTTGAAATCACTTACAAAGTAAAGGGCTTCAAATTCATAATTTAACCACCGGCACTGCAGTGTAAATTTGATCTTCATCTCCAACTTGACTTTTACATATAACACCCACGTACACATATACAGTCTCTTCTGTCTGCATTTTAAATACAGACACAAAATTTGAAAGATGAATATTTAGAATTGCAAAATCTGAATTTCTGTGTGCTTTTACCCTGTTAATACCTCGTTCTAAACTGCTGTTTGGAGGGACTTTTACCTTCTCATCATATCAGCCAGGCTACCAAAGCACATGTACCCTCTACAATGCAGATCTGTAGAGGGAGATTTTCTCTGGTCAGAAATCAATAAATGATGTGACAGGGCACAGCTCTGTGTGGGCTAATTTACCCAGAAACAAAGATAAATTAAATCTTAAGATCTCAGAGATATCACAGCCAGACTCTTTTCCGTACAATACTGCCCATCTGAAAATAGTTCAGGTAGCTTTACAAGGCATGAAAAATAGTAACAGCAGACATGCCCAAAACCAGGTTGCTGGCTTGCAATACCCTCCCATCACCAACACTTAAAAGCAGGCAGCCAGTGCTGAGGAGCAGAAGGATGCCACTAACCAAAAGCCCAGAATTTAAACTGATTCTCTACAGTGGTATTAGTAAGGCTGAGTTAGCAAACCTCTTAATGGATGCACAGTTAATCCCAGTGAAAGAGGTCTGCCAGAACAGCTTAAACGAGGTCCTCAACTGGAAAAAAAGCGATACCAGCAGAAGGTCTTTTTCCACTTGACCTGCACTGCTATAAAGGGGTTGGTGCTACACCAGCCTCAGTGTTGTTCTCACTCCACTTTGACACAGCTATGTCACATAGTCCCAGCCCTCACACCCGACACTTTGTGCCTTTGACTGCTTACACACTGGCCCTTGTTCACACCAAGAGGTGTCAAGCAGTACCTTTATCACAGGGACAGCCACGCTGATTTACTCGTGCTAAATATTCCTTACCTGTCTTGGAAAGCCTGAGCTGCCATTATGTCTGTGCTATCTAGAGACAGGCCTGGCATCAACAAACATGCTGATAAACCCAAATGCACATGCCCTCCAGAACCCAGAACATACCATAACCCCAGTGCAATCCCCCCTGCTGGTTGCTTCACTTAGCTAAAATTTGGCCTGCTCTAAATTAGGAACATACTGTGTGACTTGTGCCCAAATTTTATTCTCCTCTCAAATATAAGTCAGATCAAACTGCTGTTACTACAAGCATGGGAGGAAACTGCAAAGCAAAAAAAATTAGCAGTTCCACACTTTGTTTCATTCACCCATAGAAGACAAGCACATTGCCTTGCAAGACCTTACAGAGGTATACAAGAGGCAGGAAAATGGTATCTTGCAGCTCCAGCCTCCCAGCAGCACTAGTAACAGCACTTCATAGTAGCATCAGACATTACCACCTTTTACAAATCGCCAAGCACTCAGGATGTCTTGAGATGCACCTTTACACCAACTATCGATCATAAATTCACAGTTGCTTTTCAGGGTGCTCTGCCTTTGCATTACTCAGACTACTGAAGTGGCTTGTATAGCTTAGCAGTTTGGCTCTCTGCCATGTAGTAGTGTTTAGGCACTGTTCCTCACATTGTCAAAATGATTTGGCAACAAAACAGCAAAGGAAGCAACTCTGAGCACTGCTGGAATCAGGGCTTTTGAAGATTCCTGTGTCAGATCTTGTTAGGGCTGAAACAGTTTTCCTGCTATTTGATTCATGTGCACAGCTTTTAAATCAAAGACAATATTTCTGTCATTTCGATCCCATATTAATAATTTTAATAGCAAATTTTCTTTTCCAGGAAACAAGAAAATTGATAAAATGTAGAAGGCAACTGGTGTATTTCAGTACGTGACTATCAGGTCACTTCACACCGTGGCCTCATTCACAAACTGAGTTTCAAAGGCTGTCACATCAGGATCCTCCTTTCCCTCACCAGTGTTACAACAGTTTCTCTGCAAAGGTGTAAGTGTCACCAAGCTGTGCACGACAGCAAAATGCTCTGAAAGCTGCAGCATTTTAATGATTTTGTCATCTTTATTTACTAGGAGACCTGGCATTGCAGTCCACACCTACACTGGATTCCTGTGATTTTCCACAGTAATTCTGTTTGCAAGAATCAATTTTTAAACCTCCTGAAGAGCTCTGGCCACAACAACTTTCTCTTTCCCAAGATCACACACTTCCATGTTAATTTCAGCAACGTTATTGTTTGTGCTCTCTATTACAGATAAGGATAGTCAGCATCATCAAATTCTCGAAGAAACGAACTTCATCCAGACACACAGCTGCTTTTTTTCCCCTCTTCCTCTTCAGGAAAGGTTGAGAACCACACACAGTGTTTGCAGTGATGTAGCAAGAGTCACATTACCAGGAAAACAAAATGACACAACATCTGTAACTTTTTTCCCTCCAGGAGTTCGTTGTCCTTAAAATGAAATAATCAATATTGTACAGCTTTCCCACCCCTTTCCCTGCTAGGTCTTTCAATCATCTATAATACTGGCTGCCCTGGAGTGCAGTTGGCCTCACTGGAGCTCTATACCAGTGCAGCAGTCAATCAGGGACAATTCTCCAGGAGGATTAAGGTTGCACATATTATTTCTTTTAGTCAAGGGTAATGCCAGAGGAATTACAACTGCAGAGCAATTGCTGACAGTATACCTAGTGCCATGCGAAGCAAAGAGACAGTATTGGCACTAACACTAGAGGCTGTATTTTAAGCAGGGATCCTTAAGCCATATGTTAAAGGTACTTACACTAGCAAGGACCAAATGATTTTGCTGGCAACAGCTCGTTCCTGCATTTCAGATTTGGGCAGAGATATGTAACAGTGGGAATTTTAAATGTGGAGAACAATTTAAAGATAACACTGAAAAAAACAACAAGATTAGTCATAATTAAGAAGTTCTAAATAGGTAAACTATTTGTTCTTTCTTATACTTGATTGATTTCATGGGGATCCACATAATAATAGGAGCAGTAAAAACAGCAATCATCATCTCTTACATACCTATATTTTAAAATTACATTTTCTGTCTGGTATTTACCAAATAACCTCTGAAAGTAAGAAGCATTTTGAAAAACTGAAACCTACATTCAACTATTACCATTTAATAATTAAGTTTAAAGTTTAAATAATTAAATCTAATGTCAAAACACCAAGTAACTTAGAACTGCAAGATATTTGTCTATGAATTTTAGAAAGCATTTCTGTTTTCATGCTAAGCTAGCAGGAATCTAGTAAAATATTTTCCTTCCTTTTTTTTTTTTCCCCTCCAAGAATTTGAAGACCAGCATTGTATTTAACTCCTTTTCAATTTAAGTATGGGTTTGGACTTGGAAAAGTTAATGGGCTGCTCCAAAGCAGCAATGATTTCTGGTAGCAACAGGTTCTGAAAGTGGGACAGGCCCAAAGCAGGCAAGGATGTGTATTTGGTTGCTACACAAGCTGAAGTACAAAGCACAGCCTTCATAAAACCACTCACTGTCCAGCGAAGATCAGCCTTGTTCAAAGCAGCTCTTTTGTATCAGAGAGCTTTGTGGTGCAACACCTGGCAGAGGTGAGATAAACCAGACAGTGCTGCTGCTTTCCTGCTTCTATCCAACAACACCTTGGTCTGAGACTCAGTAGTTTCACCTGCTTCTTTCTGGAAACCTCACAAGTCACAACAGAAAGTTGTCAGCTGTCTCCACTGGCTCTTGACAAACCCAGTCTGGTTTGGCTCCCTAGAAATATACTGCTGGGCACATCTGACCCTTTGCATGTCCTGAATTCAGCCATGTCCTGGCAACTGTCGCAGGACCAACCACGGACCTTACAGCATTTCTCAGCAGGCACACTTTGCCTGGGCAGATTTGTACAAACCAGTCTTGTAATGTACCAAAACACATTCTGCTGCCTTTAGTTTTCAAATTGGTAAAATTCAAAATCTTCCCTATGTAAAACAAAAGCCTTTTTTTTTTTTTTTAAAGACAGCAACACTGTGTTCTGTAGGGTCTTGTAAGCATTTTAATTCCTCAGAAATTCTGGAAGAGAGGTCTTAAAATATCTTCAGAGAATAGTTTCACTTGTGACTGTAGAAACGAGAACAATGTAAATACTCTAAGAGATACTCTTCCCGTAAACATTAAAATGAAAAATAAAAGCAAGCCACGTTAGTGGTGCTCACAAGGCCCGTGTTTGCCTTGAGCAGCCGCTGCAGGTTCGTGCCGCAATGCCCCCGGGGCTCCGGCAGCGGGCGCGGGGCGAGCACGGACGGCACCGCCGCTCTCCCGAGTCACCGCGACGGCTCCCTCTCCAGAACCAGCGAAGGAAAGCACAGGCTGGTGCACAAGTGAGAGCACATCCGCTGGAAACCAATTTGAGAGAGTTCCGGGCACCGAGCCCAGAGCCCGGACCACACCACTTGGGTTTTATGGCAAATCAACAGTGATTACAATGGAAACAAATCTTTCCTGGTATTACAAACATTCTTCCAATACTTTCAGATCACATTCTCATTGAAAATGCGTATCGCTCCTTCCCTCGTTTCACATTTTGTCTGTCTTTCCTCCTCCTCGCCCCAAACACATTTGGGAGGCAGCCTGGGGGCTGCGCTCACCCCACACGGCTCTGCGACGCAGCCCACGGGGCCGGGCGGGCAGGCGGCCGGGAGGTGGTGGTGTTGCCCACGGAATGGGAGGCAGCGCCAGCGTCGGAGCCGTCTGGCCCGACCTCAAGTACCTGCCCCGAAACCCGCCCGCCTCCGGCTCACCGGGGACTGCGGGGCGAGGCGAGGCCGCCGGACAAGCAGACGGAGCGCGCACCCTTTGTTTGAGTGCCGCCCATCATCTGAAGATGGAACTGATTTTGCAGGTAAGGACAGCGAGCACAGACCCCAGGCGGAAAGGAGCAGGGCTGTCCTGTCCTCTCGACGACCTAGAAGACATAGCAGTAAGAGAGGGACACCGTCTCCAAAAAGTCACCCACGGCGTACAAGAGAAGCGAGAAGAAAACGTTCCAGGCAATCAAGATGCTGAATTACAATATAACAGTAAAATATGACAGGTCACACCATCAGGTTATATCTGAGAACAGGCATGCAAAGGCTGAGGAGGGAAATGCCTTGTTCATCTGTTTATTTTTCATGTTCACCCCAGGACCACACATTTATGAGAAACACTCAAATGTGCAATGTCCTCTTTTCCCTTAACAAGTCGTCAGCATCGTGCACCAACAGTCCCTAAGAAAGATGACAACAAGGGGACACAGCACTTGGATCACTGTACCATTGGCCCAGGAGGGCTGTCAAGCAGTGTCTGTCACCTGTCCCACCACAGCCAGCTCACCAGTCTATTCCCATTATAAAATCAGGCACATATGGAAATATTTTCAAAAATGAGTGGGAATGCAGAGAGTTTTACTGTGCTGTAGACCTAGTCTTTTATAAATGTATTCACTTACATTACACCGGGGAGGTAAAGGCAAAGGCTGGACACAGGAAGAAAAGTCGGACAGCTGACCATCTCTAGTCTGAACTTCTTTCATTCTCAAAGAGGAAAATAAAACATCTAAAACAGGTTAACCACCCAAAAGGGTTAAAGCTATCATCTTATGAATTAAACTGAATCAAGAAAGGGTGAGCAGCAAAAGATACAGAATATATTGAGGAACAAGAGCTTTGAAGAAAAAAGGTTTTGGAAGTACAACAGAAAATTCAGCTAGAGAGTAATGCAATAGAAACAAGAAAAGTCAGATCCAAAAGAGATCATGTTAAACACAGGAGAAAAAGTTATATAAAAGTCTCTTCCGTCTAACAAAATGTTTCGTCACATAGAGGCAAGCACTAAAAATTAGATAAAAATACAGGAATCCATGGCTTTGTCTCTGTATACCCATACAAGCCTTCCTCAGGAGCAAAGCTTAGTGATTAATTTGCTGGACTGCTCATTGTATAGTCCCCTCTGCAAGAACAAGCATGAAAAGATGTGGGATGTTTTGGAAATCCCGCTGTACAAAAAGCAAGATAACTCAGTGACACCAGATGAAGTGGAACAATAATGAATCCATGCATAATGTTGCAAATACTACATCAATCTCAATACAAAATACTCTTCCAAAAGTCACATAAAAAAAATTACAGGTCAAATCAACTCTGACATAGCAAAGGCATCCCAAGTGGCATTATATTTCCTGTGAAATTGTAAAGTTACCAAACCTCAAAGAGAGTTATACTGGAAAAGAACTGTCTTTGGTGGGCTACTGGAAAATCTTTCCTGGATCTGTCCTCTCAGGACAGGCATCTCTCAGGCTAGGTATCTCTACCACGAGATTTAAAATTAAGTATAATCAAGAAACTATGCTAGCGTTTGTGCTACTTGTAAAACTCAGCTGGCATTGAGCATTCTTCCCTTTTTCTTTTCCCCATCAGCTCCACATTTTATTATCAATATTTACTGACAAGAAAAAAAGGCTGAGAGAGACAGAATACTTATGCTTCAGTTAGGAGCAAAGTACAGACAGGAACCCAGACTACCCCAAAGTCAAAACTCCCTAAGGGACCTCACAGAGATTGGGACGATTACTTATTCCTCCTTCTGGCCACTTGGCATCATCAAGGAGAGGGCCAACAATTGCATTGTTTTGTGATGTAAAAGTTTTTCCATCCAGAGTTAAATTGCAAGCCATAGATCAGTGCACACACAAACAATTCTCAGAGAAATTTTGAGAAGAGCACTTTTGAGACAAAGTATTCTAGAAAGGCCAACTTCTTTTATTCTTTCTTCTTCCTCTCTCCAGTGATGTATGTAGAATAACCCTGTGGCCGCACCTCATATTCTGGTTAAAAAGTTTGTCCAGTCAATTGCAATCACGCTGCCTCACCAGTGCTGTGTCTTCTCCTCCCTTTCCTGTAGCCAACATTTTGGGTATTGTATCCACTGCACTGCTAATGGCACTGTCATGAGACCGAGGAAGCCAGTTGAAAGCATCTCTGGTCACTTTTTACAACCATGGTATCTCACAAGCTCTGCAAATTCTGTCCAACATAGTGATTTCTTCTGAAACAAACTTTTCAGCCTGTTCACACTCCATTAACTTATGCTGCATGTGCAGAGGCAAGTTAGAAGGAAGGACGGGTAGTAGAAGTGAATGGAGAAAATGTACAAGGAGTGAGAGGATAAGCCTGGAAAAAAGAGGCCCGAGGAACAGGAACACAGATGTTGAAAACAATGATAGGTATGCAAAAATTAATTGCACTTACAAAACCTAAATGCCAAATATTAATCTATGTGAACAAGCTTTCCACTGAATTCTGTAATAGTCTGTCCATATTACCTGAACGTGAGTCAGAAATATAAAAGATGGCAAAGCCCTTTTCTGCTACTCATTGTATCTGGGCTTCATCAGGGATCCAAACTTCCATTCTGGTACATTGCTGTACGGGTTGGGAAAGACCATAAAAACTTCCTGAAGGACAAATATATGGCTGAAAAAGCATAATAATGTCTCTCAGGAGAGTGGTAAAGATTAATGAATTGATGTTTACTTAACACTGTGAAAACACAGAATGCCATGCAACTTTATAGTGTTGACCATTAATACCAATTTCTGCCAATGGAGTCCCCCTAGTCCTACCCTCCCATGCAGAGTCCCTCCTTTGTAAATGCTCATTTCTAGTTTTCCTTTCACAGGTTGAAACCTGTCAGTGCTTTGCAAATTTTGCTATTATGCTCAAACTACAGCAGGCCCCAAGGCAGATAATTCAGAATATTGTTTCCAACCTGAGAGAACAAATTGAAAAAGCAGTATTTACATTTTCTTGCCAGCTTACTCACAGACTGTCTTGTGCAAACATGATCAGACTACAACAAGGTCATGTAAATTTGACACTTAAGTACCTGATCAAGTAACTTGATTGTTATATTACTCAGCATTTGTTCAGTACCACCTAGAACTGGGCAGGTACCTTTTGTAGGGCCCACTGGTACTAAGCTCATTCAGCCAAGGACCATGTCCTTTACTCAACCCATTTTTCTTACAACATTGCACAGCTTCAAGGATCCAGGCTCGGACAATGAGCTCTCACAGCTTCACTTCATGGCTCTGACTACCACTGCTGCAAAATCCAAGCAAAGGCTGCCAGATTATGACTAAACCAGCAATTTGCTGCCAGGAGCTGGTCTGGTGAGAGGAGAAGAGTTTACACCAAGAGTTGGTATTTGCTTCCTAAAGTCATGAGGGTCTTTTACGCGTTTAAATTTGAAAACACGTAGAGAGGCATGTCACAGATGTGGAGATGACAGCCTTATGACAAAGTGCAGTAGAGCATGACAAATTATTGACCTACTTCTTAAGGAAACGTCTCTCACATCAATGACCTATCTTCACCCTTCAACACACCCTTCCAGTATCTAACATTGAAAGCTACAGTCAACATCTCCAGCTTGCTCTCAACCTTCCATTAAAAAGAAAAGAACTTCTTTAAATTACACCTATAAAAGTCCAGAATGCTGGTCTAGCCAACTGACTGTGTTTCTGCCAGAGATATTTTTGGTATTGTGACTTTAACTCTCCTTAGATTTAGACCTGGATCTCTCCCTAGTGACTGTGCATTTTATGAGTAGACCCTAAACATATCAAAAGTCCACAATTTAAGATACTTATTTCAGCATGTCATGTGGCACACATGAAGGGTTCAAGTGAGGTTCCCACCTCTCTGTAGCACCAGAGCTGCCGAGGTAGCCCAGTGAGTGCACATAACTACTTAAATACAGACCAGTTTGACTGCTAATGAGTCCCTCCCTTTGCAGATGAGAGCTCCATACAAACACACAACACCCCTCGCCAAAGCACATGACAGTGAAAACAGCCACAGTGTTGATGGGGCTTAATTGCTTTCTTGGTACTAAAATAATGTAAGAAAAGTTGATCTATAGCAAAAAATAATAGGGGCTTTTATCCTTTTAGCAGGAAGAATTATCAGTGCCTATCAGGAATGTAGATAAGTGAGTCTCCAGTTGGCTTAGATTCAATTAGGGTTTTTTTTCCATTAAGATATCTTCAATTTTATCATCTGGTTATTACACTTGTATTTTTGTCTTAAACCTATTTTGAAGTAATTATATGTTTATGCTGGTTTAGAACACTCCGTTTTATGAAAATAAATTGTTGGGTATTTGTATGCTGTCTGTAATTTTGTATTGTAACATAGTAATTCTGAGAGCAAAACAAATGCACCTCCTTGCTTGCTTCTCCTTTTCTTCTGTCTAGTTGTTTGCATCCCGTTGCCTTCTTGAATACACAAAGACATGGACATTTGCCTCGGATTATAACTGGGCCATGGCAAGCTAATAACCATGTGTACTTTTGAGAATTACCCCTAGACAGATTTGTTACATCTTTTGACTGCAAAGTATGTCAGCCCCAGACAAAATACCAACAGAACAAAAAGATGTCCTACAGACAACCTTTCTGTATTTAAAAAAACCCAAAAAAAACAAACAAGGTAGCCACAAGTTTCAAAATTTCTTTGAGTCTTTTGTTCCATTTTCAAAACTGAAAGGCCCTCAGAAGCCTATATCCAAGCAGCTTTCAACAAGATGTACTGGCATAATATAACGCCAGGCTTACTTTTTCAAAGGCACTTCAAGTGCTTCACCTAGCCACACACATACTAGAGGAGCCTGTGTTTGGTTTCAAACATTCACCTCTTTCTTGAGCTGGCATGTGAGCCCAGAATAAATTCTGTAACTGATCAGGTTATTTCTTTTTGCTTTACAATTCAGCAGTCAGAATTTAATAAAACAGATTAAGATTTCTGAGAAAACCTGGGCATATTTTTTCTTTAGTCATGGCTTCCCATGTAAAATTATACATTTAAAAAAACCCACCCACAATGTGCAAACATTTTAGTTCCTACACAGTAAAATAAAGAGCTATATAATACACATCAGTGAATTCCAGTACTGCAAAGATTTCTTCAAAAATGACCAATGATACATATCAAAACTGTCCATTAACAGTAAGTGGATAATTTCCTTCATGAACGTACTCAATAATTCAACATTAAACTGACAAATCGTTCTGTAGGATTTAACTGTAAACCACACAGCTGGTGGTTTTTTTATTTTTTGTACATTCCAGCTATATCTATAAATCCAAAATCTAAAAAACAAACAAGTTTTGCATCAAAATACCACCACTGAACATGATCCTAAACCAACATGAAAGGCTAAAGCCATCTGTGTGACTTAAGCACAGTCTAGAGAAAAGAAAACAGGAGTGATGACAAGAGGCAAACAAGGATAGTAACAGGTTGAGCATGTTCAGGTGGGATGTGATGGGATAAGGAAGGGCGAATGATTTCCTTGAAATGCAGAGAAAGATGAAACATTTAAAGCATGCCTAGACAGCAAGGGTGAGATGTCCTGGTTGCTAATCAGTGCAGGATCTTCCTGCACAAAGCAGTTGGTTCTCCCTGGCACTAGCAGTAAAAAAGCCTGTTCTTAGCTAGCCTTTTCAACTAACTAGCTGGGATAGTTACTTGACTAGAACATAACAGAATATTTCATTTGAAAGGGACCTACAATGTTCATTTAGTCAACTATCATTTATTGCATTAGTCAGGAGCAAAGGACTGCTTTAAACATCTACATGTTAACTTGAAAGTCTTCCAGTCAAACACCAAAATTCACATCTATGACAGTACGCCTAGTACTAAAAAGTACATTATGTGTACATTCACAGAATTTTATGTATGCCAATGTAAAATGCTGAAAATATTATAATCATATTCCAAACTATTTCCTAGAAGGATTTTTTTCTCTTTACTGTGAGGTAAAAACATTTATTCCACATTTCTGAAAAATGCAAACACAAATCAAAATGGAATGGCAAAATATTTGACTATGTTCCCCACTAAGTCCCTCTTAGCAACCAAAGACTGAGGAATACACCTCCACAGTACTGCTAAACATTAGTTTATTTCTTCTACACTACCCTAGGTATCCGCTACAGG
This sequence comes from Margarornis squamiger, assembly GCA_035222235.1. NCBI lineage: Eukaryota > Metazoa > Chordata > Aves > Passeriformes > Furnariidae > Margarornis > Margarornis squamiger. The sequence continues at coordinate 28,287,683 of JAWWTY010000156.1, forward strand.
ATCCATGGTCAGAGGGTTGCTGGTGGCCATTGGTTTGACACAAAGCAGGCATTCTCACCGCACCCCTCTGAGCCTGCCTTCTGCAGTACGCACCTGTAACTTGCTCCATGTTAGCTAAGAGTGTTACTTCAGAGAAATCTTCTGTACGCTCACACCTCAGTCAATGAGACCAGTCCCTTCAGCAGCTGCAGGTTATGAGGAAAAAGGCAGGAGCGGGAGGGAAAGGACACACCTGAAAAGAACATGCCCTACTTTCTGTCCCTCCCAGCACCTACGGAGAGCTTGCAAAGGTATCATCTTTACCACAGTGGTTCCAAGGGCAGTTGCATGCATAGATACACACAGTAGCCTTGCTTCACTGGAAAACTCTTTCACTTTCAGAAAACTTGTATCCCAACACCAGCAGACATCCTGCAGAGTCTCTCTCACAACTGTTCTGTGGAAACCTAATGCAGAACAGAGCACCTGCAGCAAATTCCCTAAATACAGTGTGGCTCCTCTAGACACCAAAAGCCCTTCAGCAAGTTCTCTCAAAATAATGGTATTGCACATTATCATCACTTCTACAGCCCTACCTGGCACTTCTGATTATTTATAGAGAGTAGGTTGCATACTATCCTGTGCCCCCAAAACTTACCATAAAATTACGATTTTCAACACCAAAAGCCTGACTTAAAAAGATCAAGAATTAAAAACCAAAAAAACCCATAACTTTATGTAACAAAACAAAATGCAGCTGCCATTCATATTAATGTGCAAGTCTATACAAGTTTTCACTAGAAGTGGAATTTCACAATACCTCTCCAGAAATAAAGTTTGCTGTGCAATAGGACAAGACAGGATGAACTATAACTCCCTTCCCCAGCAAAGAGAGGCAGAAACAGGCTCAAGATACCCAGTCAAGCTGATCAGATGCTGCCAAGTGACACAGCTGAAGAGCAGATGCTACCTTCCTCTAATTTAGCAAAGCCAGGAAGGTGGCTCAATGGACCCATGCAGACATGACGCAAAGCATCTGCGGGGTTTGCCTCTCACTGTGGCAGCACATTAATCCACCTCTCCAGGTGTCATCTGCAAAGGATACCTCTCCTGTTTTGCAGGGCAAACCTCCAGGTCCATATTAACTATCACTGTTACCCAAAAGCTAAAATATGCAATTGCAGATGACCATCACGATCCCAACAGCTTTTCAGCCTCTCCTCACATACCCCCACAAGCTCCTGCTTCTATGCACTGCCTTGCCCTGCTTTAGAGCACATATGCTCTAATCCCTGAGAAGCGTGGACTATTTTCATAGAATCATGAAGTGGCTTGGGTTGGAAGGGAACTTAAAGATGATCTAGTTTCAATGTCCCTACCACAGGCCGGGACACTCTTCACTAGACTAGGTTGCTCAGAGCTCTGTCCAGCCTGGCCTTAAACACCGGCAGGGATGGGGCATTAACAGTTTCTCTGGGCTACCTGCTCCAGTGTCCCACAACACTCACAGTAAGGGATTTTTTCTTAATATCTAAATCTAAACCTATTCTCAGTTTTAAGCCATCCACGCTTGTCCTGTCACTACATGCTCTTGTAAATACTCCCTCTCCATCTTTCTTATAGACTCCCTTCAGTTACTGGAAGGTCACAGTTAGGTCACCCCAAAGCCTTCTCTTTTGCAGGCTGAACAAACCCAATTCTCTCAGCCTTTCTTCAAAGAAGAGATGCCTTATCCCTCTAATCTTGGTGGCCCCTCTTCTGGACTTGCTCCAACAGATCAATGTCCTTCCTTTGCTGGGGACCCCAGAGCTGGATGCAGTACTGCAGGTGGGGTCTCACCAAAGCAGAGAGGCAGAATCCTCTTCCTTGCCATGCTGGCCATGGTGTTTTTGATGCTGGCCATGAAAGGTTTGGCTTTCTGGGCTGCAAGTGCACATTCATTCCTGGCTCATGTCCAGCCTCTCACCCACCAGCACCCCCAAGTCCTTCTCGGCAGGGCTGCTCTGCTCTCCATCTGTTCATCAGCTGGCCTGTATTGATACTGGGGCCTTTGTCAGCATCCTGTTTGCCACGTCTCCATCAGCAACAGTGCAGAAAGAGATGGTCTTGTATCTAGGTCTCCATGGTCACCTGTGCTACAGCCTTCATGTCTAATATCAGGCACCTGTGTGAATGGTTATACTAAAGGGTGCTGTCAGACTGCACAGTTTAACAAGGTAAGACACAAAGCCCATAGGAAACCAGAGGCAAGGAGCTCCGCTGCTTGCGTTTAATGTGTCTTAACTTCTTCGTTGCTGTGTAAGGGTGGTTAACATGGGTTTTCACTCCCAAAAAATGAAAAGCACTTGAAATATGGAAGAGCTTTCTGAAAGCACCCCTTTGATAATCATCAGTATACCTGGCATGCAGGTTGTGAGAGGCTGCTCCAAGCACAAGTGGCAGAGAAGAAAGTGTGAAGCTGGGGAGAGAAAGAGGACATCAGAAGGCGCTGAAGGTTACTCATACCAAGGGTAGAATGAAATGATTGTTGGCTTCAAGCAAACCACAGTGCATGAAGCTGCAGAGAATCTGCCAATGGTGAGAGGCACCACACACATGCAAAAGAATTTGCTAGTAGGAGGAGCAGCAGGATTTCTTCATTTTAAAAGAGAAGCATTTTTAAAAAATGTGCTAGTAAGGCACCTACTGCACAGACACAAATACCACACAGATGCAAATCGCAAATAAACTGTCCCTAAAATGGGCATTGCCTTTTCTATGAACAGACTACCCCAGAAATACCAGGCAAGAGGAGTGGGTGGTGATAAAACCAGACATCTTTTTTTAAGATTGTTCTTTCCACAGCATGGGCCCTAATGGAGTGAACTCTAACAACAGTAGTCTCAGACTGACAAACCTCCAGCCTGACAGCGCACACACAACATTTTTTTCCCTACTCTGATACTCTACACCCCAGAGTGACTTTTCCAGTGCTCTCACAATCTGCTCCTATAATGCTGCTACTATTTCACCTTACATAAAGTGAACCCCAGTTTCAGAAAATGCTTCATAGCCTGAGACTATTTTAAGAAAATACACACAACCCATCCCTGAATCTATCCAAACTGGGAAGAAATCCTTTGACCACTGAAAAGAAGTAATGAAAGGGAATTTAATCTTGACATTTCTGGATTAAACACTTGACAGGCAAGGACTGCAGGACTCAGTGGCACAGAGGACAGCTGTTTCCAGAGCTGTGCCTAAATTGACAGAGTCTAGACATTATGAATGAGAGCTCAGCAGAGCTAAAGCAGCTTGTCAGAGCAGAGACTGGAATCCAAATTTTAATTATTCAATTACACCAAAGCCGGTGTAAAGCACTGAGCTATTTCTACCTCGGTGTCCCTATGACTGCCCTCACACTACCGTGGGTGTAATTACATAAGATGCACAATCCTTTAGTGGAAAGTGGAATTATTTAAGGAAAACAGCTGGCAAATTTAGAGCTATGTAGGAGCACAGAAACGTCAGTGCTGAACCAAGAGCGTGTCAAACATGACCCAGATACCTAATTAGAAGTTATGCTCAAATCTAACTTGCACAGGGCTTCAGAAACAGGCTGACTGAATACAGTAGAAAGGCTGCAAGAGATTCACTCAAGTTTTATTTCAGCATTAGATACTGTTCTGATCTCCCCCATTCTTCCCCAACTTTAATGTCACAACCCTGACAAATTTCCATCAGGAACAGAGAGGGGAGAGCAGCATTACAGAATGATGATGCAAAGAGTTTCCTCTGTGAGCTTTGAGGAGGGTGTCAAGGCTGCCAGAGGGCTTCCCCCAGTGCAGAGAGGTGTGAGCTCAAGACTTCATGTCTGTTCCCAGCCAAACTGCTCTGAGCCAGTATGCAACCATGGGGATTGAGGAGCTGTGAGGAGAATGCTCTCCCTCTGAAATGCTGACTACTGCAACCCTTCTGCCTCAAGCACCTCAGCCCCATGGGCTACAGAGAGAAAAAATGAACAGCAGGTCATTGACAGAGATGGTGCTGAGATATGCTACCAGACCATAGGAATACATCACAGCTGGTACAAAGCAGGTCCAGAAGATTCCTAAAACACCTGGATGATAACTTCATGGTACAGGTACTAAGGGAGCTGACTAGGAAAGATTCCCTCCTTGATCTGTTGCTTGTGAACAGCAACAATTTACTTTTATGACAAGGTAACCCACCTAGTTGATCAAGGGAAGCCAGTTGATGCAATCTTTTGGGATTTCAGTAAAGCTTTTGACACTGTCTCTCACAGGATACAAAGTTATTAGAGAGCATCCAAAGGAGGGCTACAAAGCTGGGAAGCCATATGAGGTGCAGCTGAGGTCACTTGGCCTGTTCAGCGTCGAGAAGAGACCTCATTGCAGTTACAACTTCTTCATGAGGGGAAGAGGAGGGACAGTCACTGATCTCCTCTTTCTGGTGACCAGTGACAGGACTGAGGGAATGGCCTGAAGTTGTGTCAGGGGAGGTTTAGGTTGGATATTAGAAAAAGGTTCTTCACGCAGAGGGTGGTTGGGCACTGGAACAGGCTGCCCAGGGAAGTGGTCACAGCACCAAGCCTTAGAGAGTTCAGGATGCGTTTGGACAATGCTCTCAGGCATGTGGTGTGACTCTTGGGATGATCCTGTGCGGGGTCAGGAGTCGGACTTCAATGATCCTTGTGGGTCCTTTCCAACTCAGGGTATTCTACAATTCTATGATACTACTTAAAAAGCAGAAACTCGTTAATTTGCTTATGTATCATAGATAAGAATAAAGGTAACAGAGTGCTTACCAGACTATTTTCTTGACAGGCATCTTCCTGTTAGAAATTTGCTCGCATTAGGCGAATGAGGAGTCAGTGTGGTAGTGCTCCATCTCAGACGGGTAAGGTTGATTGTGCAGCAGGATCAGAGAGGTTACATTATCCTTGCATTTGGCACTAGCACAGCATTTAATGAAAAGTTCAGAAAATTTTGGCTTTCACTGTTCAGAAAAGTAGTTAAAAACTTGGGTAAGGGTCCAGGGGACAAGCACAAGAGGAATTAAAGGCTTGGGGAAAGTGCTTTGAAGTCAGACATGCTTTCAGAGACAAGTTATTAAAAACATGAACA
>JAWWTY010000156.1:28292887-28501654 GCA_035222235.1 Margarornis squamiger
CACTGTCAACCATAATACCAGGTTCAGTATCAGAATGTTCTCTGGACAAAGTCAGACCAGAAACAAAGAACAACTTCTGAGCATAGTGCTACAGTAATGTTTTTAAGATGAAAACAGATTTTTTTTATACCAGGCAATTTTAAAGTTGGATACTTTGTAATAAGATCTACAGTTGCAAAGAGAATTTGAGGGAGGGAAGATGTATGTAAGCAGATCTAATGAAACCTCTTTCTGCACAGGTCAGCACAATGAGCAAGGGTCTTCATCCCTCCTCTGCGCATCCACAGTCAGCCCTCTCCTCCCACGAACATGTGTTGCACTTGCAGCAGTTCAAGGACACAAAATAACACTTGTGAGGCTTTACATCCATGTTATTTATCTCTGGGCACAAGCTGCAGTGTCTAGCACGGTGCCCAGACACACCAAACTTGGGGCAAAGCAAAATTCTGAAATCAGTAAACACACGCATACTGACAAGTACATTTTGAGAAGGTTTTTTTTGTTGAGTTGGGTTTTTTTTATTGTTTGTGGGGTTTTTTTCCATCTCACTTCTTTTTCCCCATTTTTAAGTTGTATGTTTTCAACTTATTGGCACGTGTCATCTCCAGCTATCCTTACAGCTCTCCAAGAAATCAAGCCACTATGTCAAGGACCCAACACACTTTGAGGCTCTAACATTAACTCTTCCTACTTAAAAAAACAAAGAAAACAAACCATAATGTGCTACCCAGGTAGCAATTACATAAATGATGAACAGGAGATGCTGCAGTGCAAAACTATAAATCATATTTCAAGAGATTTAGTCTTCAGATTCTGTTTTTTCTGCTTGACAAAAGAAATAACCTTTGATGAATATGGAACTGTCCAATTCACTGGCTTCAGCAATGATAACCTTAAATATTCTTGTGATCAAAATTTTATCAGAACACAGTAACTTTCATTTCTTTTTTATGGGCTACTACTGTTTCCTTAGAAAGCTCACCTGACCCTGTCTCCCTGGTAGGAATAAGATAGCATTCAACAAAATAACACTGGACAGTTGGGAAATACCTTATTTGATAAAAAGCATGGTTTTCCATCATTCTAACCTATTCAGGAAATAAGAATGAAACTTAATGAATACTATGGGCAACCCATAACCCTAAAATATCACAAAAGAAAAATGCATTAGAAACTATTCCCTCAAGTGAATTTGATAATTGTTTTGGCATAAACCAGGAAACAATTGCATTTCCACAAAAAAAAAAAAAAATCCATGGGGAAAAAACAGAGACTTTCCTATCCATATTAAAATAGGTACAAAAATAATAAAATTTCTAGGCAATACAACTTAAAACCCTAATGGATGTAAAACCTTCTACTGGTAGAGACACACATCGCTTTTCTTATCAATCTATGTTATTTTTTTGCCTGTGAGTATAATTAGCATTTTACGTTAACCAACTTCTCAAAGTTTCCTGCAAGTTTTATTACTCATCCCTAGGTAAGAGTTAATCTGCATTTCTAGCTGTATTGTGAAGGTATCTGGATGGAGAAAATTCTTACAGTGCAAGTGACCTTGTAATGGAGCAGAATTCTGAGACTCTCTTCTAGCAAAGCATGTGGCCATCAAATAGGAATTAACTGAACAAAGACCTAATTGCTTAGTTTTATTTCTCTGCAGGACCAAAATATAATTTTCTTCTCTGCATGTGGTTGTGAATCATACATCAAAAATATCCAGGCTCATCAACTCACACCATACTCAAAACAAATCCATGGGAAACCAGCATGCAATTTTGAGAGATTTATCCATGCAGGAAAAGAAAGTTAAGGAAAACACACAAATGTGTATTATTTATAGTAACGGACATGCATGGGAAGCCTGAAAGCCTTTTTGTTTTCCTGTTTGTCTTATAGAAGGTTCTAAAACCAAATCTATGGTGCTTTCAGGTGCTGTGTAGTACAAATACATAACAGACTAAAGAGCTGCATATTTCTACTGGAACAGGAAGAGCAAAACAAGTTATTCATCAACAATTTGGGGTATCCACATAAACCAGGCCACACACTTTGTCCGCTCTAGCACTGCACCAATCCCCTTCAGCTCCAGCATCTTCTGGTGATGGATTCTCACTGTCCAGTGCAGCTTTTGGCAACAGTGATTTCTGAGTGATGTGCTATTTATGGCTAGTAAAAATAAGCTGGTGCTCTGAGTAATTCTTTGTACTATTTAAAGTAAAAAACCAAACTGAACCGTTACTTTTCACCCCGCCCCCAACAGTTACATTAATGGTAACTTCAGTGTTGCAGCTGAGATATATAAAAAATATAAGACTCATTCACCTATCAAACCTAGCATGCAAAAATTATTTGAGACTGGACTCACAGTTATTGAAGTTAACTTCTGTATTTCTTTGCAACAACACGCTGATTAAAGTCAGGAAATTTAAACCCCAGAATAAACTCTTGTTTTTTTTGCAATATAAACTTTTTAATTTAAATGCAAGTAAGAATCTGCTCAATAAATAATACCCTGAAAATTACTTTGACGAAAAAAAGCCGAAGAATACTAGATAACAATGAACAAAATATAGGCATAGAATAATGACGCAGATGTATTCACCCAATAATGGGAGGAGTTTCTTTTTATAATGGTTGCAATGGCATTGAATTAATGCAACAGATTCAAAGCAATAGCTATCAAACCACATTTAAAGACCTGTGCCTTCACATTGCTATTGATTACCACTGGGCACTTACATATCATTGCTTTTGCAGTACCTCAAAGTAAAACTGGTTTGTATAAGGGTTAGATCTCCACGTACTCCTTAGTGGGTATGTGGTTTCTTGGGCACAGCAGGAGCAAAGCTGCTCTGCTGTGAATCTGATGCTTAGCAGCCCACGGGAATGCTGGAGGCAGGGCAGAAACAAAGTAAGAGGTGTGAAAAAAACCACAAAACTGTGTTGGTAGATCCTTCACCACACAGCTCCCAGGTTGCTATGAAGTGAAGACAGGAGAGGTGAAGTATTGCAGCTCGAGTGCAGCCTGCTCAAAACTCACATCCAAAAAAACAAAGCCATACAGTTCTTATAATTAATCTCTGTCTTTTGCTGTGTCATTCAGATCTGGAAACAACCTTCTGTAATAATGCTGCACTTCTGAAGACAGCAAGATGAATGCAGAAAAGCATTCATCATTCATCCCTATGTATTCCTACAGGCATTGAAATACTGTTGACTTTTCTTTTTAATGCTTTATTCATTAGCCACAATATTCCATCAGCTAAATGCTGTGTTTCAGAATAAAACTGCAGTCAGCAACAAAAATGTTCTTAATATGTAATAGTTTTTGTTATTGTGGTGGAATTACCAATTCATCTAAACACTGTAGCTCAGCAGGCAATTTATTATGAATCTGTCTCTATTCCAGCTTTTGACCTAAAAGCAAATCTTGGGTGGGAAAAAAACCCAAAAAAACCCCAAACTAAACCATTTTTAATAGATCTGCTTTGTTCCAGGCTCATAGCTTTCATTTGATGCTTTCCAGCCCAGCAATTTTTATGATCATGTTCGTCAATAAGAAAAATTGTAACTTTGTGTTCTAATTTCTGCCCACATGGTTGGAAGGTCTTTTTAGTTTTACTTTCCCTTTTGCCAATATCTCTGGTATCTAGAAAAAACAGACAAGTCACTGCAGAAAGGTAAAGCTGGACCATTTGGTGATTTTTCATTGTAATTTCACAGGTCACAGGAATACTCATGCAGCATAATTATTTAAGTTTCTGATTTATCACAGCTTCACTTGGCAGATGCAGAGGGTGAAACACAGCAAAGACAGGTAGGAACAGGAAGGCCCTTCACAAATCTAACATAAGGAAGTTGAACTCATAATATTCAGGGCTTTAGTACTTAAGAGACTGTTTTACTGACTGAATACTAAAACCTCAGGATGCGTTTCATAAGTGTTTCAGTGGCCTCAGCCAGATTTTAATGCATGCAACTGCTGTGACGTGCATTTCCTCCAGTGTTTTCCATCTCAGGTATGATTTACTTTCAAGTGCTGTCATATGAAAGAACATGGTTATGTAAAACATCCAATTTTTGGTAATTTTAAGTGGCAGTTAATTTCATTTAATTATTTGGGATTCATCCCATAATGCATGCACACATTTATAAAGCGTGTGTAAGCTTCATGTGATGTACAATCATGCTTTTGTGGAGATGAACAATCCTGAAGAGGATGGAGAACTATGAATCAGACACATAGAAGTGGCATCAATGGCCAGCTATGAAAACCATCCTTCCTCCCAAAGCTCGGAGTAGCAGTCAAGTCACACATACCCTCACATTTGTGCTGGGCTTATGCCACAAAGGTAGAGAGGACCACTACTGTGGAACGAGTGGCATACAAAATGCACCACACAAACTACACCTGGGTTGGGAAGGCACAAAACAGACACAGCACGGCTTGTGAAAGGCTGCATGAAGTGAACTCTAACTTGGTTGCAGCAGGGGGCAGTGACACACAAACACCAGCAGGCCTCGCTCTGCACACAGCCTAAAAATGCAGAAGCCTGTCTGGTTATTTCTAGTGTACAACAGTTACCACTCTTAGGCTTATTCTTAAGAAAAATTGCACACTACATGTATTTAGGTCTACACATGTGCAGATGCACGGAGAAATACAATGAATATTTACTATTTAAAATATTAATTCTGGTTGCTTTCTCTTATTTCTTTGACAACCATATCCTATTTGATTAATCTGCTATCCCCCTTGTCCTTTGAAAATCAAATCCTTTAAACTTTTGCTTTATGAGGTGTTGATTTGCATATCAACAACAGATAAAGAATTGCTACACTTCAGGGAGCTGATTTTCATGTATTCCTCCCTCCTCCCTCCCCTCCTTTGAGAGATAAGAAGCTGGATGCAGCTAAGGAGAAAAAGGGAGGTAGAAGGGTGCTGTGGATGAAGGCAGCATAAGTCTTTGGCTCCTTAACTAGATTAATTTGTCTCCTAGCATATGAGTAGAGCTTAAGAGAAAGCTACAGGATAAAAAATAATTGCAAGGCATGGGCTACTCATGTAATTGCTGACATGTCTAATGCTGTGTGATTCTCAGCAGCTTTGAAATACTAGACTTCTTATCAAGGAATGGATGGATTACATTTCCACTGGGCCCAATTTGAAGAAGAGATGCATAAAAGAAGGAAATGTAAGTTGTTATGAAGAAGCCCAGTCTTGGCTTGAATTAGTTTAAATGCAACTTGCTCAGAGCAATTGATTTTTTATGAGAAATAAATGGATTTGTATGCTTGACCAGTATTTGGCAAGACAGTTTCCACCAAGCAATTGCTAAAACAGTTGAATTTACTGTGCAGCATCTGCTGTATATAAATGTGGAAAACCATGAAAAATTATACAGTACTATATATGTACATATAAACATATGTCAATTTTAACCCATGAGTATGTTCTTTATATTATTTACAAATCAGTAAACACCCAAAATTAGTTTGGATATTGATCTAAATTTTGGCAATTTTGTTTATTTGTTTGCATTTTTGTTTGCTTCTTTCAACTACATAGGCTCATTCATGTTTAGCAAAACATTGAACTTGGTTTAGATTTGTGACTGTCTACATCTACTAACTTTGCCTGAAACAGAGTCAGTACCAGATTTCAAGTGTCCTATTTTTATAAAGCAAAATTACAGAGGGAAGACAAATAAGATCTAGAACAACACTAACCAAATGTTGAAGGAAATTTTTACTAGACTCAGTCCTGCAGTTAAAGCCCTATGGGTAGGCAATGTAAGCAGCTGGACAGACAGCCTGGGGAAGCCAAATCCATTTGTCGTCAGCTCATGGAGGTTTTGGTCCCAATGAAAATAGTTAATGTAAGGCACCAAGGCAAGTTCTACACCTGAAAAAAATCATTCGGAAAGCAAACATCCTGGCCAAGCACTCAACCTTGCAGCCTGTTCTCTAGACCCTGCTAGGTGATGGGTACTGGTTCTTGCCAGCACTGCCAGTCCTGGTCCCACTCCCCACACACTATCTTTTTTGTACATTTCCTCTGAACAGGGGCCTTTCAAACCCTGGACATGAGGAACTCATTTCTCCCTTGTGCCTCTGGCTGCCATATCTGGATGAGAGCTGTGTTTGAGCTTTTCTGAAGGAAAAACACAACACCCTCAAGACTGGTCCCAAGGGAGCTCATTTCACAATGGGTGTACGAAATTCTCCAGCAGAACTTGTCTGTCCTGAATGGCATCACCAGGGAACACTATCAGTAAAGAAACCTCTCTCTCACAACACTGTGGGATTTCTGTACTCCAGCCAAATGCATCTTCTTTGAGTGAGTGACATTCTGATGTGTTCTGGGACAACTCCACAGGCATTTGCCAAGACACATGCTGGCTTCTTCAGACAAGAGACACATGGCAGTTTAAACTTGGTTTAGCTCTTGAGTCTCGAGTAGCGACACGCCATCTGGGCACATTTCACGAACACTGGCACTTTCTGCTCAGAGAAACCCAGGACTTACATAAGACAGACATGGCAGGACAGAAGTAAAATGCATTGACAGGCCTATGTGCATGAAGCTTGCATGGCAGCAGTTAATCCAAGCTAGTACAGCCGGGACAAAACCCATCAATCTGCTCACAGCCATGTAGGCAGCTCTGGGAGCAGAGTAAGAAGAAAGTGAGTGTTGGGGTGAGAAGCAGCGCGTGAGCACAGCTAGAGGACTGCTCTTGGGGGGAGGAGGTATCACTCAAACTGGAGCTGTGGGGACAGGCCTGCTTGAAGTCAGGGGGTATGGGTCAGAATGCAGCTGCACCAAAACCTCTTGGGAGGAGGGCAGAATAGTGCAAGGATTTTAGACTGGATTCCTTGGATTATGGTAGCTCAGGTGCTGGTACACAGGATCAGACAGTACACAAAACCAGGAGAATCTGGAAAGAGGTTGGGAATACGGGACAGATTGGGAACCATGAAGGAGGCTTTTTGCATTGGAAAGCTCAGTTGTTGCAGCACTGACTTCTTTCTGACTTGTTTTGGCAACATTATATAGGACCAAGTCTGAATCAGTGGGAGAAGACATTCTATATGTTTGGTCCTCCTACTGCAAAGGAGGTTAGTTTTAAGATGCAATTATATGAAAATCAAAAAGAAGATGAGAAAACCAGTTTTGTTGCTGGTTAGTATAATGAGATGTTCTTACAAGAGTCTGATGACTGGAAAAATAGAGAATTGCCAATTCATTTACAGAAACTAAATTGTTACTGAGGAAATTTTTTCTCACTGAAAGAGAATGTGCAACTCCATTTATTGCAGCAACTGCCATCATGTGCATTGGCTGACAACCCATTCTGGGCATGGATCACAGCATTACTCAACACTTGCCCTCAGGCATTTTTTCATTCCATACTCCAAACTTAACATTGGACAATGTCTGACACATGCATGCAGATGCCACAGACTGGTTCCATCTTACTTTCATTCTCCATGGCTTGCCTGTAAAAGTGAAGGTTTAACCAAGAAGATAATGGTGTGATATGTCCTCCTCTGACTGACCTACTTTGAGCCAAAAGCTGGAGAAGAGGATACGCAAACCTACTTCTAATGCAGATTAAAATATGTCTTTGGCAGAGCATCCCCACCCAAACTCATCATACATTCAAAAAACTTCTTGTCATCTTTTTTCTCAGATTCCTGTTGTCAAGAGAAGACCATTAATGATAACCCCCTGAGGCTCCTTCTCATGTCACCTAATTCACACCTAAGGCATCAGGACAGATGAAAGCAAAACAGAGATGAGCAGTTCTTCCCATGGTATTCAAACTTGAAATCAAACACCCACTTTGCTGTACTATAAACAGAGCTCCCTGTTTAGAACACCAAGGCACTGCTGTAATATTTCTTTTTCTTTAAGATTTTACATTTGTCCTGTGAGAAGCAATTACAATAGAAGTGTCAAGCAAAAATAAATTCCTGTTAATCACAGCCACCACGAGCCTGTCAAGTAAATCACATCTCAGCATTGCTGTTTCATTTTTCAGGTAGAAATAAAAAGTGTGTGAGAATGCCAAGGTCTAGAATTATGCTCTTCCCAGGAGGGGGTACCATGTTTTTGAAAGTACAAGCTCTTCTCTTGTGTTCATGATACTATGTGGAATTAGACAAGCATTAAAACCAAGTATCCAATGATCATAAGAATAATTCAGGTTAAAAAGATTCTCTGGAGGTTGTCTAGTCCAAACTTCATCCAAAGCAAGGCCAAAAGCAGTTAGATCAGACTGCTCAGTTCAGCTGGACTCAAAGGTTTCTGAACAGCTGCAAACCAGTGGTTCCACAGTCTCCTCAGGGCACTGGGCCCACGCTCAGCTGCTCTGACCATAACTAACTTTTTTCCTAAATCTAAATCTAGTTGAGATTTCTTTCCCTGCAACTTGTGTACATTGTCTTTGATGCTTTCACCATGCACTCCTTAGAAAGGATCTGACCCTGTCTTCTCTATAGGCTCTCATTCTCTTCAGCTTTTCCTTCTCTAGACTGAACAAACCCAGTGTCCTCATCTTTCATTCAAATATTGGTGCTCTTATTTTCACTCATCTATCACAAGCACTGATATCATATATACATTTCTTTTGATTTTGGCCTACAAATAGCCAGGTCTTTGCATCTGGAAATAGAAATAAGATACAGAGAAAACCTTAGGCTCTCAGCTGGGCCGTTACTTTCCCATACTTTTCAAACTCAGAGGCTTCATGCATTGTCCACGCATCACAAGGGAGCTGTCTTCAAATCACCTGAAGGGAACAATACTGAGCTTATTTCCCACTCCCCCTGCTCCCAATCAGAATTTTCTGTGAGTTTTGGAGAGAGCTTTATTCTTATTTTATCTTCACCTTCTCACTATTCCCTGTGTTGTGAAAACCAAACATTTCAAGACAATGCAATTGCAGCTGCTGCTCCAGAATAGAATCATAGAACCAGTCGGGTTGGAAGAGACTTTCAAGATCATCAAGTCCAATGCTTGAGTGCAAGGGAGCAGTTTCAATTGTGCCAGGGAGCTGCTAACCATGATTTAAAGATGCTGTGAGGTCTCATGTGTCCTTTTTCTTCTGAGTAACACACGGTGGCTTGATGATTAGATCAATTACTTTTTTAATGCTATGAATATGAACAGGACTATCAGAAACCTGTTTTAGCTGAGTCAGTCTTAAGACATCCAGTCTTTGTACTGCAGACTTGAGTTTATGGAATGAGTTTTCAAAACAGATAAATAATTATTTTCCCCAGGAACCTCCAAGAACGGTTAGTTCATACCTGATCCAGCCATAACCTGAAATTTTCACATCTCATTCTAGGTTCATGTTTCTTTTTCCCTGTAAAACCCTAACCCTGCAACTGCCAGTTATACTGAGTCACCACCCTGAAATCAAGTTCAAACAGAAGAGCCTGTTGCTCCATAAAAGGAAAACTGGACTAAGATGCATTTAAGTAAAAATAACATTCCAATTTTCATATTCCCTGACTTATCCCCAAGAACCCTGTAGATTTGTGTTCCATTCCTGTAGCTTATAAGTTGGACATTTTTTCTGATACAAGGAAATCAAATCACACTCCTGAATCAATCAAAACAGCTTCAAACTCTCTTCAGCCCGATCATTTTTACAGTAAAAACATTTTTTAAGTGCTTCAGCTCACATACATTCCTCTGCATGGCACTCTCATTGCAATGGCTCGACACCAGCTGCACTGTTAGCATCCCTGCTGACAACAGGAATTTCTTCTTTACTTTTCAATGGTATAGAAATCCCAAGAGCAAGGAAGGTCCATTTGAAGTGCTGGTGTTCTCTCAGTTATTGGTGGTGTCCAAATGCAAAAATGACACTTTTGCATTTTTAATGACCGTATGAATTTTACGGCAGCAACGTCACAGACAATGATGCCCTTCACTTTGCAGAACAGGAGGGGTAACTTCCCTAAACAGATTAATCAGTGTGTGTATCTGGTCTGATTCAGAAAGAGACTCTGCAAGACAGAGACAACTGTATGTGTTTTACAAAGATACACAACATTATAAATTAAACATGTCAGGAATAGTTGGGGACCCCACACTGACAACAGTCTACAGTGGAGAGAGGGAAAAGAGCAGTTTTGTGCCACTGTAATAAATACTACTATTGAGTCATTGAAAACAGGTACCAGAAACCCAAGTACAAATCCTCCATATAATTCACATCACCCTGAATAAACTCATCATCTATCAATGGCAAAGGTCTTTGTTGCACTGGAAGATATTGTCTGGAAATATGTAGAGGAACAGTTTTGTATCCTGACTCCCAGTTTCTGCACCCTCCATGCTTTAGTACATAGAGCTTTAATAAAGAAGCACACATGCATAGAAGGTATTTCACATTCCTCTACTTGTGATCCAAGTCCAGTAGGAATATGTGCGTATTAGTGAGAAGAAAATCTCTACTCTCTTTCCTGACCTCAGATTGTCCTACCCCTGTCATAGGGAATGACTCTGACTGTGATACTCTGATAGCCACAAGAGCTACATGACAATTTTGATAACTCACTCCAAAAAAATATAAATGCTTGCTTACTAAAACAGAATTAAGAAATCTTTGTTCAATACTTCAGCCTGTAAGAGAACAGCATGCAGAAAAATTAAGCAGAGGGGGCATTTTTCCCTGATGTTTCTTCTTTTTTGTGGCTTTAGTATGTTTGCTTAGAGTCAGAAAGTACCAGTTTATGTTCTCTACTCCGCTAACTGGGGTTCTTACCAGTGACGACGCTGGGGATTTTGGACAGAAAGCTCTTGACAGTACGGATGGGAACTCCACCTGTTTTGTCATCCTGCATTCTTGTAACAATGTCTTCAATCTGTCAAAAGAAAGGAAACATTTTATAGTTTAGGCAAAAGGGTGACCGTAACATTTATATATCACAAGTGCTTTGGAGCCCTATTGTATTACTGCACAAACATAGACCTAGAGTCACAGCTACCACCCAAATTTAAACCCTGAGACCTCATGAAATGAAATGAGACCTCATTTAGAAACCATGAGACAATAGACAAGCCTTAAAGACAGTGGTTGGATACTGACAAGCCAACTGCAACTGTGCCTTTTTTTTGCTGACCAGGTGCGATATCAAGGTGTTGTTTGCTCCATAAATGAACTGGGTTAAACTTCAACCACCTTAAGGAACTTCCCATCCAGTCCACCTTCTCCTCTGCTCCCACAGTCATTTGAATCCCCAATACCTTAGGATGGCTTTCATTTTCAAAAGGGTCCCAGACAGTCACCAACTGCCTATAGCTTGAGAGAAGTGTAAGACACAACAACTGCAGGAGGACTTCCCCTGCCTCATGCTGTAGGCTAGGATGGTATACATTGATGATCAGCATACAAAGTAAATAACCATAAGTAAAACAATTGTAGAGAAAAACTCATCGGATTTTCACAGCCAAGCTACCTTTCAGTTCACAGGCACATGCATAATCCATCACATACAGGAAAATACACTACCATCTTCAAAAGCCATGCCAATCAGAAGGTCCAGTTACTGGGGGAAGGAGCTTAATTCTCCTCCTGTTTTCTCTAAAACTGGAATGGATTTTTGCTCCTTTTAAGGCTACTCCCCATGCATTTACTTGAAGGCAATGCCGGGGAGAACAAAAAGCTAAACATAAGCACAGTGCAGAAATCCAGTATCTCCAAAAACTCTCTTCAAGTTAATAAGGTCTCAGAGGCCCAACAAAAATAAACCTAAAGCTGTTGTCTCTGTTAGCTCAAGCAGTTGACAGCACAGCCCTACCCACTGTTGGTGACAAGGGCCAAGGGCAGCCAAACAGGGAGTAGAGTTCTGATTTTACCTAAAGATTTTCTCCTCACAGATGCTATAAAACAACCCCAGCAGAATGCTTATATGGTGGGAACATGGCCCCTCTCTCTCCTAAAGGCAGCCTAAAAGCGCAATGTACTCTCTGACTCTGGAAAGCCGCTTCGTTTAGATGCACAAGTGAGTTCTTTTCACAGACTTAGCACCTACACTTCAAAACAAGTCTCATTTCAAGTGTTCCTGAGGTGGTAAGACAATCTCCCTGCCAACTTCAGACACAGAATTTGATTGCTGTGTTTTTAACCTCAGGTTACCACTTAACTGAACTGTTCACACCTTGTTTATATATTACTTGTAAGTTAACACATGTCCTGGACAAATTTTCAGTGGGAATGAAGTCACAAAGATGAAAATATCCTGAGATACTCAATGGGTTACATGAGCGTTAGGTACCCACCGTTAATTTGTGATAAAATAATGCTACTTTTCCCACAACCCAATCTCTATGTAAATTAGTACCACCTTTTCCCCCTTACCTGAGCTTTATGCAAAGTTATTTGCTGATAAAAACATTGGGCTTTATCTAGACAAGGAACTGTTCATCTCTGATACCTGAAGGGGTAACTGCTCTTCTCAAGAGTGGACAAGAAGCATTTTATTGTGTTGAGAGGAGCCTAACAGCATCACTCATCATCAACCCAGACCTACAAGGCTATAGTGCTCCAATGCCAGACTTACTGGGAGGACAGGGCATCTCAGTTGCCTGTGAAGGGTGGACCAAGAGTCACAAAATCACAGAATGGACCAGGGTTGGAAGGGACCATAGTGGGTCATCTGGTCAAACCTCTCTGCTCAAGCAGGGTCATCCTAGAACACAGGTACGGGATTGCATCCAAACACTTTGAGTATCTCCAGTGAGGGAGACTCCACAACCTCTCTGGGCAACCTGTCCCATTGCAGTCACACACACAGTAAACAAGTTCTTCCTCATGTTCAGGTGGGACTTCCTGTGTATCAGTTTCTGCCTGTTGTCTCCTGTCCTGTTGCTTGGCACCACAGACAAGAGCCTGACTCCATTCTGAGTTTTAGACTTCATCCAAGAAGGTGGGTCAGACTAAGAACCACTTCTGCAAGGCAATGAAAAAGCCTCTCTATTATGTGACTTCATCTGTATGTACTTGTAGCTGACATCAGAGAAAGATTTTTTTTCCATGCATATTAGGAGGAAACTACTCTAGAATGTGTTATGAGTCTCCCATGTCTCCAGGAACACTTAAGGGATGGAAAAATCACAAGCATAACTTTTGGTAAAACCGTTATTTTCTCTTTTTCAATTTTAATGAAGAGTTCAGAATGAAAAATAAGCTAAAATAATTCTTTCAATGCAGGAAAATAAACTTTTAACTCTTTTTCTCACTATAAGCTATAGGACATCAGCATGGTTTATGCCATTAGCATCCTAAGAAAAGTTCCATTTCAAGCAAAATAAAACTTTAATTATCTTAAAAGAGAGATATGTTGTTTCTACCTAAACTATTTCCTGATTCAAGCAATCAAGCAGGCACTGGTATCTCAAATGGCACCATTAATTTCAGTTTCAGTCAATTACAAAAGCCTGCTACAATTTTAAATGAAAAATAAAGAAAACCACACCAGGGAACTCCTTCCCAAATGGCTCCTTCTTACTCATCTTCCAGCCTGATTACTGGCACTTACTGCTCTCCTTATTTCTAAGTGTTGGTTATTTCTTCTCTTTGTTTTCTACTCAAATGCCACATTTCCTTGATTCCCTGTCCTCTCATTTGATCCAGACATGACTACACGTGTCATCCTCCTTCAGCATGCCCTGCATGTTCAGCCTGCTTCCCCAAGAGCCCACAGGGTTACAAGCTCCTGGTTGTACATACTCTTTCCATTCCCAACATGCTTTCCTTGTGCTCTCCAGCAAATTTTTGCACTGCTCAGAGGGGATAGCATGGCATACTCAAAGAAACATTTGATGATAATTTTATCCTTTCTTAAATTTATAATCAAGTTTTAATGAAAATATTTAAAACCTGTATCTAGCAACCTATGCCCAGTTTTTGTTCAGTTCGCTACAAAGGGAAGATGTGACCCGTGGTACTAGCCATTGTTTTGCATCCATGCAACACTTACAAATATTACCACCCTGGATCCAAATTCCTGCTGAGGCATGGAAATGTTTCATGAAATAAGTGATACAGTGACAAAGTGGAAAAAAGTGATTATTAGAGCTTCAAGTGTGGAGGAAATCAAAGAGGGAACATCAAGCATGAAGGTCATTTTCATCAAGGCTTTTAATCTTAGCTTTTAAGAGAGTTACCTAGACACTTGAGCACTAATGATTCTCACTTCAGCTTCTGCATGTCATTAAACAGCCCTTAGGTTTCCCTGTCTGGCAGACAGGGAATGAGAGTCCCTGGACAGCTCATTTCATCAGGGTAGGAGGCAGAAACAAGTACAACAAAGCACTCCTCATATTTATCAGCAAGCTTCAGTGAACTAACTTCTGCCCAACAAAAGTCCTGGTAAGAACAGGCAATATTTTTTTTTTCTATGATGGGAGTTACTGCTATTTCATCCTAGTCTGATTTTACATCATTAAAGGAAATGATTATTCTTCCCTCCAAACAGATTCTGGGTCAGCATCTCCCTAAGAAAGCCGGAGCAATTCATGTATCTGCTGTCACTCTTAGCTATACGCTGTAACGTATGCCTAACAAACCAGATCTGCCTTTCCTCCTGACTGGTTGCTGACAACTCTACTCCCTGCATTTGTCCAGAATGTTTTTATTTCACATTATCCCACTTGCAATGCATTGAAAAGGGCTTCTGACTTCAAGAACACATTAGCAGAGACAAACTACTGCAGGCAGTTTATGAGAGGGTACCAACATATTCTGTGACACAGAATGTGTTAGAGATTTAACGTACATGTAGGATTTGCTAGTAGTCATTAGACCTTATTTTTCATTATCAGCACTTTTGCTAGCCTAAGGAGGCTGAAGGCACAAAGTAGAAGACCTTGAATTTCTGTGAGAGCCAAGAAGTCTATGATTGGAAAATGAGAAGTCCTTTTTCTGAGGCAGGGGAAAACAAAAGATTACATTTGTTGATGTGTTAGAGTACCAAGTCATAATACAACAACAAATGTAACAACAACAACTGAAGCCTGGCAGCTTGGGGTCAGTCTCACACAACATTTTTAGTGTTAGCATTGTAAGAGGGAAAACAACTCCCAGCTTTGCAGTAGTTTTTCTTTCTCCTAGCACCAAAGTATAGGAGGCACCACTTCTGCCGCACATTAGCATGCACAGCCTTGCTGAGCGCTGGTCAATGTCAGTCTGGAAGGTGACATGCTGAGGAAGGGCAAGTAACACACACACAAAAAAAAAGCTAACAGTTCTCATCTCTCACAGCCCCATGCCTGGACACCAAACAGAAGCTACTGGAGCTACCTGGCTGAGCATGTTCAACTGTAACTGAGGGAGGACCACATAATGATGTCAGACTCCACCACGGTCCCACTTTGACAGTTTGCTTTTGTGAGCTAGTGAGGAAAACAGCGTCCTTTTCACATTATAGTCTCTGAATTAGCTACATGTACTCCCTCAGACCGTGAAGGAAAGCTCCTGAATAGTCCAGTATGCACCAGGTTCCTGATTCAGTACTCACAGCAGCTACCCTACTCTTGGGGATTCCTGTCACCAGCTAACCCATGGCTGAAGAGTCTTCAAGCATCACTCATCAGTGCCAAGATTAAATGTACAGGGTTAGATAGACAGCTCTGTACAATTGCAAGTACCCTCTTCAGCCTGGCTGCTGACAGCTCTGATGCATATTGGTGCAGCTCAATGGTACATGGAGGAAAGGATCAGTCTGCTGCCAGCTAGCATGATGGCAATAATTATAAACACATTTGATCTTTACTCCTGACTGAAATATAAGTCTAAAACAGACTGTTTCTTACAGAGCCAACTCTTATGGGTCCCGTAAGTGTCTCTGACACTACCAGTGTGCCTGTGCCTTTTGCACCTGCTGACTCCTGCCACGCGGCCCACACATGCACAGACAAGGAAAGTTAATTTGACAAGATGCCTGAAGCCAACTTGCTTCACTGGTCCAGACAGTTTCACTCTGCTCAAAAACAGGAAGAGGAGACTGAAAAAAAAGAGCTATACACCTCCCTTCATCACCCTCAAGGGAGAAAGGACAACCTTGCCTCTGAGACAACACTGGAAAGCAGCAGATCAGCACTGACAGAGAATCGTGATGTGACCCTCAGCAACCAGCTTCATCTGCCTCTGTCCAATTCTCCTCTCTTGCATAACAGAGATAATACCAAAATACAGAGCGGCAGTGAAACTTAGTTCAAAGATGTCCAAGAAGGACTTGGAGTGCCTCATAAAGCAGATGCCACACAACTGCAAAAGATATGCTGCCCGTCTTTGACCACCTTTCACAATTCCAACAAAACCAAATGGCAGCAGAGCACCAACGTGCCAGCTAGCACGGCTGTTTGGCTGCTTTTCACGAGGCCAGTTTCCAGTGATGGCTGAGGGCAGGGGCACTGATGGAACTTAAGCTCTTCCTGATGGAATTCTGCTTCTTTTTAAATTTCAGAAAAAGGCAGAATATACTACATATCTCCTTTAAATCTGAGTATGTTTCAGGGAACAAAAAAAATGACAACTGTGATCTTCAGATGTTTACTGGGATGGTGAAACAAAGCTAACAATGTCACTTTGAAACTGAGAACATGCTTTAGCATTTATGTATCTCTACTGTGTACAGGAGGATACCAGTAAAGGAACAACCACCAAGGCATTTGTCATGATTAATCGTATACTGTTACTAATTTAGCTAGAGCTTCACAAAAGTAAGCATCTACTCACAAGTCATTACATGGAGGGACAGGTTTCACCACACCAATTGAATCCACCAAAACAATTCTTAGGTAAAAACTGATACCTGTTCAGCTGCTGAGGTGCAACACCAGAGTCTGGGAAGTCCCAGGAAGCATCCTTTTGATCAGACCATGCCTCCCCTAATACAGCCTACAGTGTCAGCCTCTGCACGGCACCCCTAGCTTCAGCCTGGGCTGTGTCACAAGAAAATGTAGTCACACAAAACAAGAGCTGGAGCTATTCTTCTCAGGCAATATATGCACAGTTTGAAAACAGGGTTTAATATTCGGTAGAAAAACAAAGCTTAGCAAATTAATTCAGCAAACAGAGATTCTCCAAATGAGCTGAACTAATGAAATTTTCTCCCTCCCCAAAAAATTAAGCATTTTAGCCCATCAGTGTCAACAGAACAAAAAGACATCAATGTGTCAGTGTTACAGAAATTCAATTTTTCATTCAAAACTTTTTGACGGACAACTCCCAATGAGCCCAAATTCTACATGAGCTATAATTGCTTAAAAGAAACAGCTATTTTGGCATGTTAGAAAGCTGTGTAAAATAGGAAAATTAAACTCTTGCACATGGATTGTGCCGCTGTAATTAGAGTAGCAAATGCTTGGGACTGTTGCATTATACAGCGTAATAGAAGTTTCTTGTGAACAGTGGTGCATTTTTTCCCCATGCTTTCTGCAGTTATGGTAAAGATGTCACATATATGCATGTAACCAGCTTGAGAGATCTTACACCATCTAAAGCACAACTGTTCTAATTAGAAACTTTCTTAGGCTAGCTGCAAATTAGACCAAATACTGACTTTGTTACATAAGCAAAAGTGTTAAGCTTCTTATAATTGTAGGAAAGTATCATAATATCCAGTGAAGACAATATAACTTTTAAATAGAACACTCCAATACAAACCAAGTGGCCATAGAATTGGCCACTGAGATATGAGACAAGTCATATTTTGGTCAAAAAAAGAAAATACCATCTCGACCATACAGTATTTATTGAATAGGGGTGGCTTTTGTGTGACTATGCAAATACATATGCAAACCTATGCACAAATAAACACACAAATGCAAAAATTATTTCAGCCAGGAAACCTATAGGATGGAATAATCTATAAACTTTCTCAGTATGTGATCTGAATCGAAGGAACCGCCACCCTAGGGGAAAAAGGGAAGAAGGTTCCAACCCCCTGTCTCCTTAACAGTGCTGCTAAAGGAGACGCTGGTGCTGACAGCATCCAAGCTGTTGGTGTCTGTCAGCTAGTGACAGAACTGAGCTTCCCAGACCACTTTACACAGGTCACCAGTCACCCAGTACTAACTGCATCTGACCATGCCATCTTAATTGAGATTTGCGTAGATAACCCTGAAGTGTTCTGCAATTACTATCTGCAGATAGAAGATGAAATCAAAACTAAGCAGCAGCATGGGTTGAAATATGCAGGAATAAAGTTGTAACAGCAAACCTAGATCTACACTTATGGTAATATGTTCACCATACTAATTACAAGAAGGCCTTGGGGGAGCACAAAAATAGGTGCTTTCCTTTGATGAGGTTCTAGTGAAGTCACCAACTGCAAGGACTGACAGCATCCCGCCGCCTTGCTCCAGCCAGGGTCCAATGCACAAGTTGCCATGGAAACAGGAGAGATTTTCTCTTCTGTTGCATCACTGTGCTGAATGTAAAACCACACAGGTCCCGATTGCTCATATGGTGATGAATGATGAGAGGAGCAGACGTGCCTACCACAGCCTGTAAGGGGACTGTTGCGGAAGGACTAAGCACCGTCCGTGACATGGCAGAGCTCCTGTGTGTGCCTGCTCCCATGCAGGCATGCACATCTGGGCCCTTTGTTGATCCCACCACAGGGAGGGCCCTAGGATGTAGCCCATTAACCCAGCCTCAGGAATGCCCAGGAACAAATCTGTGACCCAGCTGCCATCTAAAATAACACTGCACAAACCACCTGACTTGGCCAGCACCAGAAATGAGTTCAATTCAACAGCTTTGATTTTGCTAGTGCTTCTTTCGGGGGTTTGCTCCCACATGCGGAATTTCACTTTGAGTTCTGGTCATCCACTGATCATTCTCACACAAGACAAAATTATGTTGAAACCTGTTTTTTGGTTTTTTTTGCACGGGAACAACCAGGAAACCTCCAGAAATCTTGAAACTTCCAGCAACATTGAGCTGAGTCCCCAGTTTGTAACGTTATTCGAGGACAGTTTTTCAAGCCCATTTAGAAGTAGCACATAAGAATTTTAGTATTACACTGTGGTCTGTGCATGATGTGACATGAGAAAGCAGCACCTCTCTCCCCTGTGATACTGAACTGAAGTTTGATAAACATTGTACTTGAAGAGGAAGGTCACTTTCCTCTGGAGCATCAAATACAAAACACTTCCAGACAGAAAAACACCAGACATCCATGGATCACCGATCTGTTCCCACACAGGAACTCACTCCCCAAATCTTTATAGAAGTGAAGAGATGGTTAGAACTGTACCCAAATCACTTCAAACCAAATCTACAACCCCAAGTGGAATCATATTTGCGCTTTCCCAAAGCCAGAAATTGGACAATGTTCTCAAGGCCCATCATCATCTTCCAGAGCTGGAATCACAGAGCTGCCACCTCCCACTCCGGCTGCCTTCAACACAAGGCTGGGAAGGACAGGACTATCCAGTCACCTTCTTTTCAGCACTCCTAGCATGTGGGAGTGAGCCTTTCAATGCAACAGGATGGAAAATGGAAAAGGCCCTTCCTGGGTCTGGCAAAAACATAAATTACTTTGAACAATGCTGAGCAGATGTAAAAAGTTGTTCCTCTTAAGTGTTTTCCCCCTTTCCTACAAAATGCAGCAACTGCTACTTAATTGATCTGAAGTATTTAATTAAATATATTATTTATTGAAATGAACTATAGACATAAATATTAAGCAGATGAGAAGTTGGGATGCAGTTGGTGGATGCTCAATCAGGGTTTCGGCATTGCTACTGCTGTCTTTAAAAAAAATGATGAGCAAGTAACGTCATTTTACCTCAAACACTCAGGGAGGACTGTGGTGTTCCCTGGTTCTCACCTTTTTAATGCAAAATTGGTTTTTTTGCCCCACTAATAAATCTTTATCAGGGAGCAAACTCTGCATTTGAGGAGGTAAAAAAATTATCTGCTGCATTCCTGACCCTATTCTGCATACAGGGGAAGAAAACAAACCCACTCCAATTTAAAGTGATTATTTCCATTTAAAATGGTAAGGCCTGAATTTGCACTTGGATTT
This sequence comes from Margarornis squamiger, assembly GCA_035222235.1. Taxonomy (NCBI): domain Eukaryota; kingdom Metazoa; phylum Chordata; class Aves; order Passeriformes; family Furnariidae; genus Margarornis; species Margarornis squamiger. The sequence continues at coordinate 28,312,952 of JAWWTY010000156.1, forward strand.
AGGCTCCAGATCTGAGGGAATATTTGTGTCCATACCCTTGTGAAAGGGCAGAAGGGTATTTGCAGTGAAAAGGAGGACATATGAATCCTATACTGTGGGCTTCTTGATTCGATCTGAGCTTCAGTAAAACACTATCAACTGCTGGCAAAATCAGATGAAACTGTGTAGCACAAACTTGAGAACATTATGATTTAATAATTGTACCATAATTTTCTATTAATTTTGCAAAGCTTCATAAGAATGTTCCTCACTTCTCCACAGTAATGAAGATACTTGGAGCCATTCAGAAAGTAGTTCATATGCTATTTCCAGCAGGAGATGCAAAAGTTGGGTTTTGTTATTCCCTGCAAGACAGTTGTAGCACTGGCATCAAATATCCACCATTACCAATTACCTATCCTAATGAATTGATGAGGGAAACTATCCAACATATTTCTTCTTTCTGTTTTGGTAGTTGATGGGCTTCTGTGGCTCACCTAAGATAAATTATGCAGAAATACATCTACATACTCACAAACCAAATGTTTCTCTTCAAAACAACAATAAAGGGGCTTCACAAATTTTTTTCCTGCCTTTTTTTAAGCATTCCTCTGTGTATATAATACTGTGACACATAATACAGTGTGACAGGTCATTTCATGCATCATTTAATTCTTTGCACTGCAAAGTGCCCTACCACAATAAAGATTAGATACATCCCCCTCACCCCCAAATGCTGTTGAAGATACAAACCAGAGAAGTTTATGAATTACAGGAAAAACAGGAAAGTTCACCACTGTCAAAAGATTGCATTTTGTTTCTCTCCCTCTCCTTGTGATAGTGTCACCTTGCAATTTTTACCATTTTTGGGTGTTTTTTACACATAAAAACTAAAAAATTACTTTACAAAAAAAGGGGGAGGGCAAAGACACAGAAAAAACCTACCAAATTATTTCCCACCCAGGAAGAAAAGGTATCACTACAAAGGGAAATGTTATTTTCTTTTGAATTTCAGAACAGAGGAAAAATAGAGGCTTTGCGAAGATTTGTTTGTTGGAGACTGAAAGAACACAGATTTAATTTTTTTCATACCTCTAAAGCCATGTATTTTCTTCATATTGCTTTTTAATGCCTTTTAAATACATTTATCAGAAAAGGGATCATTTCATGACCACAAATATGTACATGAATACCAGTGTTGCAAGCTGAAGACCTTGGTTTAGCCCATGAAGAGACAAAGTTTTTAGCACTGGTAGACTTTCTTGCTTTGTACTACCTCTGGGAAGGAGTTCCAGACAAAAAGCAACAATAGGCATGGCTTGTGGGTCCACCTACACCACAGCTAAACACTGCAAAGTACAGATATCATTTTCTTAGTGAGGTGATAGCGTTTGGGCATTTAGCAATTATTGAAGAAACATTTTTCATGTGCTCTGCTTCACTCTTGATGTGAAGTGAGCAGCAGTAAAATGAAAAGTATTAGATCAAACTTTAATCTGAGCATTAATCAAAACAGATTGGATACTGTCTGACAAAGGTTATCTTAATTTAGGAATTCATTTATTCAAATATGCTAAATTATGCTGATAGGCCAGTTTGTATAACATAGGACTCACAGAGGTTTTTTAACTGAGCCACTCAAGTGCTTCAGCTCTTGACTTTCATAGCAGCTATGGCTAGAAGAGAAAACCCAAACCTCACAGATTGGTCAGTGGAAGGCATAAATTAAAAATGCATATGATTCTCATACCATGGTCATCACTACTGGATTCATTAACAGTTTCATGCACTGAAACTATCATTTATTATTCTAAGAGTGATTGGTCTTTGGCAAAGCAAATGTTTCAAACCAAAAGTAGTTATGAGTTTTGCCACAGCTCAATTGCAGTCCTCATTATGGAGGAAGTTACTCACTTCAGCACCAGTTTTATCATTTATTCAGTGGTTCCACTACTGCTAGCTCTGTCCCTTTTAGTAATGCTACTGCCAATTCACTAAGGGGAATACTTAAACAAAACAATTTAGAACAACACTTCAGAAAAAGAATAATTTTCCTTCGTCATAAAAAGAGATGTCAATTCCACCTCCCTACCCCCAAAGTTTTCCTTTCTAATTCCTGCTCATTATGAACCAAGGAAACACAACACTTGCAGTAAACTTGTGGCAGTTAATAAAAATGATGCCACGTCTGCTTTGCTTTCAAATCTCAACAAACTGTTGTTAGACTCAACTCTGAAATTTAATGCAGCTAACACCTAACTAGGATTCTGCTGTTCCCTTTAACCCTCTGTTTTGTGATACATACTGAAACCTTTCCAAAGGCAGTCACAGGTGTCCCAGCACTGCAGAACACTCGTGCACTTTCCTTGAGCAGAAATGGCTAAAAATTTTGTGAACCCTGCTAGAAACACCGATTTTAAAGACTTTAACCTCTTGACACCCAGCCAGTATTTTTCTTAATTCAAGGGGAGGATGGAGAAGAGATGTGGAGTGGAAGTTAGAAACCCTACAAAGAAAGGTGTCGTTTACTTTTGGTAGCTTATTGCTATCTTCTCTACAAGGGCCTGTGTTAGAGACTACTGAAGACGCTGCTCACAATGCAGAACACAAGGCTCTCTCACCTGCCTCTCCTACCAGCAAACAATACAAAAGCCCATCTCTGGCCCTGTAATGCCAACTTGGCTTTTTTAGTCACTGAGAAAGGACAGCACAGAATAAAAGGAGCAGACACTGCATCCTGTGGCTACAGCTTGATGGCTGTTTCAAGATGTGAACATGGCAAAGGAGGGAGAACAAGCTGCCTCCAGAACATGAAACAGCTACTCTTACCCCTTTTTATGTCACTGTCATTTGATATCTGTGTCAATACACAGATGGATTTTCTTCCTTTTAAATGCAGAAAGCATTAGCTCCAGAACATAAGTAGCAAATAATTCTTTTGCATAACACACATTTTTTTCGTCACAGATTTTTTGTTCATTTAACTATGTTTTCATAGTGTGGAGGGAGAAGATCTAGCACAGGTAATAACACCATAAACGTACTGAACTTTATTATGAGGAACAACTGATTTTACAACATGGTTCTGACTTCCACTCTACCTTACTTTCCCCACCAATGGCTTCCGCACTAGTATACCTTGCTAGTAAAATATTGCTTGATTAAAAATAAGTAAAATGCCTATACATCTCCATTGTGTAAGTCTGCAAGAATGGTTAGCCAGAACTTCTTTTTCACCACATTTTTAATGTTGATGCTTGATGCCTGAAGACGGAATTGTTAAATACACAACTATATTGCAAGAGTCAATTTTTTACTGAATGTCACCTGAGAGACAGAAGGAGTATGCGGTTTTAGTTCATATGAATTTAATGTCCTGAAACAGAGTAACATACTCAGCCGCACACATAAACAACACGAGTTTTAAGCATCTGAGTTACAGATCACATTGCAAGGATTTGCTTTCCTCATTCCATGATGGAGCGTATGTAATTCTACACACAGGTGGGAAATACACTTTATGGTTTTCTAAATACACTGGGATCACTGATGTTTCAAATTGTTTTTCCATGCAGCTTTTATAAACACACGATCCTAAGAAATATCACTTTGATTTTTAGATACAAAGGAGTTACATGTTAGCATGCCTGACTTGTACCCCTATGCTGTTAAATCTCATTAGTGACAAGTCTGACACCAGTATTTTATGGTAAATTATTAAGGAAAGAGTATGCAGGGTTTTCACTTTGATATAAAATCATCATCTTAGTAGCTAAGAAAATTACTAAGATCACCAAAGTATTGAAATATTCACTATTGAGGCAGACTCAACATTTCCTTATTCCATAATTTTCTTTTCCTAAGAAATTATCTCCCAAGTTTTTTCTCTATCCAACTACAAAGCAACAAAACTAGCTCTAAAACAGAATTAAAAGATATCTAACATGCTTTCCAGCAACTCATGTTTCAGTGGGCTAACTTTTTGTAGCATATAGGTCTGTCTAAAAAGTGATAGAAGCAAAAGTACAATAACAATTCTTGTTGAAGAGCAAACCTTACACAAAGAAATTTCTTTAGTGCTTCCTTCTCTTACAAAGAATAATACATTTTTAACCATAAATTCTACCCTAAAACAAAATTACGCAGTCCTGCAGCAGTGGGTTGGGTTTAACTCTTTAAAAAAACCCCCACGACTCACAAAGCAAGAAAAAAACCCCATAACAACAAACCCCAAAAAACTTACTCCAGGGTATTTTCTTCATCTTCCTCCCTCCTCAGCAGCCTGTTGTACTCCTTGTCCACCCTGGCTTGCTCTTCCACACAGCTGCCAGATCCTGCCTCTGAGTCCCCACTACCTCCCTCCTTCATTTGTGTAGCTGTCCAAGGACTTGGGAACATACAGCTCTAAAGGGGTAAGTGCTGAATGCATTGGAATATGGTGCTACATTTAGGTCTTATTCATCTTTCCACACATCAAAACCTAGTAAGCAGCTCAGGAGCCTTCCATCTGAAACCTTTCCTGGGGAAGGTGAGGAGCACAGTAACCCCTAGGCCTTTCAGACTGAAAGCCACATGTGGTAGCTCACACCAGTGCTGCAGTGGGTAGCTCCTTCCTCCTGGATTGCTGATGCTTAGGTTGAAGATGCTGCTATGACAGGAATTGGTAGATGGAGAAAACACTCCTGCAGAACCAAAGGTGCAGACACTCAACCACCAGTCACAAGACAAGAGAGGTGTCTTGGGCTGCCTGTGCCCAACACTGGGCAGCAGAGATTAAAAAATTGCTGGACTTTGAGCTTTATGTTGCTGTACAAACTCTGTTTACCAGGTTTGTGAAGCTTATGATGGTATTAGTCTTTGCTAGCAGAGGAGATTGGCACAGATCAAAAAATTGTTTTAGTGTTTGTCCCTTAAATTAGCTGAACAACATAATTAGATGTTCCATGTTAAAGCATCCTAATTATTGACTTCTGGGGGGCTTTGGTTCTTAATCTGCCAGCAGAGAGCAGATAAAGATGCTTAAGCTACAACCTAGCTTTGATGAACATTCTTCATTGTGACGAGCTCCTGAACCAGAAAAATTATATTTTTCAGATAGTTTGAGTAATAAGTTTTACATTAAGCTTCAGTAATTCTTCATAGCAATTCAGTAACTCTCCTTTCTTGCCACTTGCTTTCTACAAACTGAGCAGTTTCTTGCTCTGACATGATGTCACTTTTTTGATAAGATGGAAAGACCAAATGTGGATCCTTCTATTAATACATGAACACTGCAATTTGCATAAAGCTAAGAATACTTATTTGAAGTAAAACACTTCTCTAAGGACAGATGCACATAATTCTCACCAGTGTGAGCATGCTTGGCTAATGAAAAATATATATATGCATGCACAAATACACTGTAAAAAAAAAATCAACCTTCAAATATGAATGAGCATAAGTGAATTGAAATTTCTTTTTATTCAACCAGGTTTGAATGCTGTGTCTATTGACATTTTCTCAACCAGGATTAAATGGAAAGGGTAAACAGTACACTACTGCTCTTTACAATTTTTAATACAGAGCATTCCTTTAAAAGTGATGTGTTATCTTCTATGTAAATGTGGCTACATAAGAAATAAAGACATACTGTGAAATAAGTAGTGCTGACAGATTTTTTTGCTATGTATTTTACCATAAGTCAAACAAACTGAGCGAGCAGGATTTGGTACTTAATACTAACAAGTTCACTAAAACAAACAAACACAAGGAAAAAAACACCCAACACTAGTGAAAAATCAACATCAATTAGACACTTTACCCCATTCTAACCATGTCTTACAACACAAGCTGTTTGAAGCGCAAAGGCAGGCAACATAAGAGTGCATAAATCTGTTACTTAAACAGGGCGGTGGGGGAAGAGTACCCTTATACCTGCAGTCAACTCAGCAAGACATGGCTCTGCATTTCTTACCTACCAGTAAGACATTAAAACGATAATCAGTAATGACTGAATAACTGGATAAAGAAGGGAGGAAAAAAAAGAAAGATTCTCTACAAGCCCTCTTCAGTTTTGTACCAGTATCAAGTGGTCCCTATTAGTGCTAGGAAGCATGCATGAAAAGAAACAAGACCAGACAGCCTAGAGATCAGCAGCTCAGGCTCCATGCTGGCCTCTGCACCTGCTTCGGCTCAGCGGTGCACAAGAGCTCTGCAGGAGCAGAGCGGGAAAGGATGGTGGAAGGCCATCAATAATACATGTCTGAACAGCCAGAGGGAAGAAGAAGAGACTGCACACTGCATGGTGATTTCAAAGCTGGCATTCTTCAGAGCATTCTAGGCCATCAACATGAGCATGGCCACCATGTATCTTCTGGTGTTTTCCAGCACAAAAATGAGCTGCTGGAAGGGGCCTGCACTAGACTGCATCCCAGACCTGAGCAGCTGTCCAACATGCTTGCAGAGACAGGACAGTCTCTACCAGAAATTCAACACCAATTCTACTCCTTTCACATTCAGAACTCAAGTTCATATGCAGAGAGGTGTGACTGCTTTCTCACATTTGACATTATTAGCAGAATTAGCCTCCTGATGTATAGGCTACTGACAGGTTTTCAGATCAGGCAAGTAATGCTGCAAAAGCTTCCAAAAGCCGAACAATCCATAGGTCTCTGTTTTCCCTTGCTCATACTCCTTATTCATACAAGAGATTCATCATCAACTTCCACATATCATTTTTCCAGTCCCTTCTCTCCGTAAAATACCATAACATTTTTAATTGTTGTTCCTTTATTATAAAAAAACTCCTCTTAATGATTGCAGTCTCAGGTTTTCCTTATATTTTTACATTCACAGCTGCAAATACTTATTTTGATCATTTTCATATTAAAGTTTCCATTTTTTTAATGTTTATGAGCATGTCTATTAAAATGTATTAACTCATGCCGCTGTAGTTGTGTGCATAGTTTGTTCACTCCTTCCAGCTCTGTTCCTCTATATGTCAATCTTATGTATATAGAAGATTTCAGGTCACTTCTGCATCAATTTACTGATAACAGACTAGCAAATTATTAAGTAGATACTTACAGTATGTTGAGTATTACCTAGCGGAACAGAACAGTTTAAAGGATCTGTGATGAGTAGGAGGCAGGAATACATTCATGCTGAACTACTGAACTAGACTGGTTGCCACTGCCAAGTGCTATGCTTTGACTGATGAAAGTCTTTGAGCCAACAACAATTGCTATATGCTCTGAACAAGAAAATACAGAAATGAATTATTCACAAATAGTATTATTCTGAATTGCTTTTGGATTTTTCTTTACTACAGCCTTCCCTAAATCTCTTGTGTTATTTAAAACGAATGACGTTTCACTCATTCAAAAATGCTGTGTGTAACCTGGTGCATTTGCCTCATCTGAATGATGTTAAAGGCAGCTCTTGGTATGCCCTAGTTGCTGAGCTCAAAACAAACAAGTCTTTTAGTGATGTATGCATGAACAGGGGCTTGATACTGTATAGCTCTGTTCTAAGTGGAAATATCTAAAAAACCCTATCTTTTTAGATCAAGTCCCTTGGGAACTGAAAACTAAACTAAACTATCCTTCTCTCCCCTTCTTTGAAGACCCAGTAAGACACCTGGGCAGCAGCTGCAGATGTAGACAGCGATGAACAGTGAGATGCTGGAAGAGACCTTACTTCACAGAAATCTGGGCCAATATATTTTAAAGCCTGAATTTGGTCTCCTATACCTCTATTTCTATCCTTGTTGCTGTTGCTTTGTCCCCTAATTCTTCAGCAGAATTTCCTCCTGCGGAGAAATCTCTCCCTCCTCTGCAGTTTACTTAGCCAACCAGCCTCAGTGGCTGAGGTCAAGTGGGGACGGAGCCACAGCTCCTCTGCCAGCCCTCTCCCATGGCCTGCTTTGCCCTCTGAAGCAGGTCAAATGGGGCTGTGCAAGCAGCAGCTGGACTTGAGATGCTGCCTCTTAAAGCATGCTGCAGAGGGATCAATCTTATGCTCCATTTTCCTGCACTGTCAGGTCACAATCTGGCATCTTAAACCAGTAGCAGCTCTTCTACAAGTTTTATTTTTCTCAAGAAGAATCTCAAGTAATTGTAAAAATGTGTCTCAGATGTTTTTCTCCTTTAAAATATAGACATCGAGGAAAAAAAAAAAAATCTATGTTCTGTCCTTTCAGCTTTATCTGTCTGCACAATTTTTAAAATAACTTGTGATTATGCAAGTTAGAGGATGCTGTTCCTACAAATTTCTACTGCTTATGTTACACTAAATAACATTTATGAATAACGTCTGTCATCACTGAGGCATAAGCAAGCTATAAATGCAAAACCAATTGCTATTACTATTAGCTCTGGGAGTCCAAAACTTAGTCCAGGGACACTTTTAATTGCAACTGACAGGAACCTTTGATTTTTGCTGAAGGAGAAACAAGCATAAAACTGTATTTTGGGAAAGGAGAGTTGCCTTACAAACCTGTTGTCAGCCACATAAGGAATAGTCAGTGACCTTCACAGCTGGGTGAGGAGTTACAGAAAAGCAGATCCCAAAAAGATAGAGAACCCTCCTGACTCAGACATACAGCAGGGAACTTAGCTTGGTGTTTGCTCAAAGTCACAGACAGCAATGAAAGATGAAGAGGAGAATTACTTGCTCATCTTCTCTTGAATTTTAAAGGTGCTTCCCTAACACAATTAAAATTGAACACCCAAATATCACTCAAACAAGTAAAAGCTGGAGCAAGCCCTGGTCTTTACCATCTCTGTTCCCTGCCCCAGCCAGTCTCAGCCCTCGAGCAGCTCCCTAAGACTGGTGACTTTTTATCAGTGAACATTTCCAGCCTCTTAACAAGAAGAAAAACACTTGTTTCTGGATAAAGACAAGGTAGATCCCAATTCTTGGCACAGGTACATTGGGTACTTGGGGACAGGCTATGGCTCCTCAGTCCTGTTTGAACCTGCTGCATGTGTTAAGGTGGATGAATCAAGACTGACTCACCCATCCATGTATGGGGGACAGCTTATGGAAGTGGATGCAGCTTCCTGCACAGGCATAGCAAATAAATGACTCTTACACAGCCAAGCTAAGTGTCTTAATTAGAAACATCCCTTCATTAGAGTCTTCAAAAGGAAAATTCAATTTGCACCTGACTTGAAGGCTTTTTACAATCTTTAATTAGTAGCAACTACCTTAGCTAATAAAACTAAATACCTTCTGCACACTGCTGTTACTTAAGAGGGCATGAGGTGCAAATGCATATGCAATCAACCCTTCACAAGAGCACTCTGGAGAGAGAAACAGTGAGGAAACTGGGAGCTTTCCAAAGGCCAATACTATCACTGCAGCAGCTTCTTGCAGGGTGTTCAGCCAAGCCCTCTGTGTAGCTCTGCTCTCTGGAGGACTTTGCTCTCCACAGCCCCTTTGACAGGCTCTTCCAAGAAATGAAGAAATGGCATGTCTCTTTCAAGGAATGTCTCAGCTGAGAGAGACAGGCAGCCCTAAACATAACACTGTGTGTCAAAGGGAAAGCTGTTGCATTGCCTTGCAGTGTCTCCATCCCACCCGGCTGATCACTTGCTCAGTATTTCCAAGCTCATGATCTTCCCTGAGCAGAGAGGAACATTCACAGATAGTGTGGGACTGCCGCAGCCATTTAAGATACTAGTGCCCTCAGCTGTGTGTGTGACAGAACTTGCAAATTCCCCCCCACCCACAAAAGTCTGCAGAAGCAAATCATACTTTGACTGCAGCTCTTACTCTGATGTGTTAGTGCAAACACATTTCAGAACAGATTTCATATATTATACTGGGCTATGAAGGGGTACACTTAAGCCTTAGATCACATACTTTCTCCATTCCCTTGCACAGAGCGTAAAATACACAGTAATAACACCTGAAGCCACCTTATCAAGGTTCCCTTCAAGCTCACCTCTTTCACTCTCACCTTACCATAGCCTGCAGTGGACACTGGTGGACACAGCATTTTTGTTTGTTTATCTTCTGCTCCTCCTCTAGATCTGACTTCTAGAATGCACTGATAAGTGTTTCAGAGAAGCATAATGGGTTACCAGCTAAACCCTTGGCTCTCTTCTTTTCCAGCTGTTAACTGCTTGCAATCAGACTGCAGCAGGTATGATTGTTACTATGTCCCTTATTGTGCAAGTGACCTTGGAAACACCAGCCTGTAAGCAGTGAGTCACAGCAGTCAGCTAACTTTGGTTCCCAAGTGGCATAACTCCCGAATTTAGTAATCTGAAACCTCATAAAGCTGGGTAGATTAAAGTAGAGCAAGTGTGTATGCATTGTGGGACCCTTTACTTCTCTTACCCCTCAAGAGAAAGCCCACCAGGTGAGAGTAGACTTACAAAAAACCCAAATTATGGCAAATGTCTAGGTTCTTCTTGTCTCACGCAGGGCACATTTATTCTGCACACTGACTGGAAAAAACAAATGCCTCACTGCTCTCCATGTCTCAACCTCCTTTAGAGCTCCAGCCACCTGAACTTACTTTGAGCTACTCAACTGCCGCAGTTTTCTTTTGAGTACAAGTCTTTAATTGAGCAGTATGTCCAGTTCATCAAAAAAAGCCTGCATTAGCAAAAATCAAGTGTTTGACTTAGAGCTCCCATTTCAGAGGATTTGTTCGTTTTCTTTAGCTGTGTATTTTGTGGGCAACATATGTACCACCTTTGGCAAAGATTTGGCAGCATCACAGAGTCTATGACAGCATTCTTGAAGTGATGACTTACCTGATTACAGCAAGACTGCTGGTCACACCACTTCCCTGACAGCCTAGATGATGAAAACAGTGCTGTATTTTGTTTGTTACACTTTAGTTTCTCCTTGTATTTATTTTCATTGTCACTATTCCATACCTGTCAGCTTCTTCCCACTAAAAAGAGTTTTTTCATTTGTTTTTTTTTACTTTAAGTGCTCATTGTAAGTCTGAGAGCAAAGGAAGTAGTTACATATGTATTATATTAACGTGAACACTTGTTTTATGCAACACTTAGATAACAGGCATTTTTCTCATTCAAAGTGGCATCTGAGAACTGCATAGTTATTGAAAAGTACATTAAAACAAAGGTTACTATCAAACTCTGTTGCGTTTGACAATAACATATATTTTAGCTACTTAAAAACTTTAAAAATAAAATTGTAGAGTTAAAGAAGTACTTTTTAAGTATAATACACATTTCCATGAAAGGACTGACAATTTAAAAGCCGCTCAACCTCCTGCAGCAGCAGTGACCTAAGAAAGCGTATTTGTTGGATCTGCTGGGAGTATTCAATACACCAGAGCAAAGCATATCAAAATCAAGGGTCTTGTTCTCTGATTGAATTTCAACCAGTGCTTCTCAGTGAGACTTGGAAAGCCTAAAGCCAGCCCACATGCCCTTTCACCACACAAGTGAAAACCAGCTGCATCTACCAGCATTTCACTTGTTCTTCAGTTACAGCAGCTGAACCATCAGCACATCACAGTGATTTCTCAAAGTTACAGAGCACAACACAGGAATCATACCAAATTTACCCTGGACTTTTCAATGACACCTTCTCTCTCCTTGCTACTGTTTTCCCTCTAAATGATCAATATATTACCCTTCTCCATTTTCAGTGCTACAGTCACTAATCATGAAGAGCAGAACAAATATTTGAGTACACCATTTGAGGAGGGCTATGTTTATTCATTTTAACATAAATTTCAGCATTGTATTTTTCCTGGATACCTCTTACCACAGGTATAGTGTCCTGTCAGTCCTGATTAAAATTCTGTAACAACTTTCAGAGATATGTGTACATTTAAGCCAATTTAGACTAATAAAAAAAAGTTATATCCCCTTTTCCTCTCCATGTTAATCTACATTGTGTCCTCTGCCGCAGTACTGTGGATCTGGACACTGCCGGAGTGATTTATGACCAGTGATAAGCTGCGCTGCAGATCAGATCCAAATTATGTTGGCAGATCAGTTTGAAAGCCTGGGCTGGAATAAAACTGTGCTGCAATGGGGGCACAGTGTCAGAGCTGTGTACATGTATGCATCTGCTTATGTGCCTGGTAGTGACCATGAAGGGGAGCAGGTCCAAGGCTGAAACTGCAGGAGAAATTGCTAAAAATCAGGATTAAGATGCATTACCAGGGCTGTGAAGGAAACCTTGCATATAGGCTGCCTACAGTTCTTAGTCATATTTTTATGAATAACATTCATCAAACACTGAAATGCAACAGCAGAACAGTATCTGTGTGACTGGGCTTATTCAAAGAGCGTAAGCAACTCTCCCCTCTCCAAGCGATTTAGAATGAATGTGGCATTTGCAAAACCTGCAGTTTCAGATACTGCAGAAAGCATCAGAGAGGCACTAGTAAATGCATTATTATGGTCCTTTAACTGTTGCACCTAAAGAAAAATAAACTAGGGTGGGGGGGAAGAGCAAGGAACAGTGCAGCAGAGGCCCAAGCTCTTCTGCACAGCATGCTCCCCTGACTTAGAATATTCTCCAAGAGGTCTAACAGCACCTTTTCTACTGATGTGGAAAATTCACATGCATTAATGAGTACCAAACACACATCATCCGCAAACAGAAGAAAAGACTTCACTGGGAAGTAACCAAATGAAAAAGGTATGGTGAGAATAAGGCAGGCACTGGCAGTGACCAAGAAGGTAAAGGTCGCTTTGGGAGGCCCCCATCACGGCTCCAGGCAAGGCTGCAGAGAGCCAGGGAGCAGAGGTGGGAGGCTAGGATCTCAATAGGGTAAGGGTCAGTAGGTGCTAGAGGTGTCGTGGGCCTACCTACAGAACCATCAGTCTGGATAATCAAATTCATTAACACAGCCACTGAGACTTCCTTTGTTCCCACATGTCACCTTGGAGGCAAGCTGCCTGTAAGTGCACAGCACTTACATTTTTTGATTGGAGATCAGACTCTTCAGGTAAATAATACTCAGTCCCAGTGACTTATCAGGTGCAACTATCTGCCTTGGCTCCTCCAAACTTCTACCTCTGACAAAAATTGCATCTTCTTTCTCTGAAAGGTAGCCCCAAGGCAGGCAACTCTTCCTCACCTTTAAAACAGAATAGTCATCAATCTATTTTAACTCCAATTAAAAAAAAAAAAACAAACAACAAAACAAACCCAAAACAAACAAAAAAACCCACAAAACCCAACAATCTATTTTAGTAACTCCAGTCCCATAGTTACTGTGCATTACAAATCTGAAGTGACAGCCTTGCTCTGTCCCACACATGAACTTGAATACCTGACTCAGGATTTTGTTTAATATTTAACCACAGACGAGGATTCATCCTGGCTCTGCAAGATCTTAACAGGAGGTGATGGGAGGACAAGCAAGTGTCTGAAAAGCTTATACCAGCAGTCTTTTAACGATGACAGCACTCATCTGCAGAGCTTCTTTAAGTAAGAATAACTAAGATATTTTATAATAGCTACTGTACAAGATGATTCCAGGGGATACAGCTACTACAGAGTAATCAATCCCATAGGATTAGAAGCAGTCTGCTGAACCTAATGCCTGTTAAGGGATCTGAGAATTATTCATTGTCTCATGATAACTGCATTTTCTCTCATGTATTATTACTTATGTGTTAATGGCACCCTTACAACATTTAAAGGTCTGTCACACCCAGCACCATGCTGCCGCTTATTTCCTGTATATATACCTCTTGCTGTCATCAGTCTCTTCTCAAGCCTTTTTAGCTGCTGACCCAATTTAATGCCTTGCTGGAGATTGTCTTCCTAGTTGTAATTACAGTAAAGACGGACTTCACAATAAAGGCATTCCTCCAGCACCCACAGCATCTGTTAACTCTTCTCTCAGTGTATGTTCCTGCCTAGTAAGCACATTCTAAGATACACATTTGAAAGCATAAACTCTGTGTCTTCCCAGTACAATTCACCTAAGAATAAATATTTAAATGAAAACCAAGATAACGTTTTAGCTAGTGTTTTGCAGTGCTATACAGTCTTAAAAAAGAACTTGGGCAGTATAGCAATTTGTGGTGTGTTAATTCTGACACTGCAATCCAGCTTTACCTCAGTGGTGATGACAGCATGGCCATTAGTCAGCTTGACCTAATTTGGTTGCTCTTTCTCTGACAGCTTGACACTAAGATTGTAACAAGTCCTACCTACATGCTAATTGTAACACACATTACAATGAGACAGATCATACACTACACTCACTAGGAACCTCTAAGATTACTTTAGCTGCAACCTTCAGGTATAGACTAATTCTGTAAAGTAATACATGTTTGGTGTTCGTTTGAATTTTCCTGTAATTTCCCAGTACTCTTCCCTTGCTGCAACTCAGATCTGCACTAGAAATAGTAAATAGGCTGACAACTTGCTTGATGATCCTGATAATTTATCATTCGTCATATCAGACCAGGAATCCTCAAATACTTACTTGCCCACCACTACCTACAGAAGAAACAAGTTTGGAGTGGAAAGGGAAACTGCACTGAAGTTGCACTTGTGGATCTTCTCTTCCTGTGCTCTATTTACATGTAGGAGGGACATCATCCAGACTTTGTCTCTCTTCAACAAATACTACAAACAAAAATTCACCAAAAGACAGAAAGCTTGTGTCAATCTTGCACTGGCTTTTACATTTACCCCAAACTCCAATAAAAAAAGTCTTCTCTACCAAATAATTAATAAGGAGAGGAAAATGCTAACAATACAGTCCCATTAGAATAGTCAAAAAACCCTAAAAAACCTGTCAGTCACAGGTAGGCAAACGCTTGATTCTGACACAACATTTCCTTACTACCAACAACTATTAACTCTGAAGCAACAAGTATTCATTCATTTTTTAGGGAGCACACAGAGCCTCCTACCAAGCTTGCTACAGATGTGAGGAGGTATAAATGCCACCCTAGGACAAGTGAGACAGTGAAGCTCATGGAGTGTATTTTGATCTCCTATCTGAGTACAGATTTGCAATGTACGACTAGTTAAATAGCATTAGATCAACAGGACAGAGATTATTCAACCTGACAAGGGGCATTGTTAGGATGAAATAGATTTCTTCACATTTGGCAGAAGTTAAAAAAGACTCGCATTCTTCTTCCTCTTCCACATCAGAAAAAGGGACTGCTTGGGGAATTGAATGTTCAAAACATAGAATCAAGAGGTAAAATTTTTAAGGTAAATTATCACTGTGTTTCTTCACAACTTCCTCTCATCTTTCTGTCTTATTTTGCTTTTAAATTTATGCATTGTTACAGCTCACTTTAAAAGAAAAAATCTTTTGGGGTCAAGTACATTCTATCTGCACATAACTAGGGAAGAGGACACCATATTCTACAAAACACTCAGTCTATTGAAGCTGGTGAATTCACTGTAGTAGGTTGCTACATCTGGAGATACAGCAATTCCAGTGATGCTTACCAATAGGCTCTCACACTCAGTAGGTGATCCTGTTTAAACTGTAAACATAACACGCAAAGGATCGATTCAAAGAGCACGCCATGGTAAAATTCAAGTCTAGGCAGGAGACACCTTCTTAGATGAGAGCTACGAAAATGCTTCTTACTCCTCTTTTATGAGGAAAAAAGAAATCCTACAAGCAATAAGAGGGAAGAGAGAAAGGAAAAAGACTCTTCAGTAGTTAACAATGGAGTTGCAGACACCAGATATGATCTGCACTCAGAAGCCCGTTGAAAGAGAGCAGCACTTGCCATACAGTATATGAAGTGTTGCACTGTTGTCCTTTGTGATGACCCAAGAGCTGCTATGCGCGTTCAAAACACAATGGCTGTGTCTCTCCAGCGTCACAACACCAGGACTTAGCAGTTCTCCAAGCCACTAGGAGGAGATATGAAACTGCATTCAGGTACTAGAGAAAGCAATTACCACTATTCAATAAAATTTGCAGCTATATAATCTTATACAATAGGACAGGTTAATCAAATCTCATGCTTCAAGGAATAATGTGACTGCCTAGAGGATGAGGAAAGCACTTCTTGCCCATAATACTTTATGAATAGTTGTTCTTATCGTTCTCCAAAGCAGGAAGAGAAATAGATGTTACAAATATGGCCAAATCACATTATTAGCAAATCATATGTAGCACATTAGTTTGCATAAAAGACCTATCAGAACTTTTTTATCACTTCTACTTCCTTCTTTTTTTAGTAAAAAGCAAGAGTTGGAAAAGGCTGAAGTTCCATAAAATATTAGCAGAAACTCGGTAAGAAATGTTCTAGTCTGTGTCTTCTCTATTTTTATCATAAACTTAACCTGAGTTGGTTCACAATCTGTTGATTAAAACTATTTACATGCAGGTTTTGTTTCACCTCCCATTAAAAGAATGTTTGCAGCTATGACACAACTAACAAATATAACCCTCTGCTAAATGAACAAGCATATAATAAATAGCAATTTTCCATCCATCAGCTGGTCTACTTATGCTGTTTTCTTCCCATTAGTCTTGCTTTAGGTTTAGAGGTATCAGGACCAAGCGGAACACAACTGTTACACAGGTGAGACCTTCCAGTCCCCAGCTGACAGATGACCCCCTTGGGGCACAGTTCCAGCCCACACACACTGCTCCACTACCACCAAGGTGAAGCCAGGCATCACCATAGGAGAGCCTGAGGGAGAAACAGACAACTTCTGCACTGTGCAGTTCTCCAGGAAGAACAGGCTTTGGTCTACATAAGAAGCAACAGCAAAATAAGTTTCTCCATATCCAAGCGGTATGCTGTTTGCATTTTACAGTTTTTGGTAGTCTCCACAAAATCCTGCTCTGACTCTGTGGGGATGTGAAGAAGAGTTCGACTGTGGGGAGTTAGACTGTTAGGCTTTAGGACTGAACGTACCAGACATGCAGGGACTACATGATTTCATAGACTTTCCAATGGAATGATGCACTGCATCTTGTAAGCTGAGCTACAGAAAAAGGTTTACAGCTACAGGAGCCATAAGAAATTAGCAGTTATTTTTGAGTTGCCAACACCTGCCAACACTTAACTGACGAGCAGGAACCTTTTGACAGAAATGGTGCCTGCTTCAGGTGAGCACAGCAAAGCATGGCTTGGGAGTAACGTCACTCTGCTCCAGATCAGCCTTAAAAAGGAGCTGGGAGCTTTCAAAACTAGAGATCAGGCCATAAAAATGTCCAGAAGTTATTCAATCTAATTCTTCTCGAATAAGAGCAACCATGTAAGTAATGGAGAGACCAGATTACCTTTTCCACCTAACCATTTTCCAGCAGAGGAAAGAGAGAGAAGCACAGAGACCAGAGGCTATAAAGGGATCAGATTAAATCCTGCTGTGCTCCTGTACCCAGGGGTTACAGGAGACTGCCACAGCCCACAGGTTCTTCTCCACTTCAGACCTAGATGAAGAAGGGGAACTCATGAATGATTTCTTCTTTCTTTTAAGCAGTACAACAAAAAATGCAAGACCACAAAAGCAGTGGTGCAGGGTGAGACTAGCAATCTACCCACTCCTGCACCCTGTCTAAAACACTGATCAATACATGTCTAGACAAAAGTGCAAGGACTCGGTGATTGTGAAGATACTAAATCTATTCCTATGCATTAACTGTGGCTCCTGGACATTTTATTTGGTACCGAGGCTTCAGGGATTTTAATTACTTTACTTTAAAGGACTCCTTTCACTGACTGCAAAAAGAGCACGCTTACAGGCAGGGACATGACAGTATTATCCTTGATCCAACTGCTCCTTGTAACACAATAACATTACAGCTGATAATTTCACGCTGCTTCATATTTAAAGTATGCCTACCAGCACTCAAATCAGTTCATAAAGCTGAAGGAAGAGGGAATCACTTGCCCACAGCTACGAGAAAAATCTAGCAAGAAAGTTAAGAGCAAGTCCATAGTTTCAGAGTTTGGATTCTGCTTTTAAACCAATCTTTCCTTATTTTTACAGTTCACTTATGAAGCCTTCAAAAAAAGCTAAACTAACTAAAGACATTATTGCCTTCGCATTATGTCTGACATTGCCGCTTTCATGGCTGTATAGACAATGATGTTACAGATGGTGACAAAAATCAAGGTAATGGCTTGTGATGTGTTGAGTACTGCCTGTTTAACTGCCCAGTGGCAAAGTTATCATTAAGATCTTCATTCAGAAAACCAAGGAAGCATATACCTGCACCATTCCTCTTAAATAGATCATTTAAGTATGCATTTAACTTCAAGCACCTACTTAAATTCTGAGTCACTTACTTGGGGAGCCCTTTCATGCCCTTTCAAAATGGGGTGGTTTACAGATGCTATAACTACATAAGATCATAAAATGTAACCACAAAGGAAATTAATTCAGGGTCTTTTGTGAATACCATCACACCATGCAAGCTAATGGGCAGGGCCTCAAGCTGAACCAGCAGAGGGAACCCAAACGCCGCACATTCCGGCTGCCACCCAGCCTAAGCAACGCTACTCGCAGGAACACAAGAGTGGAGAACTCCCAGCTTTCAGGCTGCAGCACTGCCCATGAGGCTGCAGCAGACCTCCTTCTGCCAGAACCACTTAGAAAGGCACACTGTTTTTCATTGCCTCAGTCTATCATAGATACATGGACATTTTAGACTACACACGTTGAGTTTCACAAAATCATTTTAGAAGGACAAGTGTATTAAATGTATCGTTTTTGTACAGCCTAAACTAGCCAATCTATACTTTTCAACTTTATTATTTCAATCACATTGTATCTGTCTTCTATTATACCACATAATCTAATGTTCACAGTATGGACAATAACGAAGGACACCAGAAAGGAACAAAGACATGTAAGGACTCAATCCACAACTTCGCTGTCTTAAGATTTTTCTATATATATATAGCTGTTTGGTAGCACATTTGTACCGTTTTCTCACTATACATTGGCTTGAGGGTGGAGGTTGTTGCCCTTGATACAGATTTTTCTGGCACAAAAAACTTCCATGTGGGAGTCTCTCCCCCACTGCTTGAGAATTTCTTCTGCTTAAATGTTCTGGAAAAGCCACAGTGTGTTTCCCATGCATTTTCTGGCAGCCTATATGAATTCCTTTTCAGCATCTTGAACTGAATTTGAATGTGAAAACAGATTACCCTAAGACAATTACAATGTCATCAAATTAAGAAACTCCTGCTCTCTCTAGGGTTGTGTGTTTTATTTAAAAAAGACAATGGGGACTTTGTCAAAAAGTGAACATGCTTGAAAGACTTCAGAAACCTTGAAAATTGCTGTTTTCTTATAGCATCATATTCTGTGGGAGGGAATCTGGCTTCTCCATAAGTTAAATTCACTCAATCACACACCATTTCTCTTCTGTTGAACTGTCCGGACCAAAGTTTCACACACTCCTTAAAAACCAGTGCATCTGTATCTGTTCCTCCCGAGGATGCAAGCACTCAGTAGATAATCCAGAGTGATAAAGGCAGCAGAGACACATGAAAAGACTGCAGAGAGTCAGACCAATGCGGATCCTAATAGTAACTCTGCACTCAGTTTATTCACTGCTTTCATGACTTCATCAAATATGATCAACCCTCTTTCAACCTTCTCACCAAATTGAGGACTCTCAGCCAATTCAGCACCAACTTGCAAGACGGCTGCTGTATGTCCTTAACTGAGTTGCTCTTCTCCACATGTTCTTAAACTCCACTATCGTTGAGATGTGGATGCCAGAAACATTAACTTTTGTAGACTTTTATGAGAAGAAAAAGTATTTGTTGGCTTCCCTATTTTCATCTCTCAAAAATATGTAGTTCCTTCCAGGTATGTTTCCTCTACAAAGACAATCTGCTGCTGACACCTGTTGTCAGCAGCGAGGGTAGTTTAACAGGGAATAAACACGATCTAGTAAAAATACTCTGAAGACCACACTGCATGCAGCTGCAGTTTCAGAAACTGCAAATGAGTTATACCCTCCCCCACGCCAAGAAAGATAAAGGGAACAGTAGGGGAAAACGAGGCTTTTTGCATAGATGCAAAACCAGCAAATTTGTCACAGTTGCTACTTGTAAAATTCCCCGATTTGCCTGAAGACAAAGGATGACCTCAAAGGGCTGGGAACCATGAATAGGGAAGTTCATTCTCCTAATGTCTACACGGAGAGGTTTATAGATCAGAAACTTGAGACCATAATTTGTTATGTCAAGCACGGATGTAGGTTCAGGGAGGAAAAAGAAGTAGGTTCTGGCTTAATTTCTAAGCACACTGGATGAATCCAAAAGCAGGTCTGTGCTTATGTGATTTATAATAGGGTATTGTAATAGCTGGACAGAAGCAGATTTATACGGTCTATGTGTAATTTAGATCTAAACAGAGAAGCAGTGTCACTTATAATGAGACTTAGCTGTGAGGTACTTCCCCCATTCTCCTGCTCATCAGGCATTTCAATCATCCCTCTTATACTTTGTTATAAATAAAGCTGCAAGGAGATGTTCTAATCTAGGCTGTCTAGAAAAAACAAGAGCTCAGAGGAGCCAAGATTCACTCATATAATAACTGGGTTTTAACTCAGAACTACCCAAACCTGTGATTGAATTCATACACAGAAAAAAACCTCAAAGTGTTGCACTACCACAAAAGCACAGTTGTATTTACCCAATCAGTGATACTCAACAGCCACCACCATATCTTCATTTGGAGGGCAAAAAACTCTAAGACATGTGCAATGTGCACTCCTGAAGTCCCCTCTTTCCAACAGATGGCCTTCTGGGCAAGGAAAGTTTAGTCTTACTTTCAAAAGCACATAATTTCAGACACTGACAATTGTGCTACTGTCTGAATGGCAGGACAGTTGTGTTAACATTAACTAACTTAGTTCTATAATGTTTTTCCTCTCCTTTCATCTCCTCTCCATAGTTTATCCTGCACCTTGTCACAGGCAATACTACTATTTCAAAAGATAGTATATCTTTTATAGATATAATTCTTTTATAGAATAAAAAAATATTATAGCATTTATAATGTAGAATATATCTCTTTTAAACCCCTTATAGTACTGTGCATACATCTGATAGCACCCCTTATATATTACCAAATTAAATGGACTCTCTCTTGCTGGTTTACAAACGTATTTCCTGGCAAGTCAAGGGCTTTTACAGAGATTACTTTCCCAAATAGTAAATTCAGACTACATTATCAGGCACACTCTCCAGTCCTTTCTCACATACGTGCAGGCAGCCTTCGCTAATATTTACCTTTTGTTTATTAAAACCCTTTTCAGCTTTAAAAAGTTACACCTTCAAAATATTAATTACAACATTCAGAGTCTGAAAGTCAATTCTTGAACTGAGAAGACTACTACCTTCTCACCTGCACATCCATCCAGATCACTGAGATCCCAGGAAACACAGCTCACACTAAGAGATCCTACACAGAACATGCCTAATGAAGGGGAAGGAGCAGAGGGGAGTAACCACCCAGTCTTAACCACACCCAAACACAGGGCAGCCGCCCTTACCTTCATTGACTTCACCTGAGCAGTGAACTTTCCAGGAACTTTCCTAGAGACGATGTCTCTAAGTAGGCAAACAGGAAGCACTAAGCACAGATGATTTCAAACTGTGCACACAGCCACGTCTACCTCTAAAATGTCTAAACTGCAATCCTGAGAGGTACAATACAATTTTACATTACTAGAGGACACCTTCTTTTTTTCACCTCTTGAAATACAAAGCACTAATTAACAATGTTTTTGTTTTCTGTGGCTGGAGGGCAGGTTAAATTTAACCCAATTCCTCTGCCACATCAGGTGACAGCATTTATAGAATCAACACTAGCACTTTCCTGCTCTCAGTTACTTATGCTTCTGGACTTACTGGTAATGTAAGAACACACATCCTGCTCACTACTAATTTGTTCCAAATTGAAACTAAGAGTTAGATCTCCCATGGTAACCTCAAACATCATACAGCACTTGTGTATCTTTCCAACCACAAGACAGTACTTGCATCCACTATGAACTTTTCAGCTGACATCGCTGTGGTTACAAATTTAATTACCCTTCCACGACAAGATGGGAACTGCTAAGTTAATAATCTGTACTGCTCTTGGTGTAGTGTCTTTAGGAGCACAGTAAAGGTCTGGTCAGTTACTCCATTTTTCCACCCCGGCAGTGGTTGAGCACTGGAGAAAGATGTTCCACAAAGCTGAGAATTACTAAACCAAAGGGTGTCTTGAAGTGGCAAGTTGCCAAGCCAAGGCCAGGTCAGGCCCCTGAAAAAGGGGCTTTTTGGACAATGGCCTTATTAGAATACCTGTGCAGATGTTAGCAGATACCTCACAAAAATCGTTCAACCCATTGTGTTGTTGCAAAAGTGTTTTTCAAGAGTGCTACTGTTTCACAGAAATTAACTTTGCTTTAACAAGGCTGCTGAACCACTGGGTATTATTTGCACTCAACAAATAACATAAATAATATCTGCCATGGATGTGACTTGGATTTACCAGCTCATCAGCTATGCTGGTAATCTGTCTCCCTAAACTGGCTGTTAAAAGTGAAAAAAGCTAACTTCAGTCCAGTACAACAGTTCTACATGTACATAATGTTGCTAATTTTCTGATTACCACACTAGAAGAGAGAGGAAAATGGAGTTCCCACATACCTTTTTGAGTTTGGAACACATTTTGGAGTTGTGCTAAGTCATGAAAGAATAGGGACTTACAGGATCCGAAGGAATTGGTTGTACTTGCAGAGGATCTCCTGGAACTTCCTAGCTCAGCACAGATGATGAGTGAGTATATATACATACCCACATACACACACGTAAACATCTACACACATGCAACCCTCACACGAAGGGATATACATGTGTATTTTATAAGGATGAAGGGTGCCCCTCTTTAAAGATGGCTTTGCAAGGAGGGTGAGAACCAGAGGGTTTACAATATTCTATTTTAAAGCATCTGCCTAAAAACATTTTAATTGCTTACCAGCTAGAAAGAAATGTATTGCAAATGGACACAAATATAAATTCATTTTGAGACATTTGGCATGATTACTTTCCTTACGTGATGAAAATTACTGTATAAACAAAACTCATAAACTGAGTGAAATCACTGACTCCCAAATCCCCACCCAAGCATTAAAATCTGCAAATTGGTAGTAAAACACTTTTATGTTCAAGTATTTCTTCCCTCCACTGAGGCTTAAACCTAGTAATTCTTGGTGGAAATTGTTACCACACAAATTTTTTATCAATAAAATTAATAATGAAAAAAACAACCCAGCAGAAGCAACTGCTAATGATTATGCTATAAATTTAATTAGCAGCAATGAAAAATGTGTCATTTTAATTGACTCAAATGTCATAAACAAGTGGAATACAAGACAGTCAGGCAACCACGGGACTACTGTAACTCCTATGATAATAAAATATCTCTGTAATAATCCCTGTGATAATATTAAGTCAGAGGGTAATGGACCATGTATTTTCTTTGCAAATCATATAAATACCAAGAATGTCATCTATACTATTATTAATTTTTATGTGGTCACTATAAAAAGCTGAAGGCAAGTTGAAGTTTGATTAGGTGTTGGGAAGACATACAGAAAACACTTCATAAAGGTATAGAAAGTGTAGCAGTAATCTGAAAGATGCTGCAAGCTCCGCAAACAAACTCATCCTAAAAGAGATGCAAGGGGAATTGTAAGAGCAAAGGTACCACACACATGGTAAAAATTGTTAATGCTACTAAAACTGTTTATGTAATTCAAAATATTCAGAAAATTAGTGCAGAAGAAATACAAGTGAGAGTGAGGAAAGGGTTTGTCTCTTTAAAAAATGTAGTGAGGATGCATTTTGCCAGAGAGAGGTCAGGACAAAGGATCCCTTAAGCAGAAAACGGGAACTTCCCAGTCCACAACCAGTACAGCTACCGGAGCAGCTAGTCGGACCGTCTTTCAGCACGACCTAGAACTTCCACTTACTGTTTTAGATTTCCCTTCTGTAATACTGACAGAAGATTTGCATGCAATAATAGCAACCATTTTTCTAGATTATATATATTTTTTTTTAATCTTGTTTGATGATATTACTCCCTGGTAACTTGCAATGCTCTGGGAGTAATGTATCTCTGCCATAAAGGGCTAAGAATTCAGCAGCATGTTTTCTGCTGCAGTCTGATTTTACATAGTGCTTACTGTAGTAGAGAATTGCCAATGCTATTATTTTTCAAATGTGTGGGTTCTGCATAAAGTAGACTTTAAAACAGTGTAGTTCATTGCCATGTTCCATGGATGGTATGGTTTGAGGAGCAGCCTTGGCTTCAACACCTCAGCCCAGGATGGGAAGCTCAGTTCTAACTGCCGAGAATCTCCCCAAAGGCAGCGCAGAGTCCCCACGTTCCTCCGGGGTCCCTGCAATGTCTGCAGCATATGCAGCACCACGGTCCCTCCTCTGGGTGGTGGCTCTGCAAATGTGGAAATGCATCTCTCTTTCTCTGCTTTCTCCTGCCCCCACTGGTCCCTCCAAACCCAATGAGCAGAAAAGGAAGTGACTAATTCAGGTCGGATTTCTAGGCATGAGTCTGGAAAGACAAGACTGAGGGAAATGAACACAAAACACAACCCAAGCATCCACTGGGGAAGAAGCCACTCCCTGTCTGGATCCACCACCCATCACCAGGAGCTCCTCCACCACCCCAAGTCTCACTGCCCCACATGGTGGAGAGCAGCTGCACCTTTCTTGAGCTCTGCCTCTGCCTCTTCCTCCTTGCAGATCTCCAGAGGTAAAATTTGGATACAGGTGCAAATTTCTGTGGCTGCACTGTCTGAGGCTCAGCAGCTGGGGTTTGAGCTGTGATGTCCCCTGCCCAGCAGTCCACTGGCCAGGGACATGTGCTGCACAAATGCCAGGGACAGCCTTTATCCAGGGTCCTTGCTCAGGCTACTGCCCCACCCTGTCACCAGTGCGCCTTCTGTAAAGTGTGACCCCACACTTGGCTACGGAGACTTTCTGCAAAACCTAGGATTTTGGGTTTTCTACCATATTCGTAGTGTGATCCTGCAGACCAGGGGCTAGGTACCAAGTTACTCCCATTGTCTCCTCTGGAGACTTCTTCCCTGGAGAAGAAAACCCTTTTGCCTTCTGTTTTGTGAGGCAGGAAAATTTTGCTCAGGTTCCTCAGTCATACTTATCATCTGGATTTCTAATTTGTAAATCCTCGACTGTTTAATTAAAAGGAAGCTGGTAATTATAGAATTGAAGTTTAAACCTTAGAATTATTTCTTTGCAGTGGTTTATTTATTTGCTTATTTAAATCAGGTGCCTGGTATGTGCCTTCCAGCTACGTAGCAACCCAGAGGTTTGTAGTAACAATGCTGGCTTGCCATGCTGAAGAAAGTGACCCATTTTGTGGGGGTTTTCTCCCTGTGATAGTCTAAATTGTCATGCCACCAATTCTTGACAAAAAGATAGCTGTTTACCTCCTTCACACAAACAGAGGTGATTATTCTGTGCCTGTAAGAAACAGGCTTAGATAGGAGGGTTTTCTTCTGGGTTCCCTTTCTGAGGACTGAGTGTACTGCTAATCCCTATAAAGCTCTCAGTTACTCCAGTGACAGATATGTTACAAAAACCAACACAATACAAAACCCCATAATCACCTGTGAGACAGAACTAAGTGAGACGCTATCCATACTGAGCAAGGATTTGTCAATTTTACTTCCAGAATTAGAAGAATTTCAATGTTTTGATACAAAGAAAGGACATCTGGCTGAAGAGTAACTGTTCTCATAACAGATTAATTCCTTATACTGCTCACTTGTTAAAATAATATACCTTCTGACACAATAATATGTTTCAGTGCATTTGGTTCACCTAACACAACCACTTTTATCAGAAGGAAAAGTAAGTTATGAGACCTGTGTTTATGTCTCTTTTTAACTGTGGACATTAAGGCACTTCAGGCAAAAATCCTGAGGGGGCACAGAAACCTCAAAACCAAAAATGACTGAAGCATAACTAGTGTATACATATATACTAGTATATATGTATATACAGCAGAGAGAAAATACCACTGTGTAAACTTTATATGTTTGGGTATCTTTCACCTCTTTCCTGTTAGTGAAACAAGTTGCATTATCTTTGTAATCATGAAATAGTGAAGAAGAGTAAACTTATCAGGTACAGTTTCTGTGATGTTTTAGAATTAATAAGGAATATTCTAATTTTGTGTAATCAAAACAATATTTTGAAGCAGACAAAGAAGAAAGCTACCTAATAAATAGCTTGTTAAAACAAAATTTTAAACTTTTTCTCATTTCTAGCATAGAATTTCTACAGACTTATAATGAAAGGAGAAAACATTCACAGTTAAATTAAAAAAAAACCCCAGAAAATGTGAGACTGTTAAATGATTCTTTCTTTTGCCACAAAACATAAGTAAAAACAATACTTTGAACCCAACAAGTTCATGTTTGGATCAAAATTGCAAAAATTTGTTCTAGTGTGAAGTCATAAAAATAAATAATAATAATAATAATAATAATAAAAACCCTGTCCATCCCAGACATTTGTTAAGGTAGTGTTTCCCAAACAGAAGATAAAGTTAGTTGGAGGACAACTTCATTGCCTTCTTAGGCAGAATTCTACCTGACTCAGCCAGTTTGTCTTGATAGGATCCACGCAAACATCTAACACTCTCCTCAGCTTTGCTCTGTGATCCTCTGTTTCCTTTCCTTTACATCTTCTTTGAATTCTGGGATTCAGGAAATTCCAAACCTGAATGCAACAGTATGCCACAAACTTAGTTGTGTCAGTTTTTTCCGAGTGCCATCATCTGATCAGACTGATGCTCTGAGTTCGATGCAAAACAACGGAAGTCTTGATACTTTTAAAGATGCTCCCTTTACAAATGACCACTTTGGGTATAGAAGGTGTAAGTTAAGAAGACCATGACATCCACAGCTTGGTAACTCATTAATGAGTGGTCATGAAGACACAATTCTCCAATTCACCACTCCCTGTATAATATTCAGTTGCTTTCAGGTTTCAGTTCAAATGCCTCACTCTATACACCCCACTCAACTGTTGCTCAGCATCCATCCATATACATAAGCCAGGATTCAATATGTCAAAATTCAGTACTCAGCACTTGGATACCACACATATGTCTAGAAGCTTGAGAGGAGCAATATGAATGAATTTACCTTCCCTCAGTAAGCAGAAAATCTATTTCATGCTGAATAAGCTTGCCTTTCAAACCATCAGATTTAGCTGAACTTCTCATCCTGCCCCATCAAATAAGTGGCATTTAGATCAGAGACAGTTCCATACCTAAGCAATAGCAGCCCTGCACACTGTGCTTGCAGGTGGTCAGTAAATGCCCACCAGGCACAGCAGCTATTTGTACCTAGCCAATGTATTTGTATGTAATTTATCCATGTATATATGTAAGTAGATAAAAACCTGACTCTGCACAGGCAGAAATACTGTTCAAGTGTCTTGAGGGAGCACTGTTAACACTGCCAACTGCCCATGACAGGGCCCCAACTGAAGTCAGCACCCCTCCTCTCACTCCCCCAGCCATGGGGATGTGAATCACAGTTGTGCTCCACACTCATCACAAGAGCAGATTGTAGGCAGGTGGCACAGCCTGCTGTGAGAGCTTTATTTTTTGTCAGTTTACCCCTGCAATGCTTGGATTCTGTATTTTATAAGATTCTTCTGAGCAAGAAGAAACAGCATAAAGGACGGTGTCTGAGGTTTGAAATGTTTAGTAATTACTGTCCTCAGAAAATGACTGTGAACATGACAAGGTGCTGAACACAAGCTGGCCACTGTGAGCTTCAGGCTTGTTATTTCTATTATGGCCACCTCTCATGAATAGGCCAGAGAAATACCCTCAAATGAAGCATTTCCTCCCATGACACCAGTGTACTTGTGTTGCTTAGACAGGAAGAAATGAGGAAGGAGCTGTGAGTCAGGCACTAGCCAGCTACCATTGAAAGCCTAAGCTGTGTGCCTCTGGCATAGCCATCTTTGTCTTCCTGTACTACCAGTGCTACCAGGTACTGTGGGTGACCAGCTGCAGTTCACAGATTAAGAAGAGTCCTGGAGACAGCAGACTACAGTGCCTGAGGCACTAGTAAGCAGTTGGGAGGAGCCAGAGGGCTGCAGTGCCCTCCAGCAGCCCCTGAGCCTGAACTGCTCTGGCATTAGCCAGACTCTAGTGGGACAGAGACTGAGAAAGAGAATTCAGGTTAAGAGCTCTGGCCCAGCTTACAAAGTGTCTCCAGAGGAACAGATGCTGACTTGCAGTAACTTGGTTTACCTCCATTCCCAAACTGAGTTCTGACATCACCAAAAGATCCCAGTTCCAAAGTGCACACGTTGGATCAGTATTCTCAAGTGATTCAACCCAGGCAAATTTCCTTTACAGTTTATTGTAGAACAGCAGGATTTATCCAGCTGGCATAATTTAATTTCAGCAAAACTAATCTTATTTTTAAATTAAACCAAGTTTTGCAAATATTTCTTGCTTTAAATATTTGCTGCCCTCACCGCACTTTCCCTTCATTTCCCTCAGCAGGCTTGGTATCCTCTTCAAGTAGGAGTCTCTTCAAGAAAGTAAGAGCATTATGGGTTGCTGTGCAGTGTGAGGAGATCTAAATAGAATTTCTCAAAACTCTCCACTGTCCAAGCCTCTTGCTGTCAGAGGACTGTCCCCCATCTGTATCCATCCCCCTCTTCCAGTTCATCCACCACAGAAAACAGAAAAAGCAATGAACGCTCCCATGCCATCCTGAAAAAATTAATCCCTATCTACACTGATTGCACAGGCCCAACACAGTAATTAACATTTCATAGCAAAATGCAAATCTTCTGGCCAACAGTAATATATCAACAGTTTCTAGGGCTGGCACCTCACAAAAAAACCCCACCTTACTATAGCCATTTCCCCTTTAAAGCTGGGGAAAGCCCCCCAATATTAATTATGAAAATGTACAAGAAAATGTTCAGAAAACAAGGTACTAAACTGCCTTCTGTGTCACATGTGTTTAGCTCTCAGGTGTGGCTCCTGGGGTTGGAAGACTCAAGGAGAAAAGGAAATTTACATTACACAACATCCACGGACAGGAACTTGGATCACAGAACATGCTCAATGGAATTTCACTTTCATAAATATTACTGGTTACTTATAAAAATAATTCAAACTATAAACCAAAATATTAGTCTGTAAAGGTTATTTCTTGCTTGTAGTTACAACCTTAACTGAAAGCCCAGACCTCTGCCTGGAAGATAACTAGAGGTGAGGGGACCAACAAAGACACATTACTTCTGTGAACTGTCCAAATGTGAGGCACAAGAGATTTCGCTTCTGCTCATGCTTCTAATTTAGAACTCTTGCTTTTCTATAGCTCTACAATCAGTGATTATGTAGGATAACAATTCAGACAAGATTTTTCAAAGCTGATCCTTTTAGCACAAGTTTAGCAAAACTGCATTATTTAAAACATTCTTCTTTAAATGCAGCATCTGCTCTCCAAAAAGCTTTGCAGATAACAAGCTAGATGAATTATTTTCTCCCAGTTTGTCACTTGATATATTAAAATATAAAGCCTAAACTCCTGTGTAAAGAGGCAACTTTTTAAAACATGGTAGGAATTTAAATAAACTCATTACACAAATCACTGTATTAGGTTTACAGAGGCCAAGCTTTTGTTTAAAGGAAAAGAGATTTTTATTTAACAAACAGCAAGGACACAGAAGCAGAAAAGACTTGTTGTTACAGACAACATACAAAGCTATTAGACAAATTGGAATTGTGGAAAAAGCTGCAATGAAAGCCCTCAGCCTTCACCTCCAGAGGTACAGCAATCCTACATTGAAGTTAAAAGCTTCCGCAGCCCAAAGCAGCATGCATGGCCTCATCCTCTCTTCTGCCTCTCTCTGGCTGGGAGGCACCTCACACGAAGCTGATCCCTGCTGTGTTCCTCCAGGGAAGCCAGTGGATCTCTCCAACCTGAAAAGACTCTGAGACCACTGCTAGAAACATTTCTCTTCTTTATGTCCTCTGATTTATCTATATATATCTGATTTATCTATATACACACATCCCTATCCCCACACAGCCAGCCATACACATGTGGACACTGCAGCAATTCCTCCTCTGACTGCAGGAGCCAGCTGCATGCTCCTGGCATAAACAAGCTTGAATTTATGAGCTAACTGTGAAAACAGGGATGGAAGACTTCTGTGAACTGGGGGTATATGACAATGGTATTTTTATTCATGCCAATCTAAAAGCCATCATTAATGTGGGACTCTGAGCACTGGGAGGGGTCAGACTTTCCCACCCCCAGTGGACCTTTCCCTCATTCTTTCTCACGTCGTGAGAGCAAGGGACAGAAATCACTAACTCACCAAGCCCACCAGATCCGACACTCATCTCAGAGCCGTCTTCAAGGTTGTAATTTTTTGCACTCTCTTGCAAGCAAATCATTCTTATTTATAACAGATGTTAATTATTGTTTCCTTACCATCAGGGTTACATGCAATCTGATTTGTGCATCTGTAAGCCTTATGGTGGTATCTGTTTCTTTGTATGTTAGTGACTAATTTGAAATGTTTCATTAAGTCTGAAACAAAATAACTGAGGCAGGAGGTTAAAGCCTCACTGCAGGATTCCTCTGCTCTCTGACTACCGTTGGTATTTGAAGAGGACAGAAAATCTTTTGGAAGCTGCTAATGTAGTCAGACAGCCAAGCCTCTCCCCCACACTGAATTTACAACTTCAAGTTGTAGCCTTTACAGTTTGACATCACTTCAATCCCTTTACATAACAGAACTGCCATGTATGGTTCATGCCATGCTTTTCAAAAGGAAGTCATGTATTATCACTTAATGTTAACAGAATTATACTATGTTATCCTCTGGCTGAGCAGGGCCACATGTTGTCTTGGCCAAAACCAATGCTGAGGCAAGACAAGATTTGTTTGAAAGGAACAACATGGCTTTGCCATCTTATACCCTTCAAAAATCTAGATCATTTCATAGACACCATCTTCCACATATCCTTGAGCCATGGCACTAGGGTTACCTATCCCAGATGCTTCAGCTTCATAGTCTACTCATCAAAGGTTTTCTGTAGCTTTAATTTTTTGTTTATACAAACCTCCACAATCTGTGCAAGTGCATTTGTTTTGAGTACAAGTGCACAAAAAGATGACAGGACATTCTCTCTGTTACTGTGTGACCTGCTATATATTAAGTAACCTTTTCTTTGGGAAGGAGGGGGGACGGGGAGGAGGGGAACTGCAAGGAGCCATGCAAAGGAAAAGAGAGACTTTTCTCATTATTGTTGTTTTGCTTTCCAACTGTCTCTTGCAGAATGCAATCAAACAATAACAAAAGAATAAAACATTTATGAAATTGGAAAGCTTTAATTAGTGTTTCTTTAAGGGAAGCAAGATGTGAAAACTCTTGTCTGCCTATTTGCAAACAACATTGAACTTGATCTCCGTTACAGATGTTTTATACCAAGGTTTATAAGTAGCATCACTAGAAATGCTGCTGATTTCTACTGGTAGGACAGTGGAATCAGTCCTGCTGAGGGCCTTGCCTCAAAGATGACCTTGTTCCATAACCAACCTTGACTCCTGAGTCAGGAGAGGGACAGATGAATACTGAAGCCAGCAATCAATCTGAAGAGAGGATCTATGCTTCCACTACAGGCCAAAAGATGCAGTTCTGACAATATCAACTGGGTTTTTTTTTTAATTAATATGATTAAAATGCATTTTCTATCTAAAAAGAAATTGAAGTTTAATAACCAGAGGGAGAATGCATTTTCTGTCTAAAAAGAAACTGAATATTCAGAGTTTAATAACTAGAAGAAGAATGATGCTCTAAAAGTCTTCCAGGAAGGCCTTGATGGCTTACTGAACCTAGTTTCCTTAAAAACACATCCTTGCTCTTACTAGATTTGCTATACAATGATACAGAATCCATGCAGGTGGACTTCTTTCTCCCCCACTTCTATCCCATCTCAGACAGATGTCAGATTTCTGTGGAGCCATGAATCCCTTTACAATGTTGCTTGCAAGTGATGAAAAGTCAATTCTGGTGGCCCTTATAAGGTACAAAATGTATTCAAACATTGTCAAGGCTTTGCCATTTTCAGGACAATATATAAAAATAATTTTTCTGTGAATTACCTCTATCCAAGGTCACATTTTAACACACACACACAAATTCATACAACACACATCACTGAGGCTTTTTTTTTCCCCCCCAAAGGCAGAAAAGAGCAAGGAGGGAAGCCAGAAGGTACTGTTTCAACTGGCAGGAGCAATGCTGCAGCACTAATGTAGGTAGTCACTCACTGCTCCACCCTTTTCTTGCTCTTTAGAAAAAGGAACATAATGACTAATAGTTGTATTTTTAAATACTTATGAGGCAATTCAGCCACAACCATAGCAAATACTGTGCGTAGCAACGCAGGTCTTCGCATTGGTAGTACCTGCCAGTCACTGTTGCAGTGGGGCACAGAGTGAAGTGCTTTACCCGTCTTCACAGAGGGATTCAGTGCCACAGGTAAGAATAAAGAATGAGGAATATTGGCCTTACTTGTAATCACTGATAATTTCTTTATTCCTTGCATCTCTACTGTGCTTTCTTATTCAAAAGTCCTTTTATTTCACCACTACCAGCTACCCCACTAACAGTGACACCACTTAAATAACAAATGATTAAAAAATGTTCTCATTGTTTCATTTTCCTTAATGAGACAATCAGTCTTATTGAGAGCAGTACACCCAAGCTAAGTAAACACACATTTAATGACTGGAACCAAATAATGGTAAACATCATGAACAGATGTATTTTCTTCCAGATTCTTCTTATAAATACAAAAGCAGTGATCAGGTATGACTGCCTCAGTCACTGTGTTGTGCTGCATGACACACATGAAGACACTGTTTAAGTTACCCAAATATCAACAAAATGAAATGAGATGAGGAAGAAGTAAAGAAAGAATGAAAGAGAGAATTACAGCAACCACCTTAAATCCGGCATAGATCCAGCTACTAGAGATCCAAGAAATGGAAGGTCCATGACTCATGCAGTGACCACATGGTGTTGGTTTATTTGCTCTGGACTCCTGTGGGCACAGTCCCTCAGGTGAGGTTTTTGGTGTGCCAGCCATACGGGGCTGGGTCAGGGGCTATAGGGTGTGCGGTGTGGAGCAGTGCTCCCGATGTGCCAGCAACTGACAGCTGCACCAGTGGCTCTCAAGGAGGCTGGGTATGGGGGCAGAGCACCATTTCACTTTGGCAGAGTCCAACCTGCCCCCTTTACCCCTCCACAGATTTGTTTTGAGCCAGTAATAACTGTTTTAGTAACTTTTTTCAGCCCCTCACAGATGGGGCTTTGAGCAACCTGGTCTAGTGGAAAGTGTCCCTGCCCATAGCAGGAGGGTTGTAACTAGATGATCTTTAAGGTCCCTTTCCGCCCAAACTATACCATGATTCTATGGATTCTTTGATTCTCATCAATCACTTTTGAAATTGTTTTCTTTTTGCCAGCCTTTTAAACAAATTTAAGTATCAATATAGTTGTTAGATAATGATGAGAGGATATTTATCTTTCTGTGGCATTTGAAATCCACAAGACTGTGTGCTGCAGCTGGGAACTGCATCCTAAACTCTTGACTGAAAACATGCAGTGAAATGAAGTCCTGTCACGAATTCATTTGGGTTCAATAGACTGAATTCAAACCACCAGTTATTCTAAGCAGGACTCTTTTGTAACCCTTGATAATAATAGTTTGTCCACCAAACCAGACTAGTTATATGAGACACAGACATTTAGGTTTCATCCTGATAGTAATTCTGAGAGCCAGGAGAGATGATATAATAAGTACTTGTGTAGTTGCAGATCATATGTCCTCAGGGCCTGGTGCTGGCAGAGCACATGAGGAAATGGGTATCACTGGACTTTGACCTCTGGTGCCATGAACAGTTGGACTGAAATAATTCACAGGATTAGAGATGATTCATGCCCACATTATTTCTTTCAGTAGGAAGCATTTGTTTTAGTAAGGCAGGTGAGCTTGTTCTGTAATTTGCTACACATGAAGGGAAATTCTTAACTCCTCAATTTCCAGTTTTCCACTTCCCTCACACCACAGGCTTCCTCATTAAAATAAAGGTGCAGAATCTCTGCTATAAGTGGGAAAGGCTGCATGAGCTACTCTGCTTTTCAGTAAATCAAGGATATTGAATCACCTAATTGAAGTAGCATTAACAATACCATAGCAATTTCCACTTCCAAAGTACTTTACTGCTGCAGAAATCAAAACGCTTCATAGAAATGTAGGTTACAAAATTCCTGCCTCTGTATGAGCCTGGGAATAAATTAGCATTTTTCTGATCAAATGCTCTTGTGGTTTTTGGCTGACTTCCAGCCTAAAATTCAAAAAATTGCACCTCTCTCAGCTACAACTTCTGTGAGGACACCTTAATTTTGGTTTTTTTGACCTCTGGGTAAAAAGGGTCTTTGTTTCTTCATTTTATGCAAGTGAAGGGAACACAGTGTATTTGTGAAATAAGAATTACCTACTAACCTCCTGGTCAAGTGTGGCAATGAGCTCAGTCATCTCCCAAACTCCACCTATGTTGCATATGAGCAACATTTAGTCGCAAACTGGCATAAAAAAGATGACGTACTGGCTCATGAGAAGGAGGGCATAAGTGGCAAGAACAACACTGACTGTGTGGATTAGAATCTCCAAACCACTGAACAGCCCAAGTTGGAAGTGATCCGGAAATATCATCCCTTCTGGAGGTTTTAAGGAACAGTTTAGACAAGCTTCTGTCAACATTTGCTGAACTGATTTAATTTTGGAGTTTGGTATGTCTTGGAGACCTTCCCGTTCATCAACTTCCTACATTCCAGGAACAGGAAACAAAGGGATACACAGGAATGTATAAACAGGGAGATGGTCCTGCAGAAACTAACTGGAGGAGAACAGCATCAATGATCACACTTCCTTGCACTGCTGATTGGGTCAAGGACTAGCTTTTGCTCTGTGTTTGTGCTGTGCTTAGCTCAACAGGCTCCTAGTCCACTGCTGCTCTCCTCAGCAGTACTCAAGCTCAAATTTCAAGCAGATGCCACATTATGCTGATTTTCCCTCTTTTTTTTTTTTTTACTCCCCCAGTCCTCACCTCTATCACCTACCCCACAACAGAATTGTACTTCTTCCTTATCATATTTCTTTGCTTGGGTGTTTTACACATATCTCCCTACTCTTCAGATGCTTGCCCCTTTGAATCAATCAAGTTTCCAACTCAGATTTCTGCAAAGTTCTCAGTACAGTCAAGCCATGGTGGATCTTTAAAGGCTCTTTTAACTTTTATTCCAGTTATTACTAATAATAATTAAATGCAGTGGATTCTTTTCTCAGTTGTCCCACTGACAAGTCACTTACATGCACACTACTTCTGCCAATTACAACATAAGAGAAGCAGCACAGTAGCTAAGAAGACCGCACAGTTCTCCAAAAGTATCATCCAAAGTGCTCTAATGGCGAGATGCCCTGGGCTCTGCTCCTGCCTCCCAAGGGGAGCAGCAGAGTCCATCACATGATGCATTCAGGATGACACTACAGACAACAGAGGCAAACAAGACTGCAGGGAACAAAACAGATGAGCTTGAGGGAATTTACCAAGATGGCTTAGTGGATTTGTCTAATTTTTAGCGTGTACAACTCTGAATCATTGCGTGACTGTACACAGAAGCTTTGCTTTTCATGTCCTGCAGCACTATGTACAGTAAAAAAGTCATTGCATATCTGATTAGAGTGGCTTAGGGCATACATTAAAAAATGCTCCCACAGCAGACCAGTACTTCTTTTCACATCAGCCTATCACCATAAAAGTGATCTGGGAAAGACCTGGAATGGTCTGACATACTGCTGAGTAGTTTTTATTCTACCCAAATGGAGAATGTGAGAACAAAAGCAATACAACTTTTTAAAAGAGAATCAGAGAGAGCCCAGAATACACAGATAAACAGCCACTCTGTTGGCAGATAGCAGTGAACAGTGAAGCAATAGTGCTTGCAATTTCCCTTTCAGTTAGCAAAGGGAATGCCATCCAAACAGCTACCTACTCCCAGTCCTGTTTCCAGTGGTCCAAGTTGTAAATTGTTTCACTGAAGAACCCAACACTCTTACACAGATAAGGTATCTGAATGTTTAGTCCGGGGATGGCTCCACAGTATGAAAAGAAAAAGTCTACCTTCTTCATCACAGCTGCTTCTGCGGCCCGAGGGCTTACACGCCAATGGCCATCACAGTGAACTGACTGAATTCATGCCTGTTGGTTATCTTTGATTTCCATCTCTTAAGGTGTTGATTAATTTAAAAAAACACTTATGCAGCTATATTTTCTTCACCTTCCTCCAAACTTGGATCTAAACCAAGAAAAAAATTCTTTCACTTATAGAAAAACAAATAGAAAATTATTCAAAAATATGAATGGAACTAAGATTTTTTTAAATCACACCTGGATAAAACTACAGATGGGCTAATCTCAGAACAAAACCAAAAAGTTAACTAATTAAGAAAGTTACTCCATTCATTTCATATTCATTTCACTCTATTTTTGACATTCACACTTAAAAAAACCCAAACCCACAAACACCAAACAAAACAAACAGGGATAGCACACTTTCCAGCAGACTGATTGCTTCTGCCTGATGCGTACCTGTCAAGGTGCACAGATTATCACCCAGAACTGATGTCAAAGAATGCTTAGAACTCATTCACCTTCTTTCTTTGACTCCCAAAGTTCCCTCCCAAATAAGAAAACTCCTCTTTCTTGTTGCTGCTACCAACCAGGGAAATGTTTTAACAAAAGGACGAAAAATAAAGAATGAAGCCTAATTCATGTTTCCACTGCATCAGTTTTCAGCACTGTAATTGCCTGCCTTTGAGCAGATATACCATCTTTTGAACACAGTCATGAAAACAGGCCCAGAAATCCTGTTGCTGTCTTGTTCCACTGTGTTGTTTTCCTTTTTCTTTCCTCCTTTGACCTGCTGGCCAATAACTTAGGCATTTCTAACATCAACATCACTCAACTAATGTGCAAAAATAAGTGTGACAAAAGTCTGTATGTTTTATGTTCTGCTGTTAAGAAGGAATGAATGAGAATTCCCCATAAAACAAAAGGTGCTCCTACCTTGTCTTGCTGAGGGTCAGTTTTCCAACCAAGACTCATTTGTAGATGTGTATATATATGCAAACACACAAAACCACATGTACTTTTCCTTCTTTCTTTATATGTTTCCAATTATTTTATCTTCTGCTATGTTTACTTATGGAGCAATGACCAAAATGACCAATAAGGAGTGCATTTTCACTCCTCATATTTCTCCTCCACTGTACATCCTCAGGCAATAGCTATTACTTATTACTTTTATCACCCCCAAGGAATCCCAAGGGTTCAAGTGTTGGCTTACAGCATATAGCTCTGATCATACGCAGCTTGACTGAGTGAAGAGACTGCTTCTAAATCCTGAACATACAGAGTCACACAATGCTAAAAATTTTTTGCATAAAGAAAAGGTCTCTCTAGCTTCATTTTAGACACATGGTACCTGAAACAAGTGTGAACTCCTAAACCTGCATACAAGCAATGCTGATGGCCAATGACCATGAAAATGGGAGTGCTGTATCTTTTGTAACTGTGGCACACAATATTATGGGGTAATTTATTACTGACAATAATGCAGACACACACACAAAACCAAAACCAACAAAAAACAAAAATCACCCCAGTGTCATTTCAGATCCCAGGCTGAATATGAGAACCTGACAGGTAAAAACATTATCTTATGGATGGGCATACTGATAAGAAAACATTGAGAGGGGGAAAAGGTAGAATCATGCTTTGTCATTTTTATCGTTTATTTTAAAACACGGAAGGAGCAGATCTGAAGGCTCTTTTGCAAGATGTCAATTAAGACAGGCTCTACTTTAGTCCCAGACTGAGAACTATCACAGTCTAGGGCTTGTTCCCCTGTCCTTCCATTTTTCTCTGATGTTACTGAATTGTGTTGGCTCTTAGCTAAAATGGGTTCCAAGCCAAATACTTCCACCTTCTCCTTAACAAAATTATTCATACAACCTTGACTTCTTTGACTGTTCATTGCTCTCCTGCAACATGTACTATTGCCAGCTGTGTTGCTTCCTGCATCTTTGCAGCCCCTGTTAGCCATGGACCACCCAAGATAATGGGTATTTTTCTGACTCAAGCTATACAAGACAAGCTATCACAGTGTTTCCGTGGGCACAGCAAAGGCATATGCCGGGGATGATGAACAGCAGAGAACAAATGATGGAAGGCTGGGAGAAACACCTCTTGGCTTTTCCATGGCAGCCCTTCCCACAAGTCCCCATAAAAGGGATGGAGAGACACATAAACTGAAAACAGTGAGAACAGTTATAGGGGACCATACTGCTGGATGACATAATCTCACCAGTATTCCTGCATTAAGACACGACAAGTAAATGCACATAAGTGTATCCAATTATACAGATAAGTATTTAATTAAATGAGGAGGAATCCACGATTTTACTTTTGAAGCTCCACTATCCCTTATCTGCCCCCATCACTTAACTCACGTTTTGTCTAAACCTTGAAATAAGCATGGGATTTATCTGTTATAACTAGGACTTTAATCTGAGCCACACCATTTTCCAACTGCTAGTAAACCAACAAATACATGCACAGTATTTGATCAGTAAAAACTGCTCACTTTGAGCCCTGTATCATTGGAAGGCAACTCACTCTTTCCCCCTTCATGAAGGAGGAGGACTACCAAGATAAACGTAAAAATGCATCACCTCCATTTTTATTTACACCTCAGAATTAAGAACTAATATATGGAGCAACATCAGGCCTGTCTTTGTTGTTAATGGCTCACACTGGGAAGCATCAGATAGAAGTTGAAATACGGCCACTTGGTTCTTCAGAAAGGGGTGATCAGCATTTCCAGCAACTGTTGGTACCATTAACAGCAGAACCTTTTCTGCTTGATAACTACTAGGTAGCTGGATATGCTAACTAAACACTGACACTATGAAAGACTTCACTGAGTAACACAAGCAAATATATGAATTTACATGAATGCAAACTGAAACACTGCTATTACCAGGAAAACAAAAAGCCCAAATGTGATGATAATACCCTAGACTCAGCAAAAGCAAACAGGGGCAAATGGATTTTTCTATTTACTTGGAAAGTGGACATTATACTTTTTGACACTGGTTCTAACCATGTGGAATAAAAAAATTGGATAAGTAGCGATTTTAAGAAAGACCACAGCATGAAAGGACACATGCTGAGTAAGTGATGGATTTTACTGCTAAAAGGATTGGAGGCTCTTAATGGATTGTTAAAATGTTTTTAAGAAAATGGTTTAGAGGTCCACACTCTAGAGATGTAAGGGCATTACTTCCTACATGTCAATGCGTCTCAAGGGTATGAACACATGTGCATATAATGCTTTAATATGGTGGGGGTTTGCTGTGATGAATATAGAATGTATGTCCACTAAAAAGCAATAAAAGCTGATTCAGTACATTGTGTGAAATAAGCTGGTACTCTTGGGTGTCTTTAAGTCATACCTACATGGATGTGACTTTAAATAAACAAGTTTGATTTCAGTCTTGCAATGGAATCGCACACTACAAAACTGTCCACACCTGATATGCTGCTTTGCATAGCACAATGAAGCTTTCTAATGTTAACAATCCACTTTCTTTTCCATCTTCAATCTCTGCAGTAAAATGCTGACAGGGCTTGCTGGTGGGCCTTCTTGATAATCTTTTAAAATGGAAAAGGATACATAGACGTATAAAATTCAAATATAAGAAACCTCTAGGGGGAAAAAAGGTACATTTATGACCTGCATGATTGAGAGAAGCTCTCACTCAGTCCCAGGTATCTGGTTTCAGGCTGCTAGCCTGTTTTCCTAAAGGGGTTGGTCACAAATGCCAGACACAAGACATCAGACGTCTTTTGCAGATACAAACTATTTTTAGTAGCACTTCAAAGTTCATGAACAGTGATATGATTCTGAATCTATCTCCATGTTTGGTACTCTGACTGTCAGTCTCTGCAGAGCAGTGAAATATGGAGGGGTATAAACATGCTGACATCTCTGCCAGCCCTTGAAGTGGTCACAGTCAAGTAACAAAGGAAGGACAGCTTGTTAAAAGCTGATATCAGTCTGGTGGTATTGTCAGCAAAACGGTGAAATAATTTCCTCATGAAACTCCTCAGACTTTGCACTACTCAAAATTTATTTTTCTTTCCTCACACCAAGTTTTATTCCAGTTTCAGTCTTTTTGTCAGCCTCATCATTAGAAGTCTCCCATTCCAAAAGGAGATTCCCCCACTGGCTGTGCTACTAGTGAGTCAGGACAGGATACTGGCTTTTTTCAGATTGTATCAAATATGTTATAATTATCATGGAGGTATGTAATCCATATAGTTATGCAAATAACTCACTCCCTGAGAGAGTTATTTCACTTATTTGTTCCTGAAGAACCAATGTTCATGTGGTAGTATGGCCTATGCATCAGCCAACGTCTGTTTGTCTGTCAGTGTTCCAGACCTCTTACTCTTCAATCAGTTGGCCAGTCTCAAACCAGTTAAGCAGACTAGTAAGAGTCCAAAAATTGTGGATGTGCCTGGAAAATACAGGTGATCCAGTGCAGGAGTTCGGAAACCCCATTAGGGGCACACTGAGGGAAAACAAAGGAAGAGAATGCAAAACAGCAATTGGGCAATTACCATTTTGTGGTGTTTGTCTCACATAACTATTTCTCAGTCATCCTCTTCAAGAAGGATCAAAATTTCAAATACTACAGCAAAATCAAACCACGACCATATACTGCAAGTATTCAATCCAAGGAATGATAGCTGATGCTCCTTTTCTGTTCCCTACTGTAGTAAGGTAGTGATTTCCTACTACTCACATAGTATTCACCTTTTTCTGAGCCTTGACAGTTCCATCTTATCAAAGACATGGTAATTACATAACTCTACCCACTAAAAGAATTAGATCACACCTGTGCAACAGAAGACCTCTGAAAGCCAAGCCAGCACCTTGAAAAAATCAGAAAAATATTCTAGCAACAGAAATGTGTCATGTCAATTACAATACAAGTAAACTTTGCTGTTTCCTTTTCTTCTGTCCTAAATATGGAAGATAAAAAACAAAACAAAACAAAACAAAAACAGTGCCATCTGCCAAAGCTAGTCCTAACCTCTCAAGACAATCTTGTAGTTGCCAGCTTATCAGTGAAGAGGGAGTAATTTGCAAGAGCAATCAGTATCAGGAGGCTCTCCACTGGGCAAAATACATTACCCAGGCAAAGACCCACAGTGGTAGCTGTCT
Organism: Margarornis squamiger; assembly: GCA_035222235.1. Lineage (NCBI taxonomy): Eukaryota > Metazoa > Chordata > Aves > Passeriformes > Furnariidae > Margarornis > Margarornis squamiger. The sequence continues at coordinate 28,354,339 of JAWWTY010000156.1, forward strand.
GAAGGCAGAGACTGTGGGAAGCAGGGACTGCTCTGCCTGCCTGGCACCTTCATGTAACATTTTCTGACAGCAGACTTACTCCTTCTGCCGAGCTCTGCAGAAACAGGGTACCAGAAGTTTGCAGGACAAGGGTACCAAAGGGCGGGATCCTGAGCACAGGAAGGACATGGACGTGTTAAAGCTCATCTACGGGAGGGCCATGAAGATGATCAAAGGGCTGGAGTACTTCTCCTATGAAGAAAAGCTGAGAGAGCTGGGTCTGTTCATCCTGGAGAAGAGAAGGCTACAGGGAGACCCTACTGCAACTTTTCAGTAGTTAAAAGGGGCTTATAAGAAAGGTGAGGACAAGCTTTTTAGCAAAGCCTTTAGCAACAGGACAAGGAGCAATGGTTTTAAACTAAAAGACAGTAAACCTAGGCTAGGTATAAGGCAGACGTTTTTACAGCAAGGATGGTGAGGCACTGGCTCAGGTTGCCCAGAGAGGTGGTGGATGCCAATACACTGTTGACAGATCTTTTAGCTCCACATTACACAATATTGCTATGCTTCTTTTTTTTTCCTCCAAACAAATACATGACTAATTTTATATTCCATGGACATACAAATGGAAATTGCCTTCCATCACGACAGCTAGTAGACTTTAGCAAAGAAAATAAAAGACCATGTTTTCAGATTAATACATCCACAAAACCGGTCCTTCCTGCTGCTACGACACTACTGCCTGGAATGCTCACTGCTCTAGAGATGTTTAATAGCTTCAGCAATACCTGTTAGTATTATACCCGAGCTGAGGAACAGAAGAAGATGGGAGGGATTGGTTGGGGAAAGGCAGGGGGTTGGGGGTGGCCACAGGATTAGGTGTCTCTCACTCTCTTCTTTTGTTAACCTTCATTCTTCTAGAGGTAGAAACGCCCATGTTCCCAGTGAAGCTCCTCAAGTGGCATAAATGAGCTGGCACATTGCATATGGGCTAGGAAAGGTCCCTGTGGGACAAACAGGGAGCCTTGGATGTCTTCCCAAGTGGTGGGGAGAAAGGTGAAACATGTTCCCATCTCATGTCCAACAGCGGGCAAGGTGCAAAAACAGCCTGTGCACCAGAATTCCTGCCAGACACCATCTGCTGCCCAAACACAGCTCTGGTCCCACGGCTAGGCATATAACAATCATATATTGTGTCACACTGGCACTACTTGTGGCCCACTGAAGTTCTCTGACTTCCTTCATCACCACAATCTTTGGAGGAAGGAGCTAAAATCCCCCAAATGGAGCGCTATACAGAAGCAGCTCAAAACAAAAAAGGATGGAGATTTCACTGCATGCTTGGTTAAAAGACTGCTCTAGGAAATGAAAAAGCAGACCTGCCATTACTACTGTACAGCCACTGAGACTACAAGAAAAAAAATTCTGACAGTGTAAACTTCCTCTCCTTATGGATCTTCAAGTGAGCACATATATGTATGCATTTATGTATGCACTTACATGTGTATTCATACATGGGTATAAACACATAAATGCAGACATACACAAATGTTTTTATCTCAGTGAGGTTGAAATATTGCTTTAAAATATTTATGATGGAAAGGTCTCGATGTTAGTCATTGAATTCTATTGACAGGCAAGTGGGTTTCTTCAGTTATTCATGCAGTTTCATTTATGTCATGTCCTACACCTTATCCTGTGAGAAGAGAAAGTTGAAAGCAGAGACTTGCAGTGGTCCCAGGACTGTTCCTCAGACTGCAAACTTGTTAGCACTTCTGAGAAACATTTTGCTGATACAAGCTTAAATGAAATGTGTTTGAAATGAGAGTCCCTTAAGGAGTCACACAGCTTCTCAAAAGGATCATTATGGGGAAACAGAAATATGTGCTGATCTGCCTGCAGAAAGGAGGATAAATACTTTGCGAGACATTACAGAACGGAGTAAGGCTTCACCTCCATGTCAAGGCAAAATGGATGGCAACAACTTCATTAACATCTTATTCATGAAAAGCATCCAGCAGCATATGCAGGACATGATATGTAATGCTGGCCTCATTTTGAGATCGTGTTATGAAAAATTATCTTCTTATGCATCTTCACTATGATACAAATTGTTAGCAGACTTGCAGTGAATTTTTGCTTCTATCTCAAAGCATGCTGAAGTGGCTCCTCTCTTATCTCTCAAAGGATGTTTAGGTTTACTAAGTGCTTTTCAAAAGGCCAGTTTGCTCCTGAACAAAATCGCTAATGGTAAAGAACACAATCATGCACTACTTTAATCATGATCATCTCAATAAAGTTACCATTTTACTCATTTTATTCACCAAATATGGAACACAAGCAGTTTACACACCTATGCAATTTTGTGTATGGTGTCATTTTGTGTAAGGAGAAGTCCTGGTATGTTTCAATCAGAAACAACCTGAAGATGTTGTGGATTTCTAAGTTACCTTTTTAGCTTTTATCATTTGTTTATATTAAGGGAGCTGCTTGAGTATAAGCTTTCAGTTTTGGGGCGATTTCTGGAAGAACAAAAATAATTTGAAGGTATGAGACGGACCACCTGGCAAGGACAGATTAAAAATTAACATGGGGTGTTTGACACAACATGTCCCCAATAACAAGGGTCAATGGACCAACCCTTAGGATGAAAATGAATTGTTCATAAATATGAAGCAAGGGAAGTATTAGAAAAATTTAGGAAATATTCTTAATGGCAGAGTCTGTTAGCTCCAAAACATGTTCCAACTAGCTGCTTGATAAATGGGGTTCGCAGGTGACAAGGACATAGCTCATGAGCCAGGCACAAAGAGTTACACTAAATGGGGGTTACATCAAGTTTACTCCCTCAAAGACAGAGAAACCCTGCAGATAGATCTTGACAAACTGGAGGGCTGGGCAATCACCAAGCTGTGTCAGGGCAAGTTTAGGCTGGGTATTAGGAAAAGGTTCTTCACGCAGAGGGTGGCTGGGCACTGGAACAGGCTGCCCAGGGAAGTGGTCACAGCACCAAGCCTGCCAGAGTTCAAGAAGCATTTGGATGATACTCTCAGGCCCATGACGTGATTCTTGGGGTTGTCCTGTGCAGTGCCGGGCATTTGTCCTATTAATAGCTAAAGAAGGGGTTGAGAGGGCAAGAACTGACTTCTTACAGCACAGCTAAAAACGAAAAAATCACAGACTAATAGCTCATTAATAACCTCTTAGGTAAAAATGCATTTGTTATCTTGTTTCTCACTACTGACACCACAGTTATGTGTTCAGCAAACTCACAATAAGGCCTACAATTTCAGAGGTACAAAACTTGGCCAAAACAACAGCTTCCCAGCCCAAATTTTTGCAGACAGGCCATTAACTTGGTAAACAAGTTAAAACATTTCTGTTTCAGATTTGACCATGTTTTGGCAAAAGGTATGAATATCATAAGTTCTTTTGTTCTGCATATCATAAAAGCTTGTATAAAACCCTTTTTTTTTTACGCTTATAATTGGTTCTTGTCAGCCATGACTCTGTAATGTGGTGAGTGCTTCTGGGAGGGCAGGGGGTGTGAAATCAATCAGGATTCTCCACAGTGCCGGGAGTGAAAATTCCTGCCATCTCTATGAACTCCTCAGGCTTTTTGTTTTCTTTGTTGTGTCTTAGAGAAATCATTACAAATTTTAAAAAGGCAAAGAACTGAAACACACAGAGCTTACATCTAGCAGAGTGGGGGTGAAGAAGGAAGTGTGCTCTCCACATCAGTGCAAAGGCCATGCATTTCAGTCTGTTTATTCTTGTAATGATCTGGTTTTATTTGTAAAATCTTTCATTAGATTACTCGTATCCTTTAAGCTACCTATTCCCCTACAGTATGATAAACTGATGTACTACTTACCTGTCAACAGTGAACTGCATTATTGTGCCTTTGGTAGGAACCATTCTTCCTAATTTTTCCTCATGAAATGAGTGGTAAAACACTGTTGTTACTGAATAAGATAAAAATGCAGTTTACTACCAGCCTTACTGTCTGCAATTATTCCTGTTAGTAGTGTAAAGGTAATTTACAGACCTGTGCTGCCAGTTATAGGCTAGATCACTGGCCCACTAATAAGCCAAATATACAACAAAGTTCACAGATAATAATGACTTCACACTTTGATCTAGGCTAGACATGAATGCACAGTTCAGATATATGAGACAGTTCTGAGGGCAGAAGTAATTCAGACAGATCCAGACACCAAAATAGATGAACAAACGGAAAAATCAGAGATAGTGCAAATACTACCACAGCACAACATTTTCATCTGCACATTTTATATTTGATGGTATTAACATGGTAACTTTCCCTTTCAGCCCTTTCTCATATATAACTTTGTTTCAGTGCTTCTGTCAATGTGCAAACGTAGGAGGATGGACAGCGGGAATTCACTCATCTTCATTTCCCTGACCCAGCCTAAACCAGCTGCAGGAAATGCAGCTTTTGCCTTGGCTCTTAAACATTTTGATATTAGATGACAACTTCCCTTAGATTGGTATGGCATTTGGTTACATCGCACATACCTGTTTCTTTCAAAACCCCAGATCTTCTGACTGAGATCAACAAACAGCCATGTCAACAAGGAGGGAAAGGGCTGCTCCATTCAGTCACCAGCAGGGAAACTCCACTGGAAGACATCATAAGCTTTCAAATGATGTGCATGATCACTTTTAGCCTCCTTTATGACTTTTGAAGACAAAGAGACATAGATTAATTGAAAGGTAAACTGAAAAACTCCTGACAACACGAAAGGACACAAAAGAACACTACTTTTTCCTTCAGTTTTATGCTTGCAACTATTACCTGTATCAGCACCTCCTAAGGTCTTGGCCTTCACCTTTACCATCACCTTTCTTTTCTCTCTTGATTACAGCTCCTCTTTCAGATTTCAGCTTGCTGCATGCATAAACAGCCATTTCTTTCATTCTTCCTTTTGCACAAAAGCATGACTATCTTGTATAACTCTAACTACCGAGTCATACAGTGATTTCAAGCTGTAGCTCATAACCATTTGTACATTCGGCCTCTCCAGACTCTCTGCTCTGCATTTTGATTTAACATTTGGTTCTTGTTGGCCCATACAGTTAATCTTGTTGCTGTTAAATACAGTAGCATTTTTCTCTGCAAATCCTGCCATCTGGAACAGTTCTCTACTTATGTTTCAGCAAATCACTTGCTTTTAAAAATCTGGAAGCGTATCGTCTCCCCTTGCTTGAAACTGAATTCCTTCCTATATTACTGAGAAAGTCAAGCCATTGCATGTAGGGCTGGTTTATCCCTCTTACCCAAATGTACTCCTAAACTGCTGTCATGAACCATCCTCTTCAAAATTACAGACATATAAAGCAAAAGCCAGGTCTTTCAGATTGGGTTCACCTCTTTTTGTTGGTGTGGGGTTTTTTTGGTTGGTTGGGTTTTTTTTTTTAAACAGACCATATGACAAAACCATGAGGCATCTGGGGATACAGCCTGCATGAAAGCTTTTACACAAAATAAAGCTGTCTTAGTCTCTTAACCGTTCAATATTCGGTTTCTTGGAATTACTTGAGATGAAAGAAATAGCCTCTAAATAAATGGCAAAAGTCAGCTATTTGTGTCATCTACTTTGAAAAAATTTGCTTGAAATAGAGCAATTAGTAATTTGTCAAACAAATGGTGACAGCTGATAACTGCTGCTGATATATTGCCTGCTGCTATTACTCTCTTGTTTTAGAATAACGTATAGACAGTAGCATACATATATTTTTACTCTTTGTGCATTACTAGCTATCTCTTTCAAGATTCAATATGCTCTTAGAATTTTAGCTGAACAGCTCTCACTTTAACATAATTATTCTGTAAACATGACATTATAATAATCCAGAATATAGCTTTAGCCCTGGCTGTTGGATAGATAACAACACAACCTTAGAATGGCAACGAAGGATAGAGACAAAGGTTTGTGGTCAAGATTCTCAAGAGGTGAAGCCTCTGGTGCATTAGGACAAAAATTTTTACTCAGTCATGAGCTGAAGAGCTAATTTCAAAGACAGTATCCATTGTCCTGATAAATCAGGAACTGAGAGCTGTGAAGCACGTTTGATACAGCTGTGGCCAGTTGTCAAAGAGAAACTACAGCAGCTATAAACAAGTGAAAGGTACAGGTTCTAAGCCCTTACCTCAGCTTCCAGAGAAAATGTTTTCATCATATGCCCTTGTTCTCCAGTTAACCTGGCCTTTAGCTGGGGTGTGACTTCAAATCATTGCCATGGACTGAGTTATCACACTGCACAGCTCCAGTGAGGCAAAGAGAAATAATCACACTAAAAGAAAAGAGATCTTTTTCTCTTAGGCAGCATCTCCTGCCCCAGGTGCTGAGGTGCACAGCACAGTCAGCAGTCAGATCTTTTCTGGACAGCTGCTCCATCCTGGCTGGCCCTGCTCAGTGACCTCATCAAGGGTGAGCACCTTGTGCCAGTGTGTGTGGCCCTGGCTGAGATCTGATGTAGGATTGCAGAAGCCTTCCAGCTCTTTTTATGAGTCTTCAGGGCAGGCTGAACTTGTTTCTCTTTTCCGTGTTTTTAAGAGATGCATTCATTTTAGGAAGTTAAACTATTAATTTGATTTTCCTTGTAGTTCTGGTTCCATAACAATGGCTAAGACACTATATTAAGAGATGTATTTTCTAAGCTTTTTTTTCTTATTTTCTTACATTTTTTCTTATCTCTGTAAATCACAGAATGCATGATTTGCTTAGCAGAATACGGCTATGCCCAGCGTCAAGTACAAGAACTGGGAGTAAGAAAATAAGACCCAGAAGTTTCTTTTCTGCTATAGACATGAGACTTAACTTAGAAGAATGCCAGTCAATGTTATAAAGCTGCTACTTTTACCCTTTTGGCACACAATATTCGGCATTAAAATTTACAATTAGACAAAGGATTTGAAAGCAATATCGGTTTTAAGATGGAAAAATCTTCATCAGGGAAAAAAACCCCACAGCATCAACTTAAAGCTAATCTGAGAGAAGGAAAATAGTACACAGAAGGACAGCAAAATAATTGAAGAGTCCTGGTCCAGGACTCTTGTATGTGTACAGGACAGTACAGTAAGTCTTATTAACCCCTGACCTCGACCACTACCTGTAGCATACGTGGACATCTATACTGCAGTGGATACTTTTTGTGCAGGTCTGGAATACACTACAAAGTGCAAACATTAAGCCTTCTCTAGAAATCCTCATAGAAGGTATGTGCAAACAGTATTACACGTATTTTGCTTTCATTATTTTCTTTGACATCACAAGATCTCTTCCCCTAAGGATTTGGGAATTACAGCTCTACGTTTGGCATGCTTGTATTTTGCTTCAGAAATCAACTTGAAAAATACATTCCAGGTCCTTTTTAACAAATAAAGCAATTTTCACATTGCTGTTTACAGAAAAAATATTGTCACTGTCTGAGACTCAGAAACTATCCTTTCCCTTGCTTTTAACTACTATCCTGACCCATTACACAGCTACTCCTCACAAGTAAGGAAATCCTAGCTCCTCAACATCATGTCTACATTGGAACCAGTAGTCCTTCATCAGATGAGAAATGGGAAAAGGAATGAATTGATGTCACTTGAAATGCATAGACGAGAAATGAACTAACATGGTAAGTATTTGCTGCTCTCAAGGCAGCAAATTGCAGGCTCAGTGAACACAAATAAAGAGACAACGCATTACAAAAAAAAGGCTGATTGGTTATTCTCAACAGCCAAAAAGCTGCTTAGGATGCACTGAGAGAGAATTTCTGCAGCCAGAAAAAATATTTTGGATGATGATAAGAAGAAAATAAAGGAATTCCTCCTCTCCAAGCTTAAAATTACCTAAGCATTCTGGTGTTAAAAACTATAGACAAATTACACTGAAAACCATTAAAGACCGATTAAATTAGTCAGTTTCATGTACTTATTGAAGAAAAAAATGCTATTTGGTTACTTGGGAGTTACTTTAAAATGGATATTTTAAAATATTTTGGCTGGTCTTTCTGATATCTTGCTTATGCATCTTCCCAAATATCAGATCAATACAGCTTAAATTGGGGTTCTGTTCATGTGCTGCTTGTAAAAGTTTATTTCAAAAACCTCACCAAAAAACCCCTGCAGCCTCTTTGTTAGGAATACAGCTGAGGAGAGCAGTTTCTTTAATTGCAACCAGAGATAATATTCTAAGTCAATCATTTTTAAAATCTATTTAGAAGAAACACCACAATTTTTACCAGTCTGCTACCTCCAGTGCAGCATTAGAAGCTGCCTGACAGTGGCTCCACATTTGATTTTGTAAACCTTGTATGAAGGAAAGGAGACAAGAAAAACCCAGGAAAAATACTGCATCTCCACAGAAATGTGGATCTAAACTTTGCACCCACTTCTCCCAAAGCCTGAAGAAAACCACAAATTTCTTCTTTAAGCTTTGCTATTCTAGGCTTCTCTATACAAAGAGGTAGAAATATTTAGGCATTCAAATAGCTTTAGAAGACCAACATACCTTATGCAGGGCACTTCCACTGCACAAGCATGTTCTTGGCAAGTTCAGCAGTGATTGTACACTTGCTGATTAAGTGGAGTTGGCGACCAAGTCCCCAAGCAGCGCCAACCCACTTGGGGCTAAGTGGAACATGACAGTGCCCAGACCCATCGTTACTCTGGGCAGAACAGTGAACTCAGCCTTGCCGCAATCCAGTTCTGACAAACAATGTTTTCAGAGCACATAAATAACCTTTGCTAGTAATTATACCCATATTTATAATGCATCCTTCCTCCAGGAATCCCAAAGTGCTTACAAATATCTATGCATTCTCTGTAATAGACTGCTTGTTTGGAAATCCCAGGATTGCCAGTACAATTGGCAAATGACATTTTGCTTGGATGAGAGGTACTTCAGTGGCATCATCACTTGCTGGTTTAACAGAACTACTCTGTCTTTCTTCAAACTAGCAGTTAGACACAATCCCTGTGCTTTTTGAACAAATAAAACAGCTAAAGTCTCATCTCTGGCTTAAAGGCTGTTGGCTAGGTTGAATGAAAAGGCTATTTCACTAGAACTGATAAAGCTGGGAATAAGAGTTACCTCACAACAACATCTGGGAACATAAGAATACCCTGGATTTAATCCTGTCTTTCAATGATAAAATTCAACTGAAGCTGTATGGCTGCACATCTGAGTAGGATAACTGGACTGTGTTGCCAAACACGTTTATTCTCTTAAGGCCACCTAAGCTGTAAAATTAAAGGGACATTTGCATAATGATTTAGTGAAATCATAGTTCATTTCAGCAGAGTAATTAAGACTCCAGAACTATTTAGACAGTAGGTTGGTTGCTACTGCCTGTTCTTATACCCAGAAGATACAATTTGTCCTCAGTTATTATTCCCCATGCTCGTAGAGTGTCTGATCTAAAAAAAGTGATTTTTTCCCATTATCTCAATGACTGGTATGTTTTCTAGCCAACCAACCACAGGCACAAAAGCCAGCATTTTATGACCAACACTTGATGACCTTGAAAAAACCTGCAACAGCAGCCTGTTGGAAGTCTCTGGAGATCAAAGAAACAATTCAAGTTTGTATTCATTTGAGTGTCATTCTATGTCAAGCACTATCTGGAATGATGCTACAAGAACAGCATATTACTAGTATCCTCTGCAGTGACAGAGCTGGAGAGGCCAGTAAACAAAAAGCACTGTGCTGCACTGAGTGTTCCATCTCTGTCAGCAAATCACCAGAAATCCCCAAAGAACAAAATTTATACTGTGTACATATATACAAATTATATCCACAAACTCAGATGTTCTAAAAACATTATACCAATGTATATTTGAGATAGACTGGGGAGGAGAGGGGCTATATAGATACCACATAACTTATCAATCAAAATTAATTACTTCCAGGATGGTACTACATGGAGTGCTGTTTTGCAGCTGCTTAACATCAGATTTTCAGAACACTCTAACTCACTTAAGAGTGCCACAAAATTTTATGAAATTAATAAGGAACTGAAGTCAGGTCCACCTGTATTTAAAACCTCCTTATTTATAAAGCCTCTTTAACGGTATCCAAGACCTCAGCTTTATGTTTCAGGCAGGAGACTCTGCCTTTTGCAATAAAAGGCCTTTGGCCCAGCCAGTCTGCCCTATCTGGAGAGATGAGGAAAGAGAAGCCAGGTATGTTGATACATCTCAACACTGGCTGCTTTCAAAAGACAGCAATAATGAATAACTAACTGTCTAGCATTTATATTGCTCAAGGAATTTTAAAGTATTTATCTACTCCCAACTCGCCACTCAAGACAGCAGACAAGCACCAAGGTGAACAGCAGGAAGCTGAGGAGGACATCTGGGATGTAATTCAGAATTATACATGGGTCCTCCAGTGGAAAATAGCTAAAATCCATGAATTCCGAGAAGTCCAATCAGAAGAGTTAATTCTCTAGTGCAAGTATGGAGGGTTTGCACTTTGCTTAGTGCAACCAGTTTTGTAACAGTGAAACAGTGCTTCAAAAGTGTATCTGGAAAAATTCCCAGATTGCACATTTGATCCTTTAATTTAAACCTCTGAGAACGAGGGCAGCCACAGAAGAAATGAGAAGGATTAAAGGACTGGTTTCCTTCTGCTTCTTCAGCTCTGTTAGAAGAGGGTGAGTCATGTACATCTCTTCTTAATTACTGAGTTACAACCCCCTTTTTTCTTCTCCCCCTTCTCCAAGCCTCCTCTCCCAAACACGTCTGCTATTACTAGGCAAAAAGACCAGTCCTTCCCCAATAGATGTGTACAGCTGTCAGTACAGCAGTAAAATAAGCTGCAGTTTCCATTTTCCATTATGGATCCTGTAACTTTCTGTGCTAGGCAGTTACACAATTCAATATCCCTCCTGGAAAGGCAGTGAATTCACCCAATTAAAACAGGAGGTGAAGCAATGATACCATCAGCACAAGCGAAACATGGTCAAGATACCAAAATGAGCACAGTTACTGTAATGCTGAAGGAACGCCTGTGCCATTTCTCATGTTCAGAACACAGAGGAATGCATTTGCAATGACTTTGGTTAATTTGCCAGCTCCTTCTCTTGCCACTGGAGAGAGAGAGGCTGCTCCAAACAAAAGTTAATCTTTTTCTCTGAATTGCCCTTTCTAGGAACCCTATGTTCCTTGTTGACAGGCAAAGTCATAGCCATCACCCAAGTCTCAAGGTACCCCTTGTACATATCCTTTGCAGAAAAACTACAGCATTTATTATTTTTGTAATGTAAAACCTAGAGAAGCTTGTTTTGCTGTATTTAAGGCCTCTCAAAATATCAAACCCCTGTTTTAACTCTTTGGGTTTTTAAAAACTACTCATGCTGAAATTTCCCAAGTAGCCTGCAGATCCACTGGACAGTTTTTGGGATAAGAACAAAAAAACAAACCAAACCAAAAAACAACAACATCAAAAAAACCCCAACCCACTCTTCTAGCCAAAAATCTGAAGGTTATAAAATAATCAAACCTTGAAAAACAGGGTGCACAAGACAGAGTAAAAAGTTCATTGTCAAACACACTTGGCAAAAGTGCACATGATCTCGGAGCTATTATAGGTTCAATGGCTATTTAGATGGTGAATTTCTGGGCTCTTCAGGAGCCAAACACACACTCTCTAGCACCCAAAGCTTCTTCCTAGCAAAAAGGAACTGGCAATTACAGTATCACCAGAGCTAAGCAATGTGGTGCACCACACTGAGCAGAGGGTAGCTTATATGCTTTGTAATATCTTAGAAAAGTACTTGTAGATGTTCTGATATCTCTAGGAAAAAATGTCCCGATGGAAGTATTCCATTTCCTAAGGCACTAAACATGTACCACTGATTTACAGAACCCCCAAGCAAGATTATCCTCATGCATTTAAAACATACCCACATACAGATATGTCATCAAATCCAGACTCCTTATCCTCCTCATTTTCAGCACCATGTCAGTTTTAAATGATTCTGGCTGAGCGAGATGGCAGGATGCTGAAGACACTGTCAGCAACTGGCAGGCTGACTCCATTAAAGTACTCAATATTTCTAACATTGGTTAAACAGGACTTAAAAATGACTCCCCTGTGAAATCAAATTCATAAGATTCTCCCTCACGATGCCCACAGCACGAATAGTGCACTGATTTCAATCCACACAAGCACAGGGCTTAAATGGTCCTCTGACCATGGGTCATTTGGCATTCAGGGTTCAAACAAAAATAAAATTGCAAATGGAAAAATTACGGGAACGACAGAGGATATAATTTTGACCATTAGTAAAAAATTGGCATAAGCTGATACAGAACACAAGGTGACTCAGACACCAGCTTTGCATTGATATCCACCGTGAAGCCAAGGGTGGGGAGTGTGGGAAAGGGGTACCAGATTTTAATGAAAGGTCTTTGTTGAGCTATAGGAATGTCAGCTTTTCTTACATAAAAAAGCAGTTTTAAGGCTCAGAATTACACTCTCAACTCCACAGAAGGTTGCAGAAGATTATGCCACCCAGAGACTGGGGTCTGTGTTTGAATGTATTTAATCACTGAATTTCATTTGGCTCCAAAGTACAAAAAATGTTTTCCTGGTAAAAACCCACCAAAACCCCCATGTATTCTCTAAAAACAGCAATTCTGAAATTACCAGTTCTGAGTATTTAAGAACATCTTATGCTATCTGTAAAACCAGAAAAGCTCAACTGTGGGTGGCCTTGAAGGAATGCACAAACATGCAGAGGTGGACCTCCTGCCTCAATCTTCAGTTCTGTAGAATCTCTGAAATCAAATGAAACCCCAAATCCTCTTCTTCGTTCCTCTACAGGAAGCTTTATGGCCGGTGACATGTACAAGCTGGAACTGACAACCTTAATGGCCCAGCTTTTAAACCTACTTATTTGAGCTTGAAAACTGCACAAGGCAAAACATTTTCATCATCTCGCAGAGTATGTGACTTTGGGCTCCCTAAACCCCTCAGAGGAGCTGTCCTCACTGCTCATGTCAGCTGCAGGAATATTATGCCTAATTTATCTCTGTATTGTTAGATCAATTTCATCAGCAACCTACTTCACCAAGCAAGCCTGTCTGTAGCTTGGTAAGAGTTCAAGCTTACAACTATCTTTCCTAATCCAAAATACTTAGCATTCTGCTGGTGTTTAGACTAGACTCAAATACTTAGCTCTTCAGTGGAATTGCTCTATATGATAAGAGCTCCTTAAAGAAGGAAAACAATAAACCCCTCTGGAATTTGGGGAACATATGAATCTTCTACACCTTCCTTTCGTATTTACATAAAAGTTGCAAAGGGCCAAGTCACAACAAGAACCTTATGAGAAAGACAACCTTTTTTTTTTCTGAATTATTCTGTCCAGTATGTTTGTAAACGTCTGAATAGGGTCTTATATGTCACCAAAAAGAACAAGCACAGTATACGTAATTTACTATCAATATATTCTGTTGATATAGAATAAAATTAATCTGAAAAATGCAGATCATCCCCACAGTACCTTGCCTAAAAATTTTCAGCTTTGAAAGGCTGGAGCTTTTTTTCCTCTTTACTTTTTTTAGATCTTGATAGCATGATCACTTTCACAATGAATTAATTGTTCTGTACACATTCCATCTTAATTGCTCAAGTGTGGAACCAAGTGTGCAAGAAATAATTTTGTTTCCTTGGGAATCTGTTTTTCTCAGCAAATATCCAAGGAAGGTTAGCAAATAATTCAGAAAAGTTTGGTTTGTAATTTTAGGAGAAAATCTGTAAATGCCCTTTTATGTTCTAGACAGATTCACATAGACCTTACAAAGTACATAGTGAATTAAGTCAAGCTTATCCGAAATACTGATAAAAGCAAGCTGTACAGCAGCACATCAATACACAGGAGAACTGAAATGATAATGGCTCAGCTATCAATGCCATCATCTATGAGAACATACCACTGCATTTGGTTACTCTGTGATGAGTAAACAAGCTCAATCCATCTTCACACTCAAGCATGAATAATTTTCCAAGTATTGGTGAGATGTTAAGTCACTGCTGCTGAAACCTCCATCACACCTACCATTCACTCCCCAGAAGGGAAAATAGACCCTGCAGTTAAGATCTCAGTTTGTTCTTCATCCATAGCATCTTCTTGGCCAGTCATTTTGCTCAAAACCAAAAAAACCTCTTACTAGTGCTGTAAAAAGAAAGACATTTCATTCTGGAACAGATGAAAAAGTCTCATTACCCATTTCTGAAGCAGAGCTAGAACAAGTAGTTTACTAGTTGATAGCAAGAAGTTAGCTACTCACCACCTGGCAGCAGTTTTATGCACATGACCCTCCCCCAAAACAGCATCCCACCTCACAGTGCTCATTTAGTATCCAGTAGCTTCCTCCCCAAAGCCTCATTGTCTCACCTCTTTGGCCCCCAAAATATGTGTCGTACCCTGCTGATCCCCCTGGGACTACCTGGGCTTCTCTACCCAGCAACCCCATCACTCACAGCCCTTTCACTCCCAAAATACTTCGTAACACAGCTATCCGGGCTTTTGCCACAGACACCCTCATGCCTCCAGCCCGCTCTCAGCTCTCTCTATCCCTGGCCTCCCCCCACTGCGGCCAGACAAGCCCAACTTGACATGCTCTGGAGTTTTTAGGGAGGTGCTCCAAATAGAGCCAGGCTGCTGCTATGAAAAACCCACCAAGGTACCACTTAGAGAGCAGAAAAACAGAACAGGTAGCCCCATCGGAGAAGCAGTCTCCATTGACTAATGCCCCTGCAACCTGGAGAGCCAGGCCAGGAATTAAGAAGGTGCACAGTTGGAGATATAATTGGAGGAATTACACTTGCAAGACCAGAAGCTGGAATATGGCTAATGCATCTAAGGAAGCTGATGCATGTCCTGGAGGCAGCTTATATTTTATTCTACCCCTAAGCAAAAAAGTAGGCAGCACAGGGAAGGAATGATCACAGCCACCCGCTCTCCTTTATCATGACAGACCCTTTTATTTCTGTAGGGCACTTCTGCCAGTGTAAAAGTCTCCCCCTGTTCTATAGCCTAAGCATTAGGGAGCAGCCAGCCAGCTTACATAAATGCCCTATTTTGACAGCAAGTCTCCTTAGTTTCAGCATCTTTTATTACATTTGTCTTTTTTCTTTCTTTTTCTTCAGTTCTGCTGAATACTTTTCTTAATGGCAATCAGCAAAGAATTAAATCATTATCAGAAGAGAGAAATAGGATCTAGAAAGTGGTATACATCATACTAAACAAGCTTTACACCAGATTCTTGCCTTACTAATCTTGATTTATTTGAATATAGTTGATCAGACAGGTATATTTCATTCTGTATCTAGGCCAAAGTTTTAACATGATGTATGGAGATAGGTATCTAGGTAGCTGCTCATCAAACCTCAAAAATAAAATTGGTGAGATCATGCCAAATGCAATTGAGTCAGATGAAGCTGGAACAGAAAAATGAACAGTGGCAGAGTACTGTTCAAGTTCTTCTGAGTCACACACCACAAAAGGTATTTAAAATATAATAAGACTTTATCACTTGCAAGATGGAAGGCAGTAAGATTTTTGTTAATTATGCAAGCTTTGTAACAGATGCAATTAAAATCAACAGTTTCCTGACCAGTGAATTTTCTATCTCAGTAATTAAAGGCTCTTATGTTACTGTAACGTAAATGTCATCTAGTTTCAAGAGCTCTAAAAGGCAGACAGTTGAATTTACAGGACAAAGCATATATATAGTAGTTATATGGAAACCCTCTTCCATGAGCAATACTCCCAGAAACCTGGGGCCCCTATAGAGATGTGTATATAAAGACTTCAGTGGCAAGAGTATCTGGAAGTAAATAGCTGGATCTGCTGGAGGCAAGGCAATAAATGCAAACACACTTCTCTTTCTCTTTGAGAGTGAAGGAAGATTGACCATTTCACAGAGGCAGTTCCTTTCTGTTGCTGAAGCTCTGTCAGTGGACACTTTAGAAGATATGTGTGCACTGCACTTCCAAAGCTTGCCAACTCATGCAGTCCCTGCAACCCTGTGATTGCCTCTTCTCCAAAGAACCTTTTTCCCCTAAGCACTTCCACTCAATTACCGTATCACCTTGTACTCAACAGCCAGTCTGCACAAATAAACTAATACTCCAGGACACTTATCCAGAGGCAGTGTCAGAAACAAAAACAGACTTTAAACCAGAATCGTAGGTCTATCCAGCCTGCAGATCTGCAAGAGAATTGCAATCTGATGTAACACATTATAACAGGGGGAGTAAAACAGTAGAGTTATCTCTTTGACAGATGAAAACTTTGATGAGAGAAACACTACAGTGCCCACCCTTTTGGCTGTTCTGGATACATGAGTCTGTACACTTGTTAGGACTAAAATGTCAATAAGTTACTCTTTCCAGGAGAAACTGGAAAATTAATTTTTATCCCCAAACAAATACCCTGGTACGTGACAGGCACTGTTAGGGAGTCATGCCAGCAGAGAATTAAAAAAACAAAAACACAGCATCACCAAGTATTTCTCATCCTCCATTCTGTGAAAAACTGCCACAATTAGAACAGCTTGAAATAAAACTCTTGAAGGAGCTACAGTGTTTTAACCATCCTAATTCTCTAGGTGCCCCACACTTCTCCATCTTGTGAGATGTGACTTGCATATTAGCATTTGGACAGTGAAATGCTACTTAGTTCCCTATGTATGCAAAATTTTTCTTGAGTAAAACAGCACTAGAGGTTTGGATGGAGAGCGTTTATAAAGTAAGGAAATGTAATTCTATCAAACTCCTCCTGCTGCTGTATGCAGGACTTCTTATTAGCTGTAGTCAGCTCTGCTAGCTGTCAGGCAAACACTTCTGACCGAGACTGACTGTAAAGCAAAAGTTTCAGATCAACTTGTCTTTTGCTGTTGACCATGATTGTCTTTCCAGAGTAACCCAGCACTTGCAGCCCAACAGTGTTCTCCTCAGGAGAAGTGGATTTGGCAACTTGAAGTCTCAGGGAAAAGAAATCTTCCTAACAGTGCATAAGTGTCTCTTTTGCAAGAGACCTGGGTGAATTCTGAGGAAGAGACCAAAAAACAAACAAACAAAACCCAAAAAAAACCAAACAAAAACCCAAAACAAACCCATACAAAAACCAAGCACTGCTTATTAATAGTAACTTCTTTTAGTGCAATGCACTTCCCAGTGTCATGTGTTGCACAAATGAAACCTCAGAACCAAACTTGCAGAAACACTGCTTCCAAGTGCAGGTAGATCAGAGAGATGAAGGTCCAAGGGCACAGTACAGCCAGATCTCCACAGGCTTCTTTTGCATCAGGGACAATGCTACAGACCCAGAAGAACCATGCCCATCTCATAGAGCAGAGCACTTCTTGTCACAACAGTTTGAGAACAGAAGGGACAGACACTAAATTCCCTTTGCTTTCACCAGGGCCATCATACTGAGCCTGCTCCACGAGCCAGTCACAAGCTTCCACATTCATGTGCATTTCTACATGAAAAAAACTAGATCTTACACTTCAATTGGGACATTTTCAGTTAGGACATTCTTATTTTCTGACTATATTTTAAGACACAGGTACGTGTTTATGTTGTAAGACAGATTTTTCAGCCATGGATCTGGTTAGGTCAATAGATTGACCCTCATTTTAAACCAAGCACAGGCTTTTCTCCTCTGCAGTTTCCCTGCTAGTATATCAATACTTACTTTGTACTTTCTTTGACCCAACAGCTTTACTACTCACCTGAACAATTACCGAGTATCACTGAACTTTTCTATTTCAGATTCTAATACAACTTCACCAGGAGGTAACCTGTAACTTTTTACAGTAATTAATTATCTAAGTTATATACTGGGTTTTGTACTCCACTTTGTATCTGTACCTCACTCTTGCTCTACCTGCTGCATATGTGCAAGAACAAAGGCTAGTGACTAGAGGCATAGAGGTCATCTTTCTTGTGAAGAAAAAAATGCCAGAAATGGAACTATTTTAAGGCTCTGTATGCACAACTAATTAAATAATTAAACAGACACATTTTTCTTTCAGAAATTCCTACGTCATATCAGTCCTAGAAAGTGGCTCTGTGTTATCAAGTCTGACTGGAGACTATGGCTGGCCCCAAATCTTCCTCCAACTCTTCCTCTCACATGCAATAAGTAGCTACAGGCTGAGAATGCTCTTCCAAGAGTGAACTTTCATCCAAGAGAAGGAAAGGAACTTGGCATGCCAGACCAGCACAAGCTGGTGACTCTTGACACGCCACACCAGTCAGGCCATAGAAGTGACCACCTACGCTGAGCAAGTTCCTACAAATGGTAAAAGAAGGCGGAGAACAGAAGAAAATGGATTAAGAAGACACTTAGGTCTAGACTCCTTAACAATCTAAATGCCCTCAGAAAAAAAAAGTTAAAATAAGGAAAGAAAGAAAATAAAGAATCTGGGTGGACCCTGGTTAATTTTATACTCTCTTTTGACTGATTTCTATTTTTTAACCTTCTTTTAGGGCTGTAGCTTTTTCTTAATGTTGCCAGTCAAATACACTCAAAGGACTAAGAGTGATTAACAATATGAACTGATTTCTGTCACCAACATTTATATGAACAAAAACTTTTAAAATCAGAGTGAGTTAAGTAATAGAACTAACTTTTTAAGTGGGAAGCAGAAACAGAGCAGTGACTTATTGAGAAAAGTCAAGGCAGGGAGATAGTCCCACACTGTTCAAGCCTCTCCCCATCCCTAAGCAGAAGATAATCATGCATAATGTGGAATAAGGGCTGTTCCTCTCTCTCTAGATAAGAAGCTTCTGAGGACATTCCAAGCACCACGTAAAATTTCCCCCCTCCCCGCCCCAAAGTACTTAAAACAAAATTTATAGAGACAGGCAGTGAAATGGATCTGTGAAAGAAACCAGCTTGCTAACCATTCTAAAATGAAAAAGGAGACCATCTCCTGTTATAGCAAGCCCAGTATTTTACAAACCTTCAAAACTGTTTGATGGAGTATCCAGAAGAGCACTGTTCATTTACAGGGGAAGCATAAACAAACTCTGCCTGTAAATCACTTTCAGTAAAATTACACGTTTTGTTCTAGAATATGGAACTTGATTTCCTGTGGCCTTGTATCTTCTGCAGTCATTTACATCAGCACAAAACATATTGATGGCCTATGGAATCACTTCTTTGATGCAGCAGCATTTTACCTACATGACGCAGTCATCTGCGCTGCTGTAAATGTCTCAAATAGAACAAGGCTCTTGTGCTGTGGAAGAAACAGTATAGTCAATCTGCTGGGCAATGCACAGGCACACATATGAAAAAAAAAAAAAACCCTAAACAATTGTTGACATTAAAAATCTGGAAATTTATTAAAAAGAAAGTTAGGATGGGAAGAAGACAGCTGGGAAGAGTGGACAATCAGTCTTTATTAAAGACTGTTTTATAAAGTTCACAAATACATCTTAGACATGGAACCAATATTGAAAGAACCCTACATTGTATGACAATGCAAGTTTAAAGCTTGCACTTTGAAGCTTCAAATAGATGTCTGAAATACAGTTGATTCAGCAGCCTTAATCCAGTTATCAAGCTTACTTGGAAATACAAACTTTAAATGCTCATTAAGGTTTTTTCCCCAGGGTCCTTCTCTCAATCAGTGCACAGAAGTTATAATTTCTATAGCTACTAGACAACCATTAAGCATGACTGCTTTCTCATCATACTTTACATTTAGCTGCAGGTCTTGCATATTTTGCACTATTCACATTCTGCCCAGAAGCCTGGAGAATTAATTTCCTGCTGACCATGTTTGTGTTATCATCACAACTGAATCCAATGCTTCACAAATATCAGTTATTTTTTGCACTGTCTCATCCATGTTTTATATATTTATAACTGAATTACAGAAAGATCAAGGTAAAAAATATTTCCACTGACTTTCAGGAACTCCAGCTGAGAAGCACAGGATATGATCTTCCCTCTGGTTTAGGTATGACTTCATTTGTGTTTGTGGGGCTCAGCCTTTCTGCAATCCAGGACCCAAGCCTCATCCAGTAAAAGGATCTTGTAATTACAAATAAGGGAGAAGTTTGGTTTAAGCCACTTCAGGAAAATTATGCAACATGCAGAAATAGGATGCATCTCTCCAGGGCACCATAGCCTTTAACTGCCTCAGCTGCCTTTAACCATACCATTTCTTCCTGCAGTCTCTTACATCAGTTGCTATGCACTTCTCAGTTGCTGAAGCAAACAAAGGAAGTGCAACAGCCTCTCTTCTGTACTATAAAGGAGACTCAAGCACTGTGGAAAACTCAGAGTGCAATCATCCAGTTAAAAAGACTTTATCACAATTTAGAAACAACAGAGGGGAATGCAGGGCCATAGAGATACCTTTTCTTCTAGCACTTCACAGTCTTCCGAGCGCTGGCCTTTATAGATTTAATAATATTATTTGGAGCTATGTTGTTACCTGCATAACAATCTAGGAAGTTCTGTGGGGTTTTTAAAAGCGTCATGTTTAAAAAGCCCAAAGTTTCTGTCATGTGGCATAAAATCAATACCCAAATCTGTTTTAAATCTTAAAGTATTTGCAATTGAGGAGGCTAAGGGAGGAATCAGGCTTCATCCTTGGTATTGGTTTCAGATTCAGTGAGAGACCTAGAGTTGGAGCCCAGAGTGGCAGAAGAAGGCACAATGATAGTCACTCTTGTGGAATTAAAAGAATTTAAAGCATTGTGTGTGGAGGTCCACTTGGCTGACAGGAAGACCAAAACCTTAGCTGAAAGTTATATTCTTGCTCCAAAGGATAGGATTGCTAGAGCTGTTAAAAAGACAGTTCATGAAAATATTTACATGGGGGAAAGAAGATATTCTTTAACTCTGTAAATTGTGATAAAAATTATAAGTATCTGGAAAGAGGGTCTTAATACTTAGGAAACACGGGTAGCATATTAAGCTTTTCCAGTCCTTAATGTATTTATACACTATTGTTTCTTTGGTCTCTTCTGATAAATCTGATCTAACTAAGACATCAGTTCTGCTCTGAGCAGGAAGCTGGACTAGATAACTTCTGGAGGTCCCTGTCAACTTTATAAGGAGAGTTTTCAATACACAGCTCTTTTCAGACAGATGTATATGGATTTTTCCATAAGACCAAGTGACATGAGTAGAAGCCCAAGCATTACAAGTAGTGACTCCAAAATGTGAGCATGGGAAGTCACCAAATAAAACACTGCCATGTTTGACCTCATTGATGACATCAGTTTTCAAAAAACATGTCTGTTCACTGTTGGCAGTTCTAGACAGGAAACTCTGTGTTCTTAAGCAGCACCTTGCTAGCCAGCAACTATAGGCAAAAGTAACTCATCAAGCTCTTATGATCACTCTGTGCTCTGAATTACTGTCTGAGAAAAACAGAACTGTCTAGCATCTCAATTTATTCAAAAGAGATAACATGAGAGGTACCAGATTTACTGTTTCAGTGCTGGTTCTCTAAATTTAGTGAAGCTGCAATGAGGTTTGCCAATTTGTCATTTGATTCCCTATGTACTTGGAGGCAAAGTGCACTTATTTTATATGTAACTGCATCCTTAAACTTGACTGAAATGTTCTTTCCATCTGACATACTGAAGAGAATTTAAACTTAGCCGCTTTCATTAATATGAGCGCACCTATGCATCTAGAATTTCAGATCAAGCCCCTGAAGCACTGGTAATCATTATTCTCTCTTTGCGCTTGCTACAAACAAGATCATGAGGAAATGGATGGAAGGAAGAGGGATGAAAAAGAAGTGGAGGATGAGTTAATAATATACCTTCCTCATATAAAAAGGCCTTTCTGTGCTCCACAGTGTGTTTCCAGATATAATCTGCAGTATAGCTAGACTCTTAAAGTTATTTGTAGAATATTAAAAACTTCTGATTTTTAGCCTTAAGGATACAATATATTTTCTGTAAATCAGTAAGATAACAGAACAAGTGAAGAAATGCTTTTTCAACCACCAGTAATGCTCATCAGTTGTAAGAGATTTATTCCATTATATTCTATATATTGATGAGGGGAACTTAGGTACAGAGGTAGGAGAACAGTGAGGGTGTACTCTGAATGGATGCGTTTTGCATCAGGACTGCTGCTTACCTCACTCACTTTATTACCAGGATCTTAAATTATGCCTCTTTACTTTGATGGTGAAGTCCAGTGAAATGAACTAAACTCTAATATTGGAATACCATGGACTGCACACTTCCCCAGTGCTATTAACTCTTTCTAAATAGAAAAATATTTAATTGCAGCAATGCAAGTAAGATAGTGAGAGAGAGAAGAGAATACTCCATCAGGAAAAATTTTGACATGATGAATGGAAAGAGAAATGTCACAGTGAAGAAGCATGTCATAAAAGAAAGGCTGCATATGCCAAAGGCAGGATGCTCTTAGGAGGAGTCCAAATGAAGAAAGTAAATCTGAAATGACTGACTGACAAGCATGATGGGATATGCAAGCACTAGGATTTGGCTCCATTAATGCAGAAGTGCTGACCTCTGACTGCTATCATGCATTATATGTAACTCCTGAAGAAGGAATTGACTGCTAGGTAAAGAATATGTAAGGGAAGGGTGAAGGATGCTTTGAAAAAAAATGATGAAAACATACAATAAAAACAGTATAGGATGATGGCATGCTAAACAGCAGCTCCCAGAAGTCTAGCAAGGTTTTTCAGGGTATGAGAGGAAAAATGAATATCTTAAAATCACCTGTATTTAAAAAATGAACAGCAGAAAAGCCATGCACAAACAAGACGGGGAAAAAATCTATGTCTAATCTTTCCACTGTGAAGCAGAAAGATTCTTGCTCAAGGAATAAAGCTTTGGGCTTTATCATAATGAATTTCTGTTTAGCATTGGAAGAAAGATTCTTTATATTATTTCTACTTTCAAGCACTGTTGAAACAAGCTGCAGGACAGGAATCCTTTCTGATTCTTCTTCTTCATATTCATAATGTAATATGTACTGTTCTCATTGTGAGCTGGGGTTTGGAAGGTGTTTGGCATCCAGAGTGCAGTATGTGCAGCATGCAGGATTTACACAAAGCATTTGTGGCCCAATGTTTCTCTATTCACACAAGTGAAACATGAACTATTGCACTACTCCATCATTCCACTTACTTAAAACTCCTCATCTCTCAGCCTCATCCCAGTGGCATGGAAAGTATTATAGAAACAATAATCCCCAAATAGAAATTATACCTTTCAGCATTACCCCATTACCTGCCCCTGCTATGTGAAAGCTTCAATGGCACCCAAAGTATGTGTAAGGGAGCAAATGGCAAGTCTCCAGTGTGTTAAAGGAGCGGTGACTGGTAAATGCAATAGAAAGTGTTGTGTCACTGGCACCACAGCCCCACTGCTGGAAAAAGCAACCCACCACACAGTCACAGCTTCTCCCTTCAGGCACTCCAAGAAACATGCATTTCTGGGTATCACTTGTTATTGACCTGAATGCACAAGCCTTCTGCTTCTCTTCTTTGCCCTTCCTCCCCATTCACCAGCTCTAGATATTGATTCTTAGTAAGAGTTTTGCTTCTTGAATTTCATAGACTTACTTCCTTGCAAGCAAGAGGGACCAGTTTTAGCGCCTTTGGTGATATGACCACATTAACCTAGCCAGCCACTGGCTACTCAGTGACATCTGAGAGTAGAAGGCCTTGGTCTGCAGGTCCAAGTTACCGTCTTTGCTGTTACTCAACACAGAGCTTGCTTAGGAAGATTGATCAAATGAGGTATTAAGTCAAGTGTCCCTTGCTCTGAATAACAGCAATTCATCAAAAATCTGCAGCACAGGTTAGTAAATCATCATGAATCAAATAGTGTCAGGTGGCAACTTTAGAAATGCAGCTCTGAGAGAGAGGGTAACATAGGACAGGGTTTTCCTAAAGAGCTACTTGGAGCTAGTAGGAGGCACCAGCTAACAAGAGGTGGCTGGGGCAGGGTGGGTGGGAGGGATGCAGCTGCTGAGCAATGTCATGTAGAAAGCAAAGCAGCATGGCAGCATACTACACAGTGGAAAGGCACAGTTGCTGTCTTCTGTCTCATCTGTGCTCTGGGTTCTTCAAGTTTGCCAGTGTATGTTGAATGAGAAATGAAGAAACAGAGCTGGGGAGGAAAAAGCTGCAGAAGGCCCTCTGCGGGCAGCTATTTTTCAGTTTGGAAAGTTGAAAGGCAGTGCAAGAGACCAATGTCAAAGGGGACCACAGCTCCCAATTTCTTTGTGTGAAGTCTGGAAAATGTTTATGGTTCTCCTGCTGCCTGTAAAAGCCTCTGTTATACAGCAAGATCTTGAAGTGGTGAGCTCTGCCTGGTGCTTGCAGAGCTGTCAAATCCCATGCATCTGACACAAGACAGAGTTGGCACCACTGACATCCATCTGCAGCACAGCCTGGACCTTCATGCAATTAAAGCCTCGGTGCTAGTCCAAGGCCCCATGCCACAGGCAATCACACAACCAGGCTCAGAGGGGAATGCATTACCATTGAAGAAAGATGCCAGGTCTGCATTTGCACAGCACCTTACACAGGGGTCATCACCAGGAAAGGCTCCTAAGGATAAAGAAACAATCAGGGGAGGTAAGACTGTAAAACATGTGCAACTGCTGCATACCAGAGTCCTCTCTACCTCTTCTTCCAGGAAATGCCTACCTGAAACAGCAGTGATGGAGAAATCCTCAGAAAAGCCTTACTTTAAAAATTGTGCTCAAGTGTTTGTATCATTAGTTCAGCAGGTTACCAACTTTTATTGTTTCTTGCATCTTAGCAGGATACATACAGCTGATCTCTTGAAAGCAATTAATCAGTGTCCTGAATTCCACTCACCAATGAGTCCCTGCGAACAATTTTTTTAAGAGGAAAAAACCTGATTTTTTTTAATTAAGCTTTTCCATCAAAAATCCAGTCCTGCTGATCATGGTCAGGAAGGTATGCAAAAGTAATTACTCACACAATCTGTTTGTCACACACTTGCCACTCTCTTCTGTGGCACCTAGCTTTCCTCTTCCAATTCATTAGCACCCCTGCCCTGCCCACAGTGCCTCAGGAACAGCATGCCCCTGTTTTCCTTCTCTCAGATTAAACACTTCTGTACATTCACAGGTCAAGAATTTGGACACCTTCCCCTTGCCACAAATGCATAAATACATCTACATTTGTTGCCTGTTTTCAGAAGCCTGAGCATGAAGGAGGAATCCAAGCCACTCACTTCCCTGGTGAGCTTAATTAGCATGTCAGACAAAAACCAGGGGGAAGAAAATTTTATTAAGAAGCTATTTTCAAAATTGCAGCCACCTGCTAGACAGTGAAACTCTTTAGCCTTTCCTCAAACAAGGAGGGACTGCTGGGCTTGGAGCAACCTTCACTTCTTGTCTGCCAAAGGTACAGCACCAGTCAGTTAGTGCTAACTCAAATGTGAAATTTTTTGACTTAAGGAAAAAAACCCAAAGGCAATGTGATTACCTACACCACAGTTACATGTCTCCCCTGACCCTTCAAGGGAGACAGAAATGATCAATAACTCTCCCATTTTATGATGACCATTTAACTTTCAATATCTGCTACAGCAGATGATAGGCATCTTGGGTTATTATTTTTGTCAGAAAACACTATAGTATACGGTTTACTGTATAACCTGTGTTGTTCACCACTGCCAAAATGAAAGCAAGTTAAATCATCAGGGCAATCTATTTGTACCTCAGCTGGTTTCATTTCACTTCTTGCAATGAAACCACTTTCCCATCAGGGAAACAGTAAGAAGGGTGCTAAGGCTTCCCCCGCTGGTCAGCATGTAGATTTTGAAGATTTTTACAGTAAGAAGTGGCATCACTGCCCACCATTTGTGAACTAAAACCCATGTTCCACTCTCTAGGGAGGAAGGGCTGACGCAGGAAGTCTGTTGTAGGAAATCTACAGCTCTTTGGCCATCTCTGCCCTCCTTTACATGGAAAAGACTGTATCAAATACTGCAAAGTTAAGCAGCAAGGTATGAGGTCTCACAAATAAATCCAGGGCATACTATCTCTCTGGTTATCAATACCTGCACTGAAACAATTCTTCACTAACTGAAAATGAAAGTGTCTACCTGTCAGTCTGAATCTGCTTATCTTTCTTAATCCACAAGCATTGCAGAGGATCTGACTGGTGGCACTGCACAGTTTCTTGAGCATGTATTCATCATGCAATGTAACTCTCAGAAAAGCAGAATCTACTGCTGACGGAATCACACCTGTAGGATCTCTGGAAATACCCCTACTCAGTTCCTCAAGCCAAAAAGCCAGGTAGCCAGAGCAGTTCTCCCACATAAAGACAAAATTTCCTAGTTGCTGAAGATTTCAAAAGAGACATTGCAAAGTGGTTTAGGACACAAAACATGAGAAGAAATATACTCAAACATGAGAGGAAATATGCAAGTTATAAGAAGGATGGGAGCAAACTGGTTTTCCCTCAAACCCTTTCTGCTCTCTCCTGAAGAATCCCTATACCCTGCTTTGCTAGACCTACACAAAACACCTGAGAGACGACCAGAAATCCTGCCACTGTATTTTTAGTTTTGAACTTTGAAGAAAGTTCTGGACAGAAAGGACCAAAACCCTTGACTTCCCTAGGTGCTGCTTCTCCTCCAAATTGCTCAGTTGATACTGCTTCTGCTGACAAATTTGGACACTGTCTCCACAAATATAACTTGACACCCTGCAAATTGGCCACTGTCATGACACCTGGTGCTGTGGTACACCCCAGCAGTGCAAAAGGAGGCAACATGAGGCAACATAACCTACTGCCACCCACAGAGGACTCCATGTGCCCTCCCATTTCAGAGTCTGGAGTCCGCAGCTTCCTGCAATTAAACCTGCTTCTGGAAACAAATGCAAGTAGTCCTGTTCTAGGGGAAAAACAAGTGGCACCTGTCTGCTCACAGTTCAAAGACAATTTAAGCAGAAAGCCTTCTACCAGTACCTCTAAGAAAGCCAGGCTATTCATTCAATTGCTTGACTTTAGGCAATGTCATTTGATAATTTGGTCTTAGCTTTTATGAAATCTTTATGGCCAATATCATAAAAACATGATGGAGTAGCAAGAGTTGGGGTTGTCACCCCAAAGTTTCATTCTGTTTATATGTACTGAAAAAAACCTCAGTCTTTTTCTCAAATCCCATTTTCAGAATTTCTGTTTAAGGCAGCTTTGAGGTAGAGTATTCCTTGCCTGTTTTGTTTAAACTTTCAGGCTTTCTGGCACTGGAGGAGAATCTGCAAATTTGAGGTCCATAAGGTAGCTATTAATACATTAGCACTGAGTTAGTCACTTAGCATTCATCTGCTGCATATATTTCTCTAACCACTAAGACTGAGATTAAATGCTACTGGTACAAATGATAGTTTCCTACACAGAATATGCTGTAGATTATGGGTCTGTATGCATTGTGAGATCTGAAATAAGATTAATCCCTTTAGGGTAAAAGTAAAGGAAGTATGAAAATCTCCTGACCTACTTTTTTCTTCTAAACTTGAAAGCAATATTTTTACAGTACCCTTATCTTCCTCTTCCTAAAATATACAGCAAATATTATAACCTTGAGAGTGTACTTGAATTTTAAAAATACAGCTGACTTTGCATCTTTGACTAGAGTTATGTTCACAAAAGCATGGCTCTGATTATGATTTTTACTTTATAAACTTCGAATATGTTCCTATCCCACAGCACCTTTGTGACTGTCCAAAGAGGTTTATTTCACAAACGCGTAAATCCTTCCATAGACAGACAACACCAGGTTTGACTTCTGCTATGTGATTTTTGCCCTTTCTGTCTAACTTGAACAATTTCCTAAATATTTTTGTTTCTCTTTGACACAGATTCACCTTGTTTGTTTTTCACCTTGCTTTTCTTCGGTAACTCAGCAGCAGTTACCCAAGATCCTAATAAGTTTTCAAATTCCCACTTTAAACAATTAAGGATACCTAAGTGCTCAGCAGTCTCATAAGAACAATTCTGCCACAAGTTGTTGCTATTTAATGAACTGCTGATTAGAGAGTATTCTTGCCTTCTTTCTTTTTAAGAGTCCCTGGATGGCCTTTATATGAAATTTCTTTTCCAGTAATTCAAAGCAGATGGTCAGGCACCACTACACTGAGCATGCATGTGAGCACATATATATATGTGTATTTGTGTGGAGAGAGATCAAAGTACATATAAACAAAAATAAATGTAAATCAAAGACAGGGAATGCCTTCTACGCAGGCCTTTGATAAGACAACAGCACAAGAAGAAACAAGAGGATAGGTTATAGCTACACATGGATCCAAACAGCATAAAATGAACAAAAGCACTGACAGACATCAGACAGAATTTTGGGGCTGCATCACCTGTACATAGTAAGAGATCCTTTATTCTGATCCACATTGCTGAAATACTTCCCAGATGTATCCTCCATCTCCAAAAATAAGTGAATGAACACAGCAGCACCACTTGGAAGAAAGGGAGAGGGAGAAGGGAGAACTACCATGAAGCCACTTGTCTGTGTCAGGATCACTGCTTCTCCTAACATCTTTAGATGTTTCTTGCTGCCCAAAGCAGCCCTCTGGTAGGTACAGCTGCGAGGCAGCTGTTCCTGCAAGTGTGGACAGAGGCTCACACCTCAGCTGCTCACCTCTGCTCCTCTTGAGTGAAGCAAAACAGGGTCAGATGGAGTAGCCCTTCAGTGTGCCTCTTTCTCTTCATGGAGTATACAGGAATGCAAGAGAAACACAATTAAATTATATTAAATAAAAGTGGGAATATTCAAACACCTGTCATATAGGTGCGTAAAGTCAGATAAAACTAATTATTTTGTGTGTAGGTGATCCCTCATGCTCTAACAGAGCAATTTTGTGTTCACTGAGGAAATCCGTCAAGTCTCTTGAAGCCTTTGGATGAGCTATTGCACCACAGAACAGCTTGGTTAAGGCATAAACTTTTTCTGCCACATGCTGCATAATGGGTGTTGCATTAAAGCCAAAGGCAAATGGTGTGGCATCTCAACTAACACTGGTGGAGTTCTGGACAGGCCTCTGCACCACTTCT
Organism: Margarornis squamiger; assembly: GCA_035222235.1. Lineage (NCBI taxonomy): Eukaryota > Metazoa > Chordata > Aves > Passeriformes > Furnariidae > Margarornis > Margarornis squamiger. The sequence goes on from JAWWTY010000156.1 coordinate 28,383,434, forward strand.
AACGAGCAATTCTCCAGAAAACCAATTGTTCCCCAGCTGCCTGAATAATTTTAGGACCAGGTCAGATGCATGCATTTTGCTTTATTTTGTGTGTGCGTGTAAAACTACTGCACTTTCATTCAAGACCTTTTATTTGCCAAGCTCAAAAACACTTAATTAGTGTTTTCAGTGGATGAGGTGAACAGGAATAGAAAATTCAAAACATTAAGTGTAAATACAGATATTTATCATTGCTGTTCAGCAGGAAAACAAAATGCTCCTGCTGTTACCTGATTCAAGGGATTTAATTCATTAGGAAGTATTCCACCTCCCGCACACAGGAGCAGAAGCCTGAGGGACAGCTCTGTGTAACTGTGGAGACTTTATACCCATCCATTCCACTTGCTGCCAAATTCAAGTCTGTTTCCTTAGGCAAGGATATTTCTCACCAAGTGGTAAATCAAACACCAGCTCTACAGAGGAACCTGAAATGGGGGCACTGACACAGCTGAAAGACATCAACTTTGAATATAGATAAAACCACAATAATCATTAGAAGAGCAGAGGTTTAACCAGGGGAATTTACTGCCAGAGGAAAGCATTAGAAAAATTAGAGGGATTCATGTGGTTTGCGCAATGGCAAGAACACAACTAAAATTTGCAGTCAAACTGCAGTGAACTCCATTTTTAAAAAAAATCTGCTTTTAAATCAATGAAACTTTAAACTGTACCTATGGTGGCTTTACTGAAAGCAGAGCATGCAGCCATGAGGAAAGGACCCACTTCACAAGACATGGGACTCAGCCAGGCACCATTGCCTGGCGTTACCATCCTGCATTACTGTGCCCCAGTATTGCAGCAATGCAGAGCAGCCAATACCCAGCAACAGTGCAAATGGTTCTTAAGACTGTGGTCAGCTATTTGGCTGTCCCACTGCCAGAAACATCTGCTCACACGTGATCTTATGCAGAAAGACAGCATCCTTCTGAATTTTTCACAGTGCTGAGTGCTGTGAAACTGCTGAGTGTTTTATAAAAGTGAGGGAACTGGCACCGTATCCACACAACTACATGTTGTGATGCAGGTTACGCTGTAGCTCAACAATCTACTCCTGGCAAATCTAACCACAGAAAAGTCTCTTGTACCCGTGTATGGAGAAAGGAGGGAGGACCTTTCCGGATGGTTCACCTCCTATTTTTATTTGGAGATCTGTGCGTGTTTTCAAGTATACAAAAAAGGTACTTGAACAAACATTATAAGAAAACAAAAAACCGAACACACACACAGATCCCTAACAACAACAACAAAGAGCTGTTTACTTGGACTGTTACCTTTTCTAGCCTTGAACGGCTGAGGAACTCACACAGAGAAAGCAGCAGGGCAGGACAGACTGGCTCAGTGAATTGGAAAGTGAATTTTGGAACATCGGCTCTCTTCCTGAAAGCAGAAGCTCTGCATGGCCAGGAGTGCCTTCCAGACCTCAGTTTTCCTTCTGAGCACATATCCTTCACTGCCAAACCTTGCCACTTCCAGCACTATTAGGCAGTTACAGAAAGAAATCAGAACACACCTCTCTTGTTTCTTTATAGAAGCCTGATACAAGCAATAGAAAAAAACAAACCTGAACTGAGATACTGATGAAACACTGATGTAAGCAACTTAAAAACAATATAAGTATTCTTTCTTTAATCCTTAACAGAGTTTCCCTGGTTAGCTTTAATAACTACGGGGGGAAAAAAAAGGTTAAATTTAAAAATTAAAAAGATATTTCATTATAATTGCTCCCCTCCTCTCTTTTTTTCCTGTCTCCACTCTCCTTTCCATTTTAAAAACAAGTCTCAAGAGTTCCTCATGTAAAAAGACTGGGTAAATCTTATTTTCAATATTTTGCAATTCAGTTATTCATCAAAATCCATGAGATTTGGGATTTTTAACAAAAGAGAACAATACACTTTCTTGCTAGTTATTTGGAATTCCTTTTTTAAAAGCTTGAAGTGAAAAAAATTGTCAGTTCAACACACTAAATGTTTGGTTACAGTTTAGAGCAGCTTTACAGTAAGAAAATCTTCCAAGGCTCATCAGGAAAGAAAACATTCATTGACATATCTGAAATCTACTCAGCACAATGACATTTCTGTCATTTGACAAGTTAAATCCCATTCTCCACCTTTACCCATTTTCAAGTCAGTCATAGCAATTTGTGTAAAATTCAGAAATGTCAAATATAAGGAACCAAAATCACATTTCAGACAAACTCTCATAGAGTCAGTATCTTTCCAGAAGGTGAGAGGAAAGGTTGCATCAAAACACTGAAACACAGGAGTGGTCACCCATGTTGAAAGCAGAAATCTGCCCAGCCCTCTGACAGTAAACAGGAGCAAACATCTGATGAAAGAGTGAAAAAGTCAGGACTAGCATACCATGATACTTTGCCAGTACTATCCCTATCTCAAACAGTCTCCTAGATGCAAACAATGTTTTATTAAACTTCCTTTACGTTTGATGAGGGTAGAAATATAATAAGATAAGGTCTTGTTGAAAATCTTCTTTTCAGTAACAGAATAATTAAAACCAAAAAAATACAATAGAATTTCTTTTTAAAAAGTATTTCCTATATCATGACAACTAAGAGGCAGCACAATTCACAAAACACCTAGTGTAAAACCCTCAAATAAGAGAAAAACACATGTGCTTCTTGGTTTAATGCAGTATCTATATATAGAAGGGAGTGGGAGCATTAAGACATAGTAACACTAAGAGATACTACATCCAAAGAATATCCTCCTTCCACCCCAAATAACACAGCTGACTCAGTGTCAGTTAAAATTGTGTCTGAACATTAACTGAGTTTTCACTAATGTAATGTTATTATGACATATTGCTACATGGTAGAAAGAGGAGAGGAAACAAAAATTTCCAACTACTTGGATTAAAGAGCCCAGATTGAGCAATAAAAACTATGCAGCTGATACTGAATTGCTGAGGAAAGACTCAGCAGCATTTGCTTACACAATGCACAACATGAAAATCTGCTTGGTGAGAAAAATTTCCTTACCTTCCCCCTATGAAAAATAAGCAAGCACCTGCAAATACTGATTGGTGTTATGTGAGGCTATTTCACTGAAAGCACTGCCCTGGGACAGCCTATAAAGTATTCCTGAAACAATGTGATTCATATCAAGTACCTCAAAGGGACCATGGTTTAGTCTGCAGCTCAAACCTTTATCTACTATGGATAAAACCAAAACACTGAACAGTGTCATGTCTTCTGCAGCTGGATGGGGAATGGAAGGAAACCACTGGGGCAGAAAAGAGAAAGCAAAACAGGGGCTGGACTAGATGACCTTAACAGTCCCTTCTAATGCAGGCTATTCTATGGACTTAATACACAGGCCTAGAACTGCACCTCTGCAGCAGATTACGGTGTCATGTTTACCTACTAAACTCCAGCACACTCTCCTTGGGTGGAAAAGAAGCTGCCTTAGATTTCTAACAGCATTTATGTATCGCCATGCAGAAGAAGGCAGAAATACTGAGGTGATCGACAGATCTTGAATCAACATAAAATTACAAACATCTGAGGAATGTAATAAGGTAGAAAAATAATGACAGAACTAATAGAAAATACAGTTCAGAAGTGGAAAATATTGTAACTGTCTTTAAAAATCGACCAAAACAAAAAAAAAAAAAAAAAAAAGCAAGGCAATGCTGAAGTGCTGAAGAGGAATATTTGTAAGCTGTATAATATTAAGTATCTCTTTAAGAATTATTCCTAAAAAAATACTTATTTGGCAACAACATCACTTTTAAGCTTCAATATGTGATCAGTCATTTTACAGATTTTTTAATTTTTTCCTGTAAAAATTCTGTGAATTCCAAAATATAGATGAATTATAAATAAAAAAAACTCCTACCAAACTACAAAAAGAAAGGAACCTCTCAAAAGAATGAAAATAATCTCTGGGATTACCTTTGATGAGACATGAACAGAGATCTTGGCTGCATTTCTTAACATTAGGAGACATGAAGTGACAGAAACATGCACAGCAAGACACCTCATCTCTAGGTGATGATCTCGCCAAATACCACTTCAGGTATTACTGAGAAACTGTGATATAAGACAATGCAAGAGAGGGAAAATGCAATTTCTTTCATCACAGCCTTTTTTTAATTCTCCTCTACAGTAATGGAGCACATAACCATACACATTTGCTGGTGTAGGAACAATGTTGAGATGGCCTTGGATTTTAAAAAAAAACAATAACATGCTTTTTATGATTTTAAACATCATTATATCCTTGCTTTTGTGCTGGTTTTGCCTTTCTGTTTGCACATGAAAAGTATATTTCGGTTATATAAACTGTACTAGAGTCAGAATAAATCTGTTCTGTTACTTGATTTGATTTACCAAAAGTCAACATTAGTTATTCAGTCTGTATAATTAACTCCCAACACAGACAATATTCTACAAACAGGAAGACTCTCCTTTGGGCAATCAGATTTAAGCAGTTCCACTTGAGCAACTTACCAAATAATTCAAAATAATTCAGAAGTGAGTACAGGAAGCATGCAAGATATCAAAGCCTTCCTTCAGTGCACTTATGCTGTGCATCACTGGGGACAGTCCATCACTCTGCGTCCTTCCTTTCCATGTGCTCTCCCCTCATTCCTGCTCCCTTCACATGCAATGGACACATTCTCCTTCACTCCTCCCCTCCCTTCAGGTGTGCTCCCATACAGCCACCAGCACTCTGTCTCTCCTCCTGCCACACGCTTCCTCCACCCACCTTGGGACTGGACAGAGTAAACAAGCTCACCAGACACAAGGAAGACATAATTCTTTCTAATATAAAGTACACTATAAGATTGGCATATGCTTCTCAGGGTATATGCAACTGTGAAGATAAGCAGGTTAAACAAAATACATCAGGAATGATGCAGTTACAGTTGATAGTGATGTAGGCAGGCAAATTCTATTAGAATATACCGTATATATGGATGTGTGGGCATGTGTATGGACAAACACAGAATATCACCTTTGGGGATATTTTTTTTCTCCTCCAGAGTTTAGACTAATTAAATTATTAAACCCCACTACATACAGAAATACAATTAATTAAAAAAAAAAAAAAAAAGGAAAAAAAGCCTATCTGCCCTTCAAAAGCTTCCTGAGTTTACCAACTCCAGAAAGCCATGACTGATGCTTAGACCTAGTCAGAAAACATTCTGTCTGCACATACACCTGCAAGGATGCATGAGAAACAATGAAACCAAATAGTAAGCCTGGCTGGTTCTGCTCTTCCCTCCACCCATTTTATTCAGACCCAATCTTATGAGGCATATAAATAAGCATCTTTGAGTCTAGGTATGCTTTATTCTTCCTTAACAGGCAATCTTTCTTCCCATGCCCTGAATTTAGAACAGTAGAAGCAACCTTTACAGTAGTGAGAGGTGACACTGAAGTTTTCAGACCATCTCTAGCTGAGCTTCTTCAAAGATTCTGCAAAAAGCTGTTACTTTGCAGCAAGTATTTGAGAAATACTATCGCTTAATCTGAAGATAAGCAAGCTGAAGTACAAATCAGAAACATAACTTTTCCAAAGTTATTATGTGCACTGGTAAGACCTCAGGTTTCCCCAGCTACACTGCCAAAATTTAACCCACTTGCAGCATGTGTTATATTACCTTCACAGATGAAGGCAGCTTTGCTTTTATTAGTATTTTTCAGAACATTCCCATCCTTGATTTAAATCACTGTCTGAAAATGCTCTTGTCTAACATGACATTTACTTTTTTTCATTCACTCTGTGAACATATTTTATACCTCTATTGCTAACAATAAAAAGCACAAACAGAAATTCTTGCAAAAACCTGAAACAGTATACAGGACTTGGAATACAGATGGCTGAAGAGAAGGGAAAACACAGAGGATTGGCGCAATTCACTGCATGGATCAGATTCCAAATCAGCTCTAGGTCACAACTGAAGGGTAACATGGACAATGGTATGGTGAGCTTGGTCTAAATGTCACCAAACTGAGAAAATAAGTTTGACATTATGGGTCATCTCTTAGTGGTCTAAAACAACAGCTTCTGTTACAGTTCAGCAAGAAGACAATCTAGAGGATTGCATCGGAGCATAGATTGTGTTCACAGACAGCTTGCATGCACCAGGCAACAAAAAAAATTCTCACTTCAGGGTTCTATGTTTACACACAAGTACTCAAAACACAGAAGTCAGAAAAAGAGAAAGAAAACTCAACAAATAAAATTTTTAAAATGCATTTAAAAGGCCTAGGCAGCAAAAGTGAAATGTTTTATCCCAACAGCTCTCTAGTCAAAGACAAAGTGTTTATAAACTATGGGGGAAAACAAATTTGTTTTTTCTACTAATTTCTTTTCAGGCTTACCATATAGTCACTGTTTCCTACAATGCATCAGTTTTACTAGAAGGGTGATGTAAATGATTTTTTCTATATCCTCATAATTTAGATCTCTTCCAGAAAACATATACATTACTAGCCTCAATGTTTGAGCAGAGTCCTAGATGAAATCAGAAACCGGCTGTTCTCCTTTATCTCTCACCATCATCATCTTCTCCTTCTGACTGACATGGGCCCTTCAAGTATTACCTTTCAGGAAACTACCCAAGCCTAACTAAAATACTTGTTTAGCACATAGCTTTACACAAAATAATCTTCACACTGTTGCTAATTCAACTTTCATTAAACACATTCATTAATTTTGTGCAAAGGCTATAGATGAAAATAGTAAGTGTATGTGCTCTCAAAACTGGTCCTTCACAAGTTTTGTTGTTAAACTTCCTCCTAACAAGTACTTCCTTCAAACCAATTTCTTATCCTCCTTCTCATTCTCACATTAATCTCCATCCTCTCCCATGAATCTCCATTTCAAGTGCTATAATGAAGACAGCAAAGATAAGCACTACAACACTTTTCTCCATAAATATTTATTCTCAAAGAAATCTATAAATAGCTTGGAAGAATCTTCCAAATGCCACTTTTTACTTGGCTTTTTTTCTTTAATTAAACTTTCCTTCAGAAATTAATCAAAAGCCTCACATTTGCTGAGGAACACATGCAGCCACGTGGTGAATGCAGCCACATGGGACTGGAGAAACTATGCCAAGGGGGCCACTTCTGTGCCTCATGGCCACTGTCACACACAGTCAAGACAGTGTATGCATAATGACCAAGTGATGCAGAAGGCCATGAGGCTTTTGGGGTGTAGAAAAGGAGAAACATGTGATAAGAGCAAGTTACAGAACAGATCCTACAAAGACTGTTATCTTTGCACTTTAGTAAAATCTGGGAACACCTCCTAATTTCCTGCTGTCTTATCCAATTTCTCTTCTGTGCTTTTTCTTCCATAAAAATCACAGAGCAGTTGTGAAACTACTGGTGTAGTTCCCTTGCTTGTGTCAGCAATGCATTCAATAAGCTTCATTTGAATGGAACGATTTCAATATCAATAGCAAGCAAGCACAACACTCCTCTGTACTCTCAGCCAGAGTAGCAGTGGCACTGAAAAGCTCTTCCTTTAGCACCTGGATAAACAGCAAAATCCTCTTTGATCTTTTTCTTTGAAGTCAAGGCAGAATTAGCTTAATAGTATCATTTGGAGTGACTCATTCACTTCGGATGCCAACTAGGATACTCTGACATTTACAGTTTTTTAATCTTTGTGCTGTCAGGGAAGAGACAGCTCTCCTGCTAACTCCTCCGGAAGTAATCATTACTATCTTAAGGACTCTGCATCCACCTCTAACTTGCTGACCCTACCTTAAAAGGGTTAAAAGAATCCTCCTAGAACCATGCATTAGAATTCACTCTAAGCTAAAACCAAACAGATCAAAATCTTGCCAGTAGTCAGCAAGAGACGAGGTCCCTGAGCACAGTGCTGATGGCGCATCCAAAAACTCCATGCTGTGGCACCCCACTACTCAAATCCAAACAGTAAAAGGAAGTTCATGCAAAGAAATTATCAGCACCAAAAGCCATGTATTTCAGAGACCAATTCATCTACTCTTGCTATGCTGATACATTAAGGAGGAATTTAGGGTCCTACAAATTCTGTTTACATCTGTGGCCCCTCCTGTTCTCCCACTATGCAGAAAAATGAATCCCTGGTGTGGGAGTTCAAAGATCTGCTGACATTTCTTCAGGGGTGACCACCTGTATGCCATGCAGATGTCCAGTCAACATTTGCACATATTCAATTAAAACACCACCAGTCATAAAGATTAGCATTTCTGCAAGAAAACCAATCACTGCAGAAGTCAAGGCACAGCTTCCCCTGATGCAAACAGACACTCATTCCCCACATGCCCACAGATACAAGATACACTGTCCTGTACAAACGGGGCCAGTAATGATGTTGGTGCAGGCTTACTTAGTGGGTCATGGGAAACAGCTGTTCTCTGCAGCAGATGGCAAGGCCTCCCATCCATCCTCAAACCAGCACCAGATCATTACTGTAATTGCGTGTTCTACTTTGCCAGAAAGATTCCTTTAAAGACTGGCATCTCTTCAGATACAGAAAGACAAAAACCCCTGCTGCTCTTCTTCTCCCACAAGAGTTGATAACGAACTGGATTAGAGAGAGACAGTAATCCCATGAAACATAGGATTTCTCGCCTATGAAGGACAAGTGTTGTGCCTTCTTTCATAAAGTACTTATGAGCCACTGTAGTAAAGTCTTCTTAGAAAGTGAACAAAATAATTTTCTCTCTACAGTGAAGAAATACTATTACACTTCATGCCCAAGATATTCCTCCTGCTCCATGGGATTAATTTCAGAGTATTTCAAATTAAAACTCCTGGCTTTAAACACAGCTGGCACCTAGAGAAAATGAAACATGGGGGAAAAAACCTATGGATTTTGCAAATTACAAAAAAGGAAATTGTCCCAAACCACTGCTTTGCTTTTGATATTTTAACTTCTAACATTTAGGTTTGTTTGGAGGAGGAGGCATGAGTGCTCATCACATTCTGTTTGGTTTTTTACTTCAAAAGAAAGATCCAACAATATATCTTATTGGAATTAAGCAAGAACCATTAGAAGCACTCACCAAGCCACTTTGCATAATTTATGAGCAGTCCTGGCTAACTAGGGCAGTCCCAGTTGACTGTAAGTTAGCCACTGTAATACCCATCTACACAAAGGGGGATTTGAGGAACTACAGGCCTATGAACCCGACCTCCGTGCTAGAGGTCATGGAGCAGATCATTTTGCACGCCACCACACTGATTCTTGTGGGTCCCTTCCAACTCAGAAGATTCTGTGATTCAATGTGCAGGACAATGTACAGGGAATCAGGCCCAGTAAGCATGGGTTTATGAAAGGCAGGTCCTGCTTAATAAAACCTGACGATGTCTCTAATTAGAAATGTCACTCAAACAAGAAACACAGCCTCAGCTAATACAGAAAAGTATAACCAGAAGTCTAGAACATTTACATCTAAAATGAATGCAAAGAGTCATAGAGTTGCTAAGAATCCCCACCAGGCAGAAACATGAGGAAACAAACCATGTTGGGCAGACTCCAGCACAATACCTAAAAATAACTCACAGAGAGAGAGAACCCTGGAACCAGCATCCCTGCTTTGCAAAATGGTGATATTTAAACCATGAAAGATGAAACATTAATATCTTCATGAAATTACCATTTTCAATAAACACTATACGTATCCTTGGCAGATCGGAAAATCAAATTGCCCCGGCATAGAACTGATTTCTGCAGTAGCTCTAATGATGACCCAGGCTTTGATGCCTCGCAACCCACACATGCCTAAGGAATTGCTGCTGCTGTAACAGCCTGCAGACAGGACTGTGAGAACAACTGATTCTGAAGGGAGAGGGGAGCCCAGTTTCTAACCTCTGAGCTACAAAAGTCTTAAGAGACTGGAAACAGGGGCTGAGTTACAAGTAGCACTTCTAATAGCTTGCCACTGAATTACCATGCTACTTTTCCTGGTACGCCTAGGAAACGATTCCCACAGGTGGCACAAGAGCAGTAGTGGGCAGGGCACCAACTACGGACATTTTCCAGGGAACAAAGATATGTGCTGCCATCTTCCATACAGCTCTGAGCCAGCTTCAAACCATACCTTTTAGTGTGCAACACCTGAAAGGTTTCTAAATGTCAAGAGGAATAGTGAGGCACCGTGGGGCTAATATCTAGGCAGTGCTAGTGTTCTTCCTTCCAGAATGAAGAAGCACATACACCTCAAAAAAATTTGAACATATTGTAAACCAGAGGGCTACATGGACTTTCAGCAGAGATAGTCTCACATCATCATCCATGCTAATCTCAAAGTTCATTATATTCCTCCTTGCCCTTCTCACCATAATAGGAAATAGACCTCCAAATCTGGATTAGGACAAACCAGTGGAGAGCTTCGTGTAGAGAAGAGAAAGTTCAAAGGCTGTGGACTGCACCTGAAGAAGATGCTTTTGGATGGGAATCTTCTAAATTCTGCAGACTCCTAATTAGCAGTTATTTTTACAAAAGATCATACATTTGTCTTAATTCAGTGTCCAGGAAGATATTTTATTTCAGACCTTAAAATTTTATGCAAAATCAGTCAAAAGCAACACATCCTCATGAAAAGTCTCATTTTCAATGAAACATTTTGAATAAAACACCTGTCTTTAAGATAAACCCTTGTAGAAACATTCATGCTTTCTTACATATCTCAGTCTCTTTACTGTATAAGGCAGATTCAAAATTTATCACCAAATAATCTGCTTAGTCTGGTCCTACATTTTCTGACTACACTAGAATAGAGTCTTTGAAAACAAGGAAAGTCACTGTTAGAGAGGGAGAACCAGCAATTTATTATATTGGCATTCCTAGTCAACATCAAATTATAAAATTAAACAAAGACTGCCCTTGGAAGTAAGCATTCAGGAGTTCAATATTTTTCATCTCAATGATATGCTGGTCCACTTCTATATATTTTATGTATATGGTAGAAAAATGTGGGCACACACAAGCAGTTAAATGATCACTAGTACAATTAGCCATAAGCTGGCAAGCATGACAATGTTTTTCTTGTCCACTAATTGCTAAATGCAATTTTGTTTCAATTACTGATTGCACATTACACAGGAGTGTTGAAGTCAAGACTGGCTGTTCCACTGATAACACACCTTGTCTGACAAAAGCCTTCATGGCTCATTTCTCTCATCTTGTTCAAGTGTATATAGCTGATTTCAGATGATTCCTCTCTATTTCAGGTGCAAAACTTCTAAAATTATAAATACTCAGGCCAAAAGCAGTAGCTTTATAGACCTGGACTCCTTCATCCGGTTTTCACCGAGCTTTTTCAGACAATAGGGCAGGAATTACATTACTTCAACTTTTTCATTGAAGGATGCCAATCTTGTAAAACACAAACTGCCGTGGGAAAAGTAGAAAACAGAGAGGATGTAATTAACTGAGTGCTAAACAAGTTGCACGCATTTCCGACACTTCCAACACCCCTTAAGTAAAACCAAACACAGGTTCTCAACCAAACACAAAGATTGCTCAACAACTGCTAAGTATTTTTAAGGACAGAAAACCAGAAGAAACCTCATGAATTTATACATTCAGTCCTGTGCTTTTATGGACTATCTTTTTTAAGGGAACTTACAAAGTCCATGTTCTTCCTACTCGAAAGCTCTTGAGGAGCTCACTCCTTAGGAACATCTTCCCAAGGTTTCTTACAGCTATCCATTTCCAGATAGATACACTTTGTACGAAACTGAAAGTTTCTTCTCTCTGTGTATTTACCAGCTCTCAGCACATGGACTTTCCAATTCTCTGACCCTTGCCTTTCCTGCAGGCCCTCTTCTGCAACACTTCCAATTTTAATTACTTTTTTTTTTTAAATATCAGCTTTTAAAGACGAGGCTGTGGGTACAGCAATCTCCTGTTACATTATCATTCCTTAACTAGAATGTTGTGTGATCACACTTTCATCTGGTTTGTAATGTCACATTGGTCCTTCATGACTTCTTTTATGATTACCACACTCTGATGCTCTTCAAGGGATGTACTTACTACCCATGAAAGAAGAAATTAATGGTTTTGATTCAACATGCACTGTCTTGCACCTTAGACCAGTCAGTGCTATAGATTTATTGGGGCTTTTTACTGCTTTAATCCTCAAGGTCATCCAGTTCTTGTCAGAGCATCCTTCAGTGCCTTCCCATACTGACTACAGCTGTTAGAATTGGACTTCTGAGCATATTTGTACTCAAGTCATTAAGGAAAACACAAAAAAATTTGTTCTTTAGAAACTATCTGTAGTCTTAGTAATTTTTTTGAATGTTTATCTGATTGTAAATATTGTTGTGCTTGGGCAGTAGTGTACCCTAAGGAAAAAGAGTGCAGTTGTGCAGCTACAGCAGAGTAGAAACACTGAAACTGTAATGTCTGGGGAATTTTTACTTGGAGTAGACATGCAGAAAAGCAGAACACTGGATAAGAAGGGTAGAAAGGCTTACTGGAACTTAAAGATTTAATCTCCCAGTTTTAAAAAAAATTATCGGAAACTGTAGATTAATTTCCACTGATCAATATTATTGTTGTATCTGCCTTCAAACAGGAACTACAATGATTTAGATCAGTATCTAGTTGGGCCATCTAGTTTCTCTGCAATTTCTGAAAGCACACTTGGTAAGATACCCTGAGAACACTATTTTCAAGTTTCCTCTTGTAATCTCTACATCTCCCTCTGCAGCGTGTATGAGAATTTGGACTGCTTGAGAGGTCGTCCAATTAAATGCAAAAACTGTGCAATTTATGTCAAAATGTATCTCTTCCACTTTTACTTCCTTCAAACCTAAGATGTTCACAACACGACAAACAAACTGAAGCAGGAAAACAGACCAAACTATTCACTAATCTTATTTATTTTTATGAAATTTATTATTATTTATTATTATTAAAGTTTAAAAATCAATTTAAGGTCTTATTTAATTAGGCGACAGAAAATCACTGAAAGCAGGAATGGAAATGAGGAGTTGCGCGTGTGCAATAATAAGTTAATAAGTTGAAGACGTCAAGTGAGCTTCTGCTATAACAATGCAACTTTGGCAAAACAAATTTATTACAGATTTGTCAGATCTGGAATACAGCTGCCTAAAACAAAAGTTTCAAGACAGAGACTGGTCAACCTGTACATGCAATAAACTATCCATGTGTATTTGTCACTGCTGGAAACATCCTTTCCTAGTCCAGACTAGGTCATTTATTTTCAGAAAGATGTTATAAGGGTTTGGGGCTTGGTTTTTTGTCCCCCTTTTTTTTTGCTGCAGCTGGGTAGTCATGCAGTCTGGTGAAAGTGGAAAAATTTTATAGATTTGAGAGGCTGCCCTGGGTATGCTGCTGGGGAACTGGTAACATTCAGTCTACCCTTACCCTACTATAAATATAAGACCCAAAGTGCAGTAAGTTACCTACTACTTACAATGCAACAAGTACACATGACGAGAGGCAGGAATTGCGTCATCCATGAGCTGTGAACCCATGGCATAGCTTTTTTACTACTTGCATGTATAGCCATACTATAGACTATCTCATGTCTAAAATATTATTTTAAATAACTAGTACTGTTTTAACTGACTGCACACATAGTGTTTGAGTGAGGCATACTCCATCTTATCAAGTATAGCACTGCACACAAACAGCACAATATGTTAACTAATAAAGAGACAAAACAACTTTTTCAGAGGCCAAACCAGCACTAAAGGACTAGACATGACAAGCAGTTATTTGTTTCACTGATCTGAAAGTAAGGAACAGAAAACCCACAATAAAATGCATTGCTCCTCTTTTCTTAAGTACCTTTTTTCTACAGAGTAATTACAAATAGAGCTAAACAAACTCTGTAGTATTCCAGTCATGAGATGCTTGCATTTGTACCCCCAAGGATTCAGCCTCCAAGGTCTGTAGATGAAAGTTTCCTTGGAAGCTCAGTTTCCTAATCCTGTTGCCATATGAACTTACTACCTCCCACAGCCAAATCCTGACTTGGCCAGACTTTAAAAGTAGACATGCTTAAGACTCCTCCACCATAAACTTCCCATGGCAGGGTAGAATTTAGAGCTTAAGATCAGAAAATCTTGAGTTCATAGTGATTAAAAACTCAAAACATAATTTTTAAATCAACTCAAGACAACCAGGGAAGATGAATAATATATGAAATAAATGAAACATTCGTGTAAAATATTTCCCCAAACCTTGAAACCCTTGAAAGCAATTCCTTGGTTCTGTGCTCAGCTGTAATTAACTCAGCAGCAGTTGACAAATTCTGGGTAGTCAAATTATTAGTCTTTCCAAACCAAACAAAAAAAAAAGCCTTTTTCTTTATTCAGTCTTACTTATTCTTAGCAATATATTCTCCTCTTACACATCCTTCAGACAGTATGAGCAGGACATGATTTGAATATACACTGGAGAATGAAAAGGCAGATGTAGGATTTCTTTCTTTCCCAGTCTAGTTTCTCACTGGAACTCTACTACAGAAAGTGATGCTTTCCCTACACTCTACCTTGTGGCCTTTGCATAAACGCTTGCACTGCTCTCACCTCTGGCAAGGTACTAGGGAAACAGCCTGTGACTGCAGTGTTTATATATCCCTACAAACTGTTCCACAGCGTCAAAAAACAAGCATCGATTATGGCAGCAGAATAAAAAACAACTGCTACTAAACAATATAAGAAAGTATTTCTCCAAAAGGAAACTAACAAAAAGGTCAGGATAAAAGTCATTAAAAAATCCATGATTCAGAGCACACAGCAGAGCTCATTCTGCCACCAATCAGCCTAAAAATACAAACACACTTCAGAATTAGAAAGCAGTAAAAAAAGATTAGATAGAAAGGTCACCCCTAGAAAGCAATGCACCTCTGCAGGTCTCAGCAAAAGCAGAAAGTAGAAGTTAGGAATTAACAGACCTGCAGGTACCAGAGCCCACAGTAACCAATGTGATCATGATGAATAGTTGCACACAAGCTACTAACCCACGCCTGACATCCTCTGCTGCACGACAACAGCAGTAGCTGCCAGGAGCTCATTACCTTCTTCTAATAGTTAGCTCATGCCCACAGTGGAAGGAAATTAATTCTGAACTGAAAAATGAAGTGTTTCCAAGCAGAAGTGTCATTCCACAGCAGATGATTTTGTGCCCCAAAGGCACAAGCCCACATTAATTTCATGGTACAGCTAGGAAAATGTGCTCGGACTGACTGCAGGCAGCAGGTAGGCAGGAGGGCAGAGACTTTCAGGAATCCACAGTACAAATTGCATTCTCTTCATCATGTTGCACAACCAACAGAGGATGTTTCTATCTACTCTGTCTTCCTCTTACTCTTCTATCTACTCTTAAAACCAAACTTCTTAAACTTGAATAGTCATATTTTTAAGGTTTTAAGTGCATAAAAAATATAGGGAAACATCTCACGTGTAGTTTTTAAATGTGCTAGAGAAGACAAACACTAAAAAAAAATAGACTCTCAACTATCATATATGTTTCAGAAGTATGTCCCTTGAGGGTTTCAAAGTAATCCTAAAACTTAAACCCAATATACAATCCTTCATATACTTTAGGCACTGCTATATGCAAGGTCAGAATTACTTAAGGTTTATCAATGCACATACTGCCTTATGAAGCATCCAAACAGTATTGCACTGGTCTCAAATAAATCTGCACCACTCTAGACTCAAAATTTGTAATCCTGTGTCTGCTGTTGGCACTTCTATATCTGAGGAAATTTTTTTTGCTGAGCATTGAAGGTCTTGGACAGAAGGCACTGGAATTCCTCCACCATACATTAGAAACAGTTCTTCCCTGTTATCTAGTCAGTCATGCAGGTATTGCAAAAAATAATGTCATTTCTAAGTAATCCCACAAAAGACTAAGGTGATGCTGCTGATTGCTGCAACATGATAGTCACTAATGGAAACTAATGGAAACTGTACTGACAGTGGTTCAACAATGATCAAGGTGAGGCTGAAGAACTCACCTGTGAGAACTTTTGCAGGACCTTTTCTTTGAACACTGACAAAGAGCTGTCATTTCCAGATTCAGTGAAACGGCACGGATAGGAAGTGCAGCAGACCTGGCAGTTAAACTACATCCCTAGACATTTTTAGAGCACTCTGAAGGTGCTGCTGAGACTGTTCTGACTGTATCCATCAATGACAGCATCCACAAGCCAAACTCTTACAAAACATTCCCTTTCAGGGTGGCTTTGCTGTTGTTCCACGAAAGAGTTATATAAGAGAGATGATAAATTCACAGTGATGATTTTAACTTTATTAAAAACTCTTTCAAGATTTCATAAATAGCTTAATGAACCAGTGGGAAGAAATTATTACCTGAGAAACGTTATCCTCCAAAACAGCATTTGATAAGGCCCATTTATTAACAAGCTTTATGCAGCATCACTTCTCCTGTCCTTTTCCTGTGTTTAATGTCCTGAAGATGGAATGATTTAGTCTAATTTAGGGATTAATTTAAGAAATTAATTTTGTAAAATACACTTACTTGCCATACTCAGGTGGTCAAATCAGCTCATCTCACAGCCCTTTCTAGTTTTAAAGTGCAAGAAATTACCTACCTACTGAAACTACTACAAAAACATGCCAAATTTTTGAACAAGTCAGTAAATAACTTAGATTGCCACTGTATTTCAAATGACTGTAGGTGGTAAAACCAGAGAAAGTCTCAAGGCAAAGTTATCCTCTCCTTAATACAATTCATTCTTTGAGGTCTTCTTTGCTTGGCTTTGCAGTACCCAAAGTAAAATGTGTAGTCTGTTGTAGGATGTACAGTTTTGGTATTTCATTTTAACATTCAAATAACATCACTACATTTTTAGGAATAAGCTTAATTTGAAAAGGACAGTCATTCTCAACCTGGTTAGGTCAGAAGGTAGCGCTACACTCTGTTCCTGCACAGGAAAAGACCTTCCCACTTTTCAGGAAGCTCCATTCTACAAATTATTTGCTTATGTCTTGATACACTACCATTCTAACCAGGTTTGTGCTGTAGAAACTGATGACAGATTGCTACTTCAAGGAAACAAAAGCCTTCTGTAGGGTCTAGTAGAGTTTCATTTCAGTAAGTCACATAAAAAAAAACCCAAAGAAACTATGGAGTGCACAGAACTTGGAGAGGGATGCCAGAAGGGAAAGAAAACTGACCTATTGTTTCCTCTCTGGTGCTATGACTGAGTGCAAATGCAAAGAAGAAGTACCTGACATTATTTAACAAGAACTACAAGCTTCAGAGTGGCTGTGTAGTGCCCAAGATGGAGTGGGAAGTGTGTTCAGCTAAAAGCTCCCAAAGTAGGCACCAGTGCATGACATTGCCAACACTCTGGTAAAAGATCTAGGAAGGAGAATGAAATGCACAGGGAAGGGAATGACTGAAAACAACGAGCAAAAGTTTCCAATAAGCGAAACTAAAAATTTTAAATTTGTGAATTCAGTGAAAACAAAACAAATACCATCACCCTGACCCATCTTTAACTCTGACTTTTTCCCTTTCAGGGTGGGAAAAGAACCTAATAAAAGAAGCTTTGATGACTAATCAGTTTTAGAGATACTCTCTGCTCACTTTAACAATGAAAATAGTTTGCTTTCATAGACCTGAGGCAAATTAGATTCTATTAGTGATCAGTTCAATCCCTTAATGCTCCCTAGTCTATGACGGATTTCTGCATATGAGGGAATACATTCCAATAGCAGAGCTTTGCACAGTATTTGAGGAAGCAAAAAATTAGCAATTCCTGAAGATCAAAGGCCCATTGTGCTGTTGGCACTACTGCTCCTGTTAAAAATAATCTCCAAAATGAGGATTACTTTAATGTTATGTGTCATCACTGTTGCTATGATAAAAACAAACAAACAAACCCCCCACAAACAAACAGAAACCAACCAAACAAAAAAACCCCAAAAAAACCCAACCCCAAAACCCTGCCAAACTGAGTTACCCAGACAGTGAGCAATTCCCACATATTCTGTTTCACTTTAGCAAGCAAAATATTAAGGACACTCCCCATTGTTGTTAATGAATCATACCTGTAATTGTATCAGCTATGATGAACTGTTCATAACTAGCTGATGCAGGATTAAAGCACTCCAAGGATATTCAAACTAAAAAAAAAATAAATCTGTAGGAGATGCAAAATTATGTTGATTATTCTTAAAAAAGGAATAGCCTTCCTTCTCTCAATTTGTACTAGACTGCTGTGCATTCATGAGATAGGACCCATCAGGTACACTGAAAGCCAGAGCTTACTAACAGAAGTCTTCCCCAAATCAAAGCATCAGAGCGTCTGGAGTTAGAAACAGCTGTGAGGAATAACAGAATTTCTCTCCACCATCCCTGCCCTGTCAGCCAGAGGAGAACAGAAGAGGCTAAGGTTTAGCAAAACATTAGATAGGTTGATACAAACTATGGTTCCAGCTAAGAGGAAGTTACATGTCTTACTTCACCCCACAGAACTCAGTGGTTGCAGAATCATAGTCTTAAACTGATGTGGCTCTGGAGAGTGAGGAGTTCTCATTCCACCTCATGCATCAGTCCTCCTTGAATGATTCTCTGGCATTCAGAGTAACCACTGCGTCAGTTATCAAATCAGAAGGATAATAAATGGAGACAGGTATCACCAAAAAGGCCACCTCTCTCCACATCTGTTGAAGTGCAAGTGAAGAATCCTTGCTACTCCACCAATCCCATTACCAAATGTCTCAAACTGAAGCTGCGCAACACGCGTAATGTTCCACCTCTGAGGACAATACTCTGCCTAACCATGTGGTCACATGCTGCATCCGAAATACCACCATACATCCACTACATTTTGCCAGTTATCCTTGACAAGCATTGCAGACTTTAGTATGGCCAATATGGAACTGTGTAAAAAGAATAGCAAAATGTTGAAAACTGAGAAATCGAGCATTTTCCCAGTAAAAGTGCAAATTTAATTTTATGTACTATAACTTATTAAACATTAATATTACACATTTTTCCCCAGCTTAAGAAAAATCAGCTTCATATTCAGGCAAGGAACAAACTTTAAAAGATTTAACCTGGAAAGGAAGTTCCTGAACTTCTAGAATGTGTATTTTATTAATAAACCCACCTGCCCTTACAGTGGAACCCAAGACAAATGCAAAGAAAAAACAATACAAGCATTCTAAAATGGCCTAAAAATCATTGCAGTTTACTTTTTTCTCTCCCCTCTCCATATAAAGTGAATAATCTTCACAGAGCTGCAATCACAACCAATAGGTTTTGTAATTATCAAGTGTCTTGGCTTCACTGAGCAATTAATCACCTGCAAACACCATTCACTGCCTCACATCCTCCTCCACTGTGATCATTATCCCATAATTAAACAAGATGAAAGTAAACAATGTCATAAGAGCATAAATATCATTTTATGCAGTGCGGTTTAAAAAAAGAAAAATGACTGAATGAAAATCCAAAACATGTCATCCCACACATTCAAAGATGGCAGCATGATCAAGAGAGGTATCTAGAGAAAAAGCATTCAAAATGAAAAGTGCCAGCTGGCAAACTTACAGTATTCATAGTGCAAGGCAGATTACAGATTTAAAAAAAAATAAATAAAAAGTACAGCCTATAATATGTGTCTGCTGTAGAAACAGTTTTGGGCCTTTCCAAGCTTAACCAATGCAATATCTCCTCCCTGTAATTGCTTGGGTTAACAATACAGAAATGCAAGTCCTCAATCTTTGTTCATTTTGAATTCTGAGTATGCCATTACTTATTAATCCCTCTATATTTCTTTTATGAAGCGCTTCGGTTAATGATCCTATGCTATATCAGGAATGATAGTGCATAAGGAAAATGAAGACATAAAAGCACACTTACAAAAATAGCTCAGAACTTTGCAGAATTACATACCCACATATTTACTGAAACGAGTGACCTTCATAAAGGAAGGCAATTGTATAAAGTCATAAAGATACCCACCAGCTATCAGAATATAACAGGAAAGTACATTTTTTATCTCGGGTTTTGTTACCTGAAACAACAGAGTGACTTAGACTGCATCAATCTAGAGCTCAGTGCATTTAGTAATACCAGTATCTGACTGGCAGGTTTTGGTTTATCTGGTACGAACAGCACACCAAAATGACTCAGGAAACTACTAGGTGACTGGCTGGTCATAAAAATGACCTACAGTTAACCTTAGGATAGCCACACACATTCATGCCTCCAGATTTTTGGCACAGAGGAATTAACATTCAATGGCACAACTCTTGTTTTAAAGACTGAGCTGTCATTTTTGCACCTTTCACTCAAGCCATTATGCAGGGAGAATAACACATCTCAACATGAAAACATGAAAAGAGAACCCATGCTGTCTGCCAGCCTGACATGATCTTCTAGAACACCAAAGAGATGCTACCACGCAAGACTTTAGTGAGGCATCATCCGAAACACTTTTGAATCAGGTCACTCGAGTTTAAAAAATAAATGTCTGAACTGAAAAAGATGCAGAGAAAGGATGTGAGAATAATCAGAAAAGCAAAGAGCACATTTTTAACAGAGATTACAAGCTTGACTTGTTTAGTCGTGTGGACTGAAAGCCAGGAAAGACCAGGATTCCTCCTCCAGCATAACCACCGGGGAGGGAGGAAGCACGATTAAGTCCAAGGACAAGAACTGCAGTGGAGTAAATGGGTGTAAACTTACTCATTAAGAAGCTTAGCCTGGAGATGAGAAGAGGATTTCTAAACAGGCTTAAACTTGAGACTGATTACTTTATGACAGGCATTATATGAGATGCAAAACCAGGGATTGGAGTCAAAAGCCATTACATTTTCATAATTTGCTGACTTTAAACAGTTCAAATTAGGGCTTCGTTCTCTCTCAGTAGGTCAAAAAAGGGGCAGATGGGCATCCTCAGGGCTCCTGCCTCCTCTAGGCACACTCAGCTCAGCCCACCATCCAGGCCGCTCAAGGACTCTGGTCACCACCTGAAGCCCAGTTCCTTACTTGGACCTTCTGCCCAGCTCCCAGGGAACCAGGAGGGCAGCCTGCATTGCCATCTAAACCATCCAAGGGTCTGTACAGGCCATGGCAAAAATCTTTGAGTTCCTCAATAGCTGGAAAAATGTTCAACATCAGTGCAGCACACTACAGTCTGCAACACCACCAGGAAAGCTTACTTCTTTCACACTTTGCTTCAGACTTCTGGAAGACTGCATGCTTCAAGCCATTTTACAGACTGTACACATCTTCAAGTTTTGAGTTGTTTCTCAAAAGCCCAAAGGAATAATAAAGAAAAAAAAATCTGAAAATTCAAGCACAGTTCTGCGACACAGGATGAACTCTGTATCATAAGGTTAGTCCAACACCATAGAATGACCTGCATTCTACTTTCTTTTTCATATAAAATGGCACAACTTGCATAATACAACTTCATTAATTGGATGGCTGTATGAAATTGGGCAATACTTGTCATCTCCCTGTATGCAAGACCAAGCATGTAGCAGCAGGTGCTGCAATGAGAATGTTATTTCACTGTGATTATTACTAACAGGACTAGATGACTAATTGAGTTAAAGAAATAAAATTAAAGAAAACAGAGACCATCCATGTTTCTGGCAAAGTACCACCACTCTTCACTGTCAGTGCTTGGGTACTCAACACTGCTTAAACAAGCTGGGGTTAACGTATACCGCCCTAATATCTTCACTGGTTTGCTCATACCTAGGGGAGCTGGCCTTGCTGTGCAACAGAACTAAATCATTCCTGAGTCTTATTAGTAAGCAGCCTAACAAACCCCTAAAGGAGGAACAATTTCCAGTCATGATAGGGTTCTTCACAGCTGGAATGCAAGGGCTAGCAGTGCCAGCAGCAATGCAGGGAAAACTGTGGGAAGAGACCCTGTCTGAATTTAAAACTGCCATAGGTAAAATAAATAACTGTGGACTACCACATCTAGCAAAGGCAGGGGCAGCAGCACAAGAAAGGTGGAGAGCAGCACAAGTCTTGCCCAGGACCTTCAGATATCATGAGGCAACATAAGTCCTAGGATACAGTAGTCCAGGAGCTGTAGTTTGCCCATCCAGCATGCTGGAATGATACTTGGTTGAGAGATGCCACAGAACCAAATGTGATCATTAAAAAAGCTCATGGGAAAGTATTTGCACCTTATAGCTGTATTATTACACTCAAATTTCTGAATAGAAAAGCATATCAATTACTATTTAATAAACAAAGCCATCCTCAGTCCTTTACTCAAGCCCCAAAACAATGAACCATGCTGGCCCTTTCTGCAGGAGCTGCCCCACTGTCTCCGACTCCCCGAGAGCTGTTCAGGAACGTGTGCCAAGGAGGGGGGCAAGTGGCTGAGGAGCCATACTTTGGATGCTCTCTAACAAGAGCAGTGTGTCACAGTGAGACACAAGGAGAACAGCTGTGACTCATTTCACTGTCTACTGAACATGAAATGAGTTTATTTCCATCTGTGATAAACTGTGCTACCTCTGTGATATATATTAGGCATTGCTGCTACCATGTCTTCTAATATCATGGCAAAAATTAAAGATTAAGCAGCAGTGACTTCTCCAGTTTCTGCTGCATGAGAAAATGACACAGTGTTGGCTGCTCTGGTCTCATTTCTAGACTCAATGATCAGGCCTGCAAAAACAATGGAGGGACAAGTATTGGTCTATTATTTGCCAAAATGCCCGACAATGACATCAAGGGTTTGCTCACTGTGAATTCCCAGCTGGGACACAGTGAGGGAGGTGCAAGTCCAATTACTAGGAAAAGAAGTATTTTAGTAGTTACTCAAAACATGCATCATTCTTCTAGTGCCAGAGACCTAATAGCCTGACTTTATCCAATCCTTCTTTCAAGGACTGTAGTAAATCTTGCAGTCCCAGGAGCTGAAATACATGAATCCCACGAGCATTTCAAAGTCAAGCGTGGGTCCCTCATTATGTTCCTTCACTCAACTTCTGCAGGCTAAAAATGACACATCCTTACAAGTTCCCTTAAACATCTTTCTACCACACAGACCTAAGGCAGTCCCAGGCCCCACAGCAGTGAATGCTGCCTGACTGAGTATTAGTGCCACAGAGGTGATGACCAAAGAGACACCCTCATACATTTGTCAGGTTAAAAGTCTCCATGTGGCTGATCTGCCATATGAGAGCAAAAATGGGATGGCATGCAAAAATCTAATGAATATATACAAATTTCTGCAAATATTTAACGAAGTGGCATCAAAATTAATAGCAAAATAATACCACAAAACTAAATATTTTGACAGTCAAACAGTTGGCTTCATTTCCACTGTCACCCTTCTTAGGCAATTATTATGTCATTTCATGTCTTAACAGTCAAAACAAGTTTGTGTTAGGACACAAACAGGTAATGGGCTGCTTTTCTTTCCAATTCTGAATTGAAAAACATGAAATATTGTGATTTCCAGTACAGTGCAAGTTTCCATTTGTGGCTAACTCAAACTGCCAAATCTTGGCAAGTCAGTATCTCCCTTCTCCTTGAGAAGTAAGTATAGGTGCTTTTAAAGAAGAAATAAAGCTTCAACAGAAATTCTCAGCAAGGTTTCAGAGTTGTGTGCATTTGTGCTATAATTGTGTCAGTAGTATACTTGTTTTATTTCAATTGTAACAGAAAGTAATCAAAAGTAACAAAAGAAAAGAATTACTTTTTCTCCAGAGTGGTACATTTAATGGGTCTCAGAAACACAACCTTGTATTTCCCTTCCCTCTTTGAGCAAATTCCAAAGGCGTGACAGATGTGGTATAGCTGTAGGAGGTTCCCAAACTGTGATGCAGTTGTACCACAATGTACCTCGAAGTGGTACCCAAACACTGCCCCAAGTGCCTAACATCTCTTTCTGAGCACAAGCACAGCTAGGCACAGGGCCAGGAGCCACTGCTGCTGACAACAGTAGCATCTTTGCAAATCTAATTCAGGAAAGACAATTTTTTTAGTGTAGGACTGGAAGTCACAGGCTTCTGAAGCTTAATTGCAGTCTAAAAATGATTCCCTGAGCATCCTCAGATATATCACTATCTTTTACCTATCTTATACCTGCCTTTACTTTTCCTCACAATTTTATCTTGGTGCCTTTTTTAGCTAGGCATAAGGTAAGATTTCACATAACCAAATCCAAACACCTTGAAAATAACAATCTTTGTTCTTCATTAATTTTCATAAAAAGGTGAAGAGACATTGGACCAAGCATTCATCCTGCTTTTGTATCACACTGCACTGGTTTCTTAGGAATTAGAGCTGAATTTCACAGTGTCACTAAAAGCAATTTTAAAAGGAAAATCAAATAACCAAAATGCAAGGGTCAAATATTGTGGAAGTATTTAGACATTTACACTACACTCCAACCAAAATGTAGTTTACTACCAGAGGACCAGGACACAGCAGTGCTTGCAGAGGGGAAAAATGAAAGTCCCAAGAAGCCCACTTCTTTATGGGTTAGGCAAGACCCTAGCAGACAGTGACAGAGTGATGACAAATATATTTAATTTTTTGACATTTAACTAGGAATATTTTTACTCAAACTTGTTAGATACACAGGCAAAGGCCTGTATTCAAGCTTGGGTAATTGAAAGTAAGGTAAAGCCCTGCGCTTGGGAAGGACTGCCTTCCCTCAGGGAAATCCTGCTATCCTTGCCTATTTCAGAGGCCAAAAATTTTCTCAGGAGAAATTATTTTTATGAGCCACCAATGATTCATCCTTGGCAGAGTGATTTAACTTTAGTCAGCAAAGCTGAACTCTAGCAAGAAGAGGAAAATCACTCTGGTCTTTCTGTCATTTCAGTGGCAGAACTGAATACCTTCTTGCTAGCAAGTCCCCTCTAGAGCATCGTTGGATGCAAGGAACACTACAAATACAACTTATCAAGGACACACCAACTCTGGCAGTAGGAAGCTCATTAAGGGGAGTACTATCATCATTTGACAGGTAGTCCCACCCCCAGGATTTTCTGCAGCACAAAGCTCCTACTACTCAGCTTGTCTCCAAGGGTTTAATTACCTTCTGGAAATGAAGCATGGTTGTACAGGGGAAACTTCTGGGAAGGATTCAGTTTCATACGAATCAGTTAAATCCCAGAGGCTTTACATGTGCTAAAAGGTTTTAAAAGACCATGTAATTTTGACAGTGGGCTGTTTAGCAACAGACGTTTGCTGTATAAAAATCATTATCTGATTTAGTCTTTTATTATCTTTGTCACCACTCCAGAGAAATGGGATGAAGTAATACCATCACAGTTGCTGTTTTAGAAATGTACAATATATATTCAATATTATCAAACACCTCTTTCATAAGACCAGGTCTATTCTGACTTTAGCAAAAATCATTAGAAGAGGTTTGCAGCTAAAATTATTTAAATATAGAAAAGATCATTTGCTGAGAAGTACTAACAGCAGTAAAGACAGCATGTCAAAGATGATGACTCGCACAGCTAATCCCCATGTATCACACTGCATATTTATCCCTTGATATAATAAGATCTGTGTTTCTCTAAATAAGAATTCATCAATGCTAATATCACTGGCAGAAAGAGGACAGAGAATTTAAATCTTGTAAATAGGCTTTATAAATTATATCAGGGGGTTTTTTCTTTCCATCTAGCTTCCATTCCAAAACACATCTGTCACAATCCAATAATACAGTAATGCTGGCAATCTACAGTAGAGGTGATGTTAAAAAAGACACCACCTTTAACTAGAAGACACGTGCCTGATGAAGCCCATTCATCACTGCAAACTCCTTCCCAATCTCACACGTCTTGGGGTACCTGAGTATACCTAGGTGAGGCATGGCCTTCACAAAGCCCAGTCCAGATTTTCAAACATCTTTGGTGGGTGCACAATTAGCATGTGTCTACAGAGATGCTGATCCACAGCTTCCAGATCCAAGTTGGCTCAGTGGTAACTCACAAGCAATGTGCATTCAGGTCAGTACACACTAACAGCTCATTCTCGCTCTCCCCAAAACTTTATGCTTCCCAGTACGTTCCCCTTCTATAGTCCAGTTGCAGGGGATAAGTAAGAAGGCCTCATATTTTCACTTCCAACTGGTGGATCAATCTCAAGTGTTTGGTAGTGAAATCAATACCTACACCTTCCTTCCCCTTTCCCAGTCATCTTTGGTTGGGCTTGCAAAGCCCTCTCTTCTGTGGTGGGGGGAGAAGAAGACGACATCCCTCACTTGCCATCCCAGGACAGCACGGTTACCTCAGTATCCCCTTTCACAGACAGCCTGGTGCAGCTCATAAATATTAGGGTGCCCACGCATTCAGTGGCCACCTGTGCAGTAAGCAAGGTTAATGCCACGCAGCAGAGAGTGCAGAAAATGGAACGAAGTTGTTCAGGTGGCCAAGGGCAGACAGGTTTCTGTCAGAGGTTCCCCAGCCTTGCTCTAGCATTTCTCATAACAGCACCTGACTTCCGCACACCGCAAGAATCGCAATCTATTTATCCTTTTTCCTAATGGAAACCACAGGCCTGCCAGATTCATATCAATAAAGGGAAAGAAACTGTTTGCTGAAGTTAAGGAGATGAGCTGGAAGACAGCTGAGTTGAAATGTTTGCTAATGCAAATATTTCAGCAGTCTACTAGAGGAGTAGTGCAGAGAGTCCTGCTCCTTAAAGTAATTTGAAATAAGCTAGAAAAGTTTCAAATATAACATAAACATGACACTAATACCAGAGTAGCACAGATCTTGGAACTTGTGCCTCTCAGAAAACCTGTCCTTAAAACAGTCTCCTTTAATGTGGTTATTTAATTCCTTAAACTCAGACTAATAGAGAATGCTCTAATTTTCAATGTATTTTCAATGTATTTTAGAAATCAGGAAAAGTAGGTTTTGAAACAGCAAGAGAATCCAGACCCAAGTGATCTGCAGATATATTTCGCTGTGATTTGTTACAATTTTCTAATTTCATTTTTTAATTGCTTTAAGGTAAGGACTGCCAATCGTATGAAGATTCAGTGAATGTGCCTTCCATAAAATACTAACTCTGTAACTTGAGACGAAAGGGGAGGGTTTCAACCTGCTCTATGTTCCACAGAAGAACCCATTCACAGTCATCTCCTCTTAGGATTAATGCCTACTCATCTCTTTGCCATACCATGAACCAACCAAATGGAAATTAATCCAGATTATCTATTAATTCCTCAGTGCAACCACTGATCAACTCTGGAACTGCTCTGTCAACCCAAAGCACTAAAGGATCTGGCTCCAAATGCTTCACTGCATGATGAGGAGTGAAAACATACCTAAGCTACTTTTTCCATTTCAGAATTTTGAAAAATTAATAGCTTATACTGCTTCATGTAATCATCCAAGGCCCCCAGCATCAAAAAAGAAGGCAAGGGAGAAAATTATGTTTTTCTTGCTATAAATCATCACAGAACTGGTATATCCTGGCAAAACATCTTCCAGTATAAATTGGTTTTAAACAGCAGTACTTGCAGAAGTGGACTACCCTATATCACGTCCAAAAGCAAATATAAACATCAGGAGAAAAACTTACAAAACTGCTGAAGTTGTTAAATATTTATTTTTCTTTTTTTCCTTCAACTTCTATTTTTTCTTTTAACTGTTTTTATTTGTGTATTTGAGGGGACATAACAAAAAAGGAAGGCATTTAAATATGAGCTTGAAATTGCATTTCATTATGTTTTATGTTTTGCTAGGAATGGAATTACTTCTTCCACTAAGTCCACATCTGAGTTACTGACAACCCATTCTCAGCATACTAATTTACAGCTAATGATGACACAGTAGGTGAGACTGTTTCTAGATACTAGCTAAATACTCATCAAAATGGCTTAATTAAAAACATCAACTTGTCACTGTACAATTTTTCCAGCTTAAAAAAATTCCCAAAACAACACATGATGGGTTGAAACTGAAAAAATACAACTAAAAAAAAGGAACAGACTCACTCTTACCTCAGGTTTCCTCCCACCCTTGCTGCATTTAGCATAACAATCTACAGTACATTGAACCCTTTGTCCTATTGTCCCCCAGGACAGCAACAGATAAAGCCATTATAAATTCTAAATATAGCATTCTAGATATAAAAATTAAACAACAGTTACATAGAACTGCATATTCTTACAAATCAATACCTATTTTGTACAAGAAAAATAGCCATAAAATTATATAGTTAATCAGTTTCTGGTAAATCAGTATTTCAATCCACATCAGGAAAGCCGAAAGGTGAGAAAACTCAAGATAATGAAAAAGGGACAACCTGTGTTGCACTTAGCAGACATTCCTGAGAAGAATAAACACTTACCATTTATTACCCCCCATTTATCATACATCTCTTCTACTCTATGGCTAAATGGAAACCACTTTGTTATTACACAGTAGCTATTATTTAGCTTTTACATTTCAAATTAGTTTAATATGAAGGCATAGAGGTTCAGATTTGTGCAAATATGGGAACCACTAGTTCCTGTGGGTTTCTTTGTCACTGTTTCCTAAATGTAAGGGGAACTCCAACGAAGAAATAGCAAAGGGATGGACAAGGGAACGACTCAAACTGAACAGCAAGCTGATTTGTGATCTTTCTAGAGTAAAAGAACAGTTTATGAGCAGAGCAGAAGGACCCCAATCAACTGGTCAGGAATTTTCTCCTAGTAATTTCACTGCTTACATAGCATGACATGCCCCTCACTTTCATGGAATAACAATGAAGATGTATACAGAAGAACTGACGAAACTGGTTGGCAGAAGATGCTCATGCACAAAGCTGTAGTTCAGTGCTAAACACCTTCCTGTTGCAGCTCAGGTGCAAGAATGCATTGCAAACAAGGATGGTGAAGCATGTTGTCACCCCAGCTGAACTTTACACTGGGTTACAGCGCAATGACTCTCTGAACCAGCAACACACATGCAGACTTGGCTGCTTGCAGTCCCTACGGACAGCAGTCGTCTGTGTCCAGAAAGGCTGCACAGCTGCTCCCTGCTCCCTACATGCTAAATGGTGACATCCATTCTTCCCTGTGAAGCACCATGGGGAAGAGAAAACCAGAAATCTACCTCCAGAAGGGCATGCATGGCAGTGTGACAGCAGCCATAAACACTGCTAAAGACTGAGACCATGCCTGAAACTTTTGAACTGGCCAAAGGCAAACCCTGTGCTACACTGGGTTTGGCCCAGCATATACAAAACTGAGGAGTTTTGGGATCTTTCTTACACCCTGCCCTGCATTCATTTTCTCAATCTACTTGTGGCTTCATCAGATGAGAGAAAGCTTTGAAGTCCCTGCTCTCAGTGCAGTTCAGCAGAGATTTGGCTGTCTGGGACTGGCATGTACCCACCAGCACAGTAACTGCAGGCTCAACACAAACAGAAAAAAAGAAACACAAAAAAACCCACAACAAAACAAAAAACAAAATACCAACAAAAAAAGGTCTTTAAAATGAGTCTGCAACAAAACCTTTCAAAAAAGCTTCTTTCATGATGGATTTAAAATCAATAGAGCAGTGCTATTGCTGTAATTATGCATTGATAGTACAGCACTGAAGTACAGGCTGCAATGGGAAGAGAGGCCAAATTCATTCCTGATGTAAGCAAAGAGGTTGTAGAGAGGACAGCAAAAACCATAACCTCTCCTTATGTGCCTCAAACTGACACACAGTGCTCCAAAGATCACTGCTGCTGATCACTCAGATGGCACTATATTAAACCAATAAAGACATAGCAAAATTGAAATGTACCATTTATTCACCTTGTGATTTAAGTATTATTTTAAAGAATAGTTGCAGCCTTAATAGGGTATCTTCAATTTATTCAAAGGGTTTCTGAAATTCTTGCATATGCTCCATTTTTCTGATATAACTCATTTACAGCTGAGGGAAGCCTCCACTTACAAGGCTACAACACTCCTCTTTGTCAGAGATAATAGCAATTCCTACCATCAACATTCAAGCTGTCAGTTAGACAGACATTTGCTATAAACATCTTCATTTCCTTTTATTTTTGCAGACACCTTTAAACAGCAGCACTTCTCAATTCATAAGGCATATTAGTGCTGTTAGTGTAGTGCAACATCTCTCTAGACAGTCTCGCATAAAATTAAATGCCGGTTTAGCAGCTTACAAACCTTACAGCAGTTGGTTTATTCTCCCTCATTATTGTAACAGAGCAATCAAGAACAGCAGACTATCACAGCATCATGTAACACGGCTTCTCTACCAACCCAGTGGCATAAAATTAAATGGCCATCTGAAAGATAAAGTAAAACACTTATTCATACCTGACAGTTTTGTGACACTACTAAGCAAATAACCACTGCAGACAGCTAAAATCAGGAGAGCTCAACTTGCCAAGGGTTAACCTGTTCACGCACCAGGGCCTAAGCTTTTCTCTTCCTTAAGAACTGTTTAATTATGTATACCAAGAGCAGCAGCTCCAACAGGAAAGATTAAAACAGACTCTCTCAGCCTAATGCAAGGACATTTAAACAGAACATTGCAAGGCTACAGACCAATGCCTCCCACATTCATATGGATATCATAAGAATCAGAATGAAAATTTCATCCTCCAATAAAATAAATAAATCTGAAGGGTCTCAGTTATACACTGAGGTAAGGTTTAGAAAACAGCTTTCATACGAAAGCTGAATTTTCTAATCCTTAACATCTCAAGAAGTGCTTAAAAAGTGCTGGGATATTTTTGAAATACCAAAGGGAGTATGCAGCGTGTCCATCATGTGATTTTTTTCCCTTGCATAGAAATAATAAGGTCCTTTAACTTAAAATTGATTTTCACTTGGAACAAAAGCTCTCAGAAGCAAATATTTAGGATGCTTCATGGCACCCCTCATTGTTTATTCCATCAGCAGTTTGCCCTCAATACACAGTTATTGAGAATACTTTTTGAAACAGTCCCAACATAACTCACAAGTGATAGAGGACATCCTTATATTACATGTTTTTATTTCTCCAGTATAATCTGCATTTATCACATTCCTTTGACCAAACCACCTGAATCCTGTCTACCTTGATCAGGATACCTGATCAGGAATGTTTTAACATTCAAAGTTTCTGAGCAATTTGATAGTTAATATTCATGAAAGATGGGGGGGAAAACCTCCACAGATCCATAAAACCCAAACCCATCACCTTCAGATAAAAAAAATTCATTAACTAAAAAGACAACACACAACCCCACCTCCAAATGAACGCCCAAAGCAGCTTTGTCCCTCTTAGAAATACATAAATATGCCATGGGATGGGGATGCACAGCAGGGGCAGGTGCAAAGGCAGTCTGCAGAAGGAAACTGCTCCCTCACAATCCCCAGAGAGGGCTGAGGCCTTGTGGAGCCTCTAAAGAGCAGAAGAGAGTTACCCTGGACTCAGTGTATGGAGCCAAGACATTCTGGCTGATGCTGCAAGCTCTGGACAACACTTTGAAAGCAGCAATAACGTGGCACAGCTTTTCTCCTTTGTGTGGCTCTTTCTTTATTTGACTACTGTACAAGTACTGTAGCAACACATTTGCACCAAGATGAAACAATCATGCATATGAATATGCAGTTCTCTGCAGAAGATGCTAAAATTATTTCTGGACTGCTTTCCTATTCCAGACAAAATCTGCTTAAAGAAACTGAAATTTTCTATAAATCAGCAGAAAGCAAAAATAATTTATATGGACATGTAATCAGATAATAGAGGAAAAAATAGTAACAAAAGCAAAAGAGGTGCATAAAGGAAAGTCATTCTTCTCATGTCCATTTTACCACCTTTCAGCAGAAAAACTCTCAATAGAGATCTTTTTTTTCCACGCTTTCTATCTATCACATTAAATTTCAGAGAGAGAGGAAGCATCTTCAATTTTATTTTACAAGCCCTTTGGAAAAGTAAGATAGATTTCTCAAGCAACAGGAACTCTTTAAGTCTCTTTCATATCTTTTTTTCTCGCAAATAGATGCCTTCAGGGAGCTCCTTCTGCCCTCCCTGTTAAGCCCGAGCACTGATATAAAAATCGGGAGCTCAAGGGCTGACAAGCAGCAGATTCCCAGAAGCCCGGGGTATATTAACATGAAGCTCTCCAGCAAGGTCTCAGAACTTTCCAGTGCAGGGGGTTTTTTATTATTTATTTTATTTTATTTTATTTTTATTTTCTGTAATTTAAGGTGGAACTGCTACAAGTAGAACACAAGCAGTAAGTGGAGGGAAAGGTGCACTGGGAGCTTGGAGCAACCTTCTCTAGACTTCATTAGCTCTGTACTAAGAGCTGCATTTTCCAAGCTCTGTTCACTGTGGGGTTTGTATTAAAAATTAAAACAACAAAAACATAAAGCACTGCACAGAGCCAGTGTAAAAATTATGGCAATGGAGCATGTGTGCTTATTTAATGCAACTTTTTAATAGGCATTAAACAAATTCTAAAACGCAAACTACTCGCAAAGCAGCAAAATCCCTCTCCATGTCACAGTGCAGTCTATGCATTCTGGTGTGTTCTTTTATGAACCCCATTTTAAACATTTAACAGCAACACGGAGCTGCCAAGCACCTCAGTTCCCTGAACAAATTCATTTTAAGTTGAAATGCTGAAATGAAATCAAGGGAAGCCGGTTGATGTAATCTTTTGGGATTTCAGTAAATCTTTTTTTGATAGGGTCTCTCACAGTATCCTTCTGCACAAAATATCCAGCACACGGCTGGATAAAAATGTCATTTGATGGCTGAGGAACTGGCTCATGGGTCAGACACAAAGGATTATAGCAAAAATGAGGTTACATCAGGTGGTGACTGGTCACTAGCGGGATCCCACAGGGCTCCCTTTTAGGGCCAATTCTTGCCAACATCTTAATAGACAACTTGGATGCAGAACTCAAAGGCATCCTAAGTAAGTCTGCCGATGATACTAAACTGGGAGGAGCTGTTGGCTCTCTCAGAGGCAGGGAGGCCCTGCAGAGAGACCTTGACAAATTAGAGGGCTGGACAATCACCAACTGTACAAAGTTTTAATGAAGACAAGTGCTGGATTCTGCATCTGGGATGGGGCAACCTTGGATCTATATAGACCGGAGAACAAGACACTGGAGAGCAGTGCAGTGGAAAGGGCCCTGGGGGTCCTGGTGGATGGCAAGTTGAGTATGAGTCAGCAGTGCCCTGGCAGCCAGGAGGGCCAACCGTGTCCTGGGGGGCATCAGGCAAAGCAACGCCAGCCGGTCAAAGGAGGGGATTGTCCTGCTCTCCTCTGCACTGCTGTGGCTTCACTCTGAGTCCTGCGTGCAGTTTTGGGCACTGCAATATATGAAACTAAGTCTAAAGGATGGTGAAGATGGTGAAGGGCCTTGAGAGGAAGCTGTACGAGGAGCAGCTGAGGTCACTTGGTCTGTTCAGTCTGGAGGAGACTGAGGTCATTGCTGTTACTCCTTCCTCAAGAGGAAAAGGGGCAGCCACTGATCTTTACTCTCTGGTGACCAGTGACAGGACCTGAAGGAATGGCATGAAGCTGCGTCAGGGGAGGTTTAGGTGGAACATTAGAAAAAGTTTCTTCCCCCAGAGGGTGGTTGGGCACTGTAACAGGCTCTTCAGGGAAGAGCTCATGGCACCAGCTTGTCTGAGTTCAAGAAGTGTTTGGACAGCCCTCTCAGGCACATGGTGTGATTTTTGGAGTTGTCCTGTGCAGGGCCAGGAGTTAGATTTCAATGATCCTAGTGGGTCTCTTTCAATGCAAGATACTTTATGATTCTATAAACTGCAGTCTTGTTCTTTTGAACATCCCAGCAAGTGGAGGTTGCTGACTTCTACATTCACAGGAAGCAAAAAATCAGAGTCATATGTGCCAAAAGTTACAAAAAATTATAGCTGAGCTTCATTTGTGGCTCATGATAGACTGGAAACAACATTACGGGACTGCACCAGCCCCTCAGAGCTGGGTGCTCAATCTCACATATGCCTGTGCAGAGTGAGCTGGTATGGTACAGTACATTCCCATCAGTAGACACGTTAGCACCGTGTGCTGTTCGCTGATCCCTAGCTAGCAAATATTTAGAGAGCTCTGGATAACCCTGTTTTCCATCAAGCAGAAAACCTGCCAAGCTTAGCCAGCATTGCATGCTGTCATTAGGGGCATATCTTACTCGAGATTTAGAAATGCTAACTGCTGCAGTCCAAAGAATAACAGTGCCATTTATTCAGAGTGCAGCACACTTCTGAGCACAGTTTTAAATGCCAGAAAGTTTAATTTATATCTCATATAGCAGTATCTAGCTCAGCTGTCAAAAATACAGGTTTATATTGTTTTCTAAGAACATAACTGTGTTACTTTCAATATAAATCCACTTCTACACTCGCTTCATATTTTTGTGCTCACATCTGTTTCTGAATTCAATAGGTCAGCTCTGTAAAGTAACATTAGGTTCATTGTCATGCCTATTCCTATTCAAACCACAGCATGCCCGAACATTTCCTTCTCAGGGTCTGGTTCTCACAATGATGAATGCTGCAGTGATTTAGTAAAAGAGCAAATGTTTCAATTAATATTCCATAAAACCAGTTCTCAACAGTGAATAACTCATAACAATTTACACTTACTCGATGAGCTAAGGAAACAGAAAACAAGTGGAATCACTTCTTGAAGATGTTTCAGCTAGTCAGTGGCAGAGGCAGCAACAACAGAAATTTAAGTCTAATAAGTCTTCTTCCACCATTCAAGTGACCATAATAAACACTAGTGTGAGCACTCTCTTCTTTGTGTCATTTTCCACAGACAACATAAACCAAACCAACCTGAAGTCTCTAGTTAAAGAACAACTGGAAGTCAAGAGTACAGTGGACATGGGCAGTATTTGTCAATTCTATGAGTCCTTCTCACTAAACCCTATTCATGATATGAGACCCAGACCTTCAGTTCATCACAGCAAGGGCCCCTCCAATATATAAGCAGGCCCTGTTGCAGTGTCCTGACTTAGCTCTCCTGGCAATAAGCAACAGCCCAGTTAAAAGGATCTAAAAGGATAATAAGCAGAGGCCGATTAGCCCCTATGAAAGTTCGGCATTTCTAGACAAGGACAAAGCAGACAAAAGACAAATTTAGATGTAGGTCAGCAGGTCTTGCAACATCATACACACTTTCTTCAACATTTCATCACCAAAGTGTGACTACCAGGCCATGTTAAACAGAGAAGCATGTCAAATGCCTTGCCTTAAAATCTGGGATTAGTACAGCCTTTTTTGAACACGAGTGCTTCTAAGACATAACAAGGAAGGAGGAAGCCCTGTCCGCATAAATAGTTTGCAGCTTAAGGTAATGTGTTGCCGTCATTGCAAGAGCATTCCATTTCCTGGACAAGAACAAGAAAACCAGGAAATTTCATCTAACAGTTTGGAACTCAAATATTAAAGACGGTTAATATAGCAAAATGTTTACATGCATTTTTTCATCCAATTGTGGCATCTAAAAGCCATTTTGCTTACTCAGTTATAATATATGGTAGGTAGGCAAACTGCCAAAGTCCAGTCTTATGCCCATCCTTTCAATTCTTCCATCAATATGGATAGGACTGAACCACATATCATCTATTCAGCTCTTCATCAGGAACCACTCATCATTCCTTTCAGCCCCTCTTATGTAGCACCACAAATACAACCATCTTCATATGGAATTTGCACCAGTATTGAGGGGAAACACTTTGCCATTGGCACCATTCTATGTCCTTTAACATAGCTCTTGGTTATACATCCAAGCTTGAAAAGTAATAATACAGATTAAATTTGAATTTTATGTTGGCACTGTGATAAAATCTTAGCCCTCTCAACTACCCCTAGTTTCTATTTCTCAAAGCACTTCCATGTAGATCTACCATGACTTGAATGAAGATTCTCTTATGTTTGCAGTTGCATTTATGAACCTTAGCACTGTCCCAGAAAAAGAGGAAAAGGCATAGCCATGTTGTAACACTAAAATAACAATCTACTTTTATATACATATATATACATGGTCAAATCCCAGGCAGACATTGATGGGAAAGGACAAGGGCATAAAATCAGCACTGTTCATATACAGTGCTACTTTTGTAACAAGATTGAGCTATCATATATAAAACTGAATTTTGAAACTTTTTTCCTGCATTCATTGCTATGACTTAAAAAACACAAATTCTTCCTGAAATATTGTAGCAGTGTCTGCTTAGTACAAATCCCAAACCAAGCCTGCAGTAACTGTGAGTGCTGTAATCCACGCTGACAAAGCACTGAAGCCTACAGCTCTTCACCACTGCTTTGGGGAACATGTAGCAAAGCACGCTGGGCAGTACTGACACCACGAAATCCTCTCAGACCAAGCGGCTCCCAGATGTATTTCCCAGGACAGAAGCAACAGTCCCTTGAACACCCTCCAGAAAAATCCATTTCTCCTTTGAGGCAGACATAAATTGTAAACACAATAAATTGCAGACGAATAAGAAGCAACAGCATGCAAAGAGTTGAGTATATGCAATAGGGTTTTGCACTTAGCAGCACAGGTGCATTTCTCCTGACTAAACATTTTGTTACTCCTTTCATTACAGATTTCCAATATGCTGATAACAGAATTTCTGATCTGCTGCACCTGAGCACTACTGCATCCAGCTCCAATATGATGCATAATAAAAAGGGCTTTGTTTGTTGTAGAAAAAAATAGAAGCACCACTTTAGATAGCATAATCCTGCAAATGTCCATTTGAACCTTTCAGCGTAGATCCATTACAAATTAAAATGCACCACAGTTCATTTTATTGTTCATTTCCAAACAAAACCTAATTTTATAAATCTATTTTTATTTATATTTTTTCTACATTTCTGTTGTAACAACCATAGCACCAATTGTCACTGCAGTTTAAAAAAAAATAATAATTCATGATCATATGATACAAAAATAAAAAATGGCAAAATTTGAAATTAAGTATGCTAGCGTTGTTAAAAGGATATAATATGCCATGTTCAAACTAAATTCTCTGAAGAAACAATGTGAAAGGAAACAAATTTCCAAATGTCTCCTTTTTTTAATGTGTAATAGAATTGTCAGTTCTCCAGGCTTCATGGGAAGGCTGGCCACCTTCAGGTTTCTCCACAGGGAAAAAGAGAGATGCATGTAACATCCAGGAAAGCAGAAAACAAAGCTGCCCTCTGTCTTTTTAATACAACATTCAGGAAATAAAGAGAACCATAAATACCTGACTAAGTACTTCAAGACTTAGACCTTACTCTAAGTTGTAAGATTTCTACCATTCAAAACAACTGAAATCTTTGCAAGCCTCAAGCAAGTAGCTGGTAAGAGGAACTTTCAGTAACTATTTCTGAAAAAACATTCCTGGCTGCCTGGAGGTCAATGTGCATTTTTTTTTAATCCAGAGTCAGTTAAACATGGCATGAAGGCTAAGGAGAACAGAGAGAGATCTTGACCAAAATGCCTGAAGGTGATTGAGTCAATTGGTAGTCACTGAATTTTTATTTTAAAGATCCCCAGGCTTAAGAAACTGCACTTGGTGGCAAATTAGGATTGATAAAATATTTGAGCACCTAGTGAATATCAGCGATTTCATTAACAACATTTGAACAGTATAACTGATCCATTCTCAAAAAGCACTGCACATTTTTGTAGACAGTTCTGAAATGAGATTTCTTGGCCTCAGTCTCATCCAAGAAAAAGGGACAAAAATAAAATAAACAAAAAACAAAACCAAACAAAAAAACAAACAAAACCAACCAACCAAACAAAAAAACATTCCAACTAACTCAAATACATATGCAGCTTAAGTAAAGATGGGTCTAGTACCTGTGTCAGAAGGTCACTGTAAAACAACTTTGCCCAGTATATAACAAAAGTCTGAGAGTTCTCAGATCTTCACACCCAGGTGAATAGAGAGAACTACAGGTGAGCTGGATGAAGCTGCTAGCTAACCTTTGCCCTGTGGTTATCTCTACTATAAGGGCAAAGAAGCAAAGTAGGAACAATATCTTCATACTTTTTAAAGTAGCAAAAACCTTCCACAGTGGTCATAGTGATCTCAACATATCTTCAATACTAACAGTAAGAAACGGAAAGAAAAAGAGACAATATTAAGCCTTGGTAGCAACCAGTGTACTTTAGTTGTCTATGAAGTTATGCCTCTCATACCCTTCTTCCTGGCAGTCCAAGGAGTGAAAAGTTTATCTACCCAACCAACCTACAAATAAGAAAGTGCCACCATGCTAAAGACAAACAATGGATACAAACGTCTCTTCAAACCCATGGATATCTCATATTGTAGTCAATAAATACAAATAAGCATAGAAACATGTTGGTTTGCATATACATGCGTAAGCTTAGTCGTACTTAGGGATATATACACGTCAGAGTACTTAATATGATCAAGGGAAAAGGAAATATAAGCTAGTCAGGTTTCACCATTGGCTAGATTCCATCTCTCTAAAAGCACATTCTTGATAAATCCAGTAATGACTTAAACACCAAAATATTCCTGCATAAACCAAGTAGTGTTAACTTTGCAGTAGTCAAAAGCATCTAAACCTGAATTTTGCTTACACAGATTTCACAGGGAAATTAGCCTACATTTGAAGCATAAGTAATAAATAAATCTTGTAACTTACTAAGCATGACTACCCCATTCAGGTTATGCAAAGGTCAGCAGACAGCAGCAATGCATCTTCAGCCTTACAAGAAAATCATCAGTTATTTCTCTCTGAGCAGATGACACCTTCACAACAGACATCCATCACCAAAGAAGTCACCCATTA
This sequence comes from Margarornis squamiger, assembly GCA_035222235.1. Taxonomy (NCBI): domain Eukaryota; kingdom Metazoa; phylum Chordata; class Aves; order Passeriformes; family Furnariidae; genus Margarornis; species Margarornis squamiger. Next base: position 28,422,219 of record JAWWTY010000156.1, read on the forward strand.
GGTTTGATCAGCAGTTAGTAGGCAAAGCCCAGCACTCGACATAGCGCCAAGGAAGCCAACTGCTACATCTGATAAAGAACACCACATTTCTGTGGTCGTTCTACTCACAGCCTTTGGGGGAGCAACCCATCCCCACACTGTTCTCTTGAGCAATACATGCCTCTGGTAAAGCTGCTGTTACCCTGCAATACTACAAACAATATCCATGGTGGTTAAGTCACACAAAACCTAAACCACTAATACACAACTGAGGAAGTAAAACCACAAAGGTATGACATGTATTGCATGCCCACATAGTCTGTAATACATCACTTTTGTCTTGGTTAAAGAAACTAAGATGCCTCTTCAGAAGGGTTTACTGACAACATCGTATAAATAAAGTCACTGCCAATGCACATTGCACTTCTGATGGTTGTGCTTTGGTTCTCTGGTGCAATGCAAATGTAAAAACAGAAGCAGTGTTTCACAGAATCTCATGTATGGAAAATTTATACTTTGAAAAAACTGAATTTCTCTTTTCATATTTCAGACATATATTTTGTATGAAGTAGAAAGAAGCCTTCAAGAAGAGTCTAAGAATTACCTAGGGAAAAGAAAACCTAGAAAACTGATTTTTAAATGCCAATCTTTTTCATATTGATACTCATGTTCCACAGTAACTTCTTTGTCTAAGATGAGTTTATTCAGTTTTCAAATAGATTATATAAAATTACCAAAAAAAGGGAGCATAATATCTAGGTTAGGACTAATCCTAAAATAACTACTGTAATTTAAATTCTCAACACTCAGATTTCTTAATATCCACATGACAAGGTCCCCTGGTTTTAGCATTCTTAACACAGTGAGAAATTAAAATATTTTCTTTGGAATCATTTTCTCAGAGGTGAGAGGAAACTGATGAAAGCACTTTTGGTAAAGAGAGTGGACTGCAAAATGTTCCATAGGTCTATACTTAGGGAGTGACAGACCTCCATTTATACATGCACCCACATCAGAAGAAAGTAAATGAGAATGACATTTCTGACTTAGTACCAACTAAATTTTACAAAAGTTAGAGGCATCCAGAAGTTGTCCTCCCTAAGCAGTATACATGCTCTGCTGTCCTGAAGACCACAGTGAGTATGAGCCCCACTTCCATGCTATGTAAAACTACCAAGTAAGGAAGCTATTAGACTCCTCATCAAGGGTATCTGCATTTCAGATAATCCAGCAATAGCACCATGCTAATGCAATCCAAGGCCCTGAACAAATCATTCAGGTCGCAGGAAACATACTCATTTTTGGTGCCATCCACTAAGGATCGAATAACAAGGAAGTGTGCTTAAAGAGAGAGGATGTTTACAGCACAGGTTAATATGAAGATCAGATGTTGTACTGAGCCGCACCCTGAAACTTCTTCAGACTCTCCATGTTCATACTGTATTTCCATGTAAGAGTTTTAATTATCATAAGATAATCAAATCCCTGAGGCATTACAAGGCAGCAGGCAATAGCGGATGCCTCTAATCCCTCTGGGGTGTAATTATTTCATAACCACTACACTTCAGGGTTACCTGATTGCCATTATGGAAAATGTTTTACTTTCTCCATTCTCAACCCAAGTCTTTTAAAATTAAATACATCTCTGACCTATTTTACACAATCCTAATTCTTTCCCTTAACATGCAGTATAGGACTTTGCTCTTTTCTTCAGACAGTAGAGAAAGGCTAATCTTCTCTCTCCACCTTCCTCCCCCTCCACTTCATGGCACATCCAGCACAGCATAAACTACTTGGAGGCAAGTATTTTCGAAGGTGACAGACTGGATTTGAACAGAGATTTGTTCATTGGTTGATGTACGAAGGATTATGATCCTCAGCTTCACAATGAGAATTCCATAAAAGACTTATTGCTGTAAGAAAGCAGGGTCAAATACATGCAGATGTGTTGCTAACTACAGTTTACCACCTTTCTGGTGGAAGGGATTTTTGATGTGATGATTTGTTCCTCTCAAGTTGCTTCCATCTAAGATAAAAGTAGATGTGGATCAACATGAACTTTTTTTTTTATTATGAAGCCCTTTCTGCTTTGTCTATTTTCAATCTCAAAATTCTAAAAGAAGAGTCAACAACAGAAATATCAGGAAAAGAAATTCAAGAAATTCTGCTTACAGAATAGACCTTTCTATTTTTAGAGACTGACAATAGCAGATGAAAAAGCCATTTTTCTAACCATGAAAGACAAGGTTGGGAGTACAAGAAACTTTAGAGAATACAAGACAAACGAATCCTCCTTTCCTTACCCAGACTCTGGCAGAGTACCCCAAATTACTTCCCAAATTACACACAGGCCTCTGAATGGAAACAATGAGGCCAAAGTCAAGACTTTTAAACCAGGGCAGTGCCATTTCTAGGTCTTCTCAGTACTCGTCTATGCAGCTCTGGCAGAAACTGCAAACAAAAAAATTGCAATGACACAGTTCCCACACATATACGAGCAATAATTGACTAAGCAGTAACTGGCAGCGCTCTCACGGCCTTGGTGGGGCTGACATTAGACAGTGTTCAGACACCAGAGAAGAATGAACTAGACTGTGTTTGATCTGATGATGGAAATCTTGGAACATGATAAAAATAAAATTATTCCTCTTAAATTTTAAATATCTCAAAACCTGGTAATATTTCAGGCTGTCCTCTCCCTGTTTGACAGGTTTGAGGTCCTTATGGCATTTGTTTTGTTGAGTCACACATGAGATAAGGGTAAAGAATAACCAACAAAAGCAAAGGGGTGAAATAAAAAGAGGGAAAGTACATTTCAGACTGAGTCTGCTTGCTCAGCTAGAAACCAGGCAAGAACACTGTTGTTCTTTGGCTGAAGCAACAAAATAATCAATATAACTGTAAGATGTCATTAGATGTCACACACCTTAGCCAAATCCTACAGAGTTTGCCATTTGATCTTGCACCCTGACATCTCTCTCTGACTCTAAACAAATGCTTTCCCTTGCATCATTTTTTTACTCTGTATATTTTATTTATGTTATGCAACTCGATGATTATAAATACTGTCTTTATTTGAATTTCCCAGTTCTAAAGCATTTATTTAGACACTGAGGAAATCTTAACTATTCAGGACCTTGAATCCTATTTTCAAAAACAACACTCAAGAGTCTCCTTTCTAAACTCAGTGAGAGCTCCAAGGAAATTTACAATACCTGGATACCTAAATAAAAACTCAGGGGCTGAGTTTTTCAGAGTACTGTTTTAAAATTCTGGCTACAGGATAAACCTTCATCGCTTTTGCTCTACTGCTGGTTCAAGGAGACACTCAAAGTGTTTAGAGTAAGCTCTGCAATTCAGATGCCAAGCTGTCTCCTCTAAGGATGACTGAAGCAAGACGAGAGGGAAACTGTTGCTGAGAAGGTAATTTGCCTGCACCAATTCTTCTGAGGTAAATTCAGAGTCATTAGACAGAAGCAAATGAAAAAAATGTTGCCTGCAGTTCAATGTTTTCTTTAAGATATTGTTAACAAATCTTCTACAAACACCCTATAATAAGATTTCAGATAAATTAGGGCAATAGAGGCACAGATATTATTTCAAAAATAATGTTCTAATCTACATAATGTGGACTATGAAGCAGGAACCTTTTGTAAACTGTGTTAAAGTTGGAAAAGGGATCTATCAATGACTTTTAAAAGTCCTTCCCTTTTCTGTTCTTCAGTGATTTCTTGACATGTTTCTATAAATATTAAAACAAAATACTGTTCTACTTGATAATGGAAACATTTTCTTAAAGATTAATGACCAAACCGCAGGAAAGTGCTTGAGTTCACTGGCTTGCAAGTCCATACCAAAGTAAGGTTAATGTTTCATTAACTGGATAAAGCATGGTGGGAGTGGGCCAGTTTTAGCTACTTAAACATATATTAACTCTGTATTCGAAGAAAACAGACACATTGAGAGTTATCTAAATCTTGAAAACTGAAGGTCTTATCTTTCAAATGGCTCCACTTCATACAGAATTACAAATGCTGCTCCAGAAGCCTGAAAATAGCACTTTATCAGGTTGTGGGTTTTCTCCTCTAATTTAGTTACTTGATATTTTCTCCTCAAATGGAGCAGAAATGAAGACAGCTAGTCTGGTAAAAACAAACAATTCATCACATTTATCTATACAGCCTTCAATCTCGATATAATTGCTTGGAGTCTAGCACTGAGAGGGTAAATATGATAAAAGGTAGTTCTGTTTCATTAGACAAGTGCTAACCTCAATGGCCTGATTTGGTGGGGTTGCCATTGTGCAACTGAGAGCCAGTGTAACAGCAACACCACAACACCTTAGATAATTGCTGTCTCTGGCAGTCTCAGAGGAGAATCATGGACTAGGAAGAAAGTGAAACTTCAACCATCTACTGTAAAATACAGACAAACATGAAGGGAAACCTCCACAGAAAGAGAACCCGCAGATGTTTGATCAGAGGACTCTGAACTCAAACAGTGTCACAACAGAAACTTCTACCAATATTTTAATACTTTGAGGAGGAAAGAAAGAAAAAAACCCAGAAAGCAGCTGATGGAACTCGGCATTGTCTCCTCTTCCTGTTTGCATACCTCAAGACAGTTCAGGTCCAATCCAAACTGCAGAAGAAACCTTTATTAGTTTCTTCTAGAGCACAAGTTCTCATTTAGAATTACAAAATATATAATTTCATATATATATAAAGTATCTAATTTCATACTATTTTGCCACTGAAGAGCAAGGACTCAGCAGCACATCTAAGAATACGTAAGACCTGGTGGGGTACATACATCTGCTGGCTGCTAAGCACTAGGGAGTATGATTAAGGGGAGAGGTGGTAGAGGGCAGCTCCACAAGCCAAAAGGCTGGTTCAGAAACACAGTCAATTAATCCCAGGAAAAAAACCAAAACAACTCTTTGCTCTACTGGCTTTAAACTGCAGTTCCACAAACCATTCAAAACACAAAGATAATTAAATATTCAGGTTTCTGTCACCACGAGACGGGAGACAGACAGTCAAATTAGCTATGTATTAAATTTGTATAGCAGAAAGAACATAAGCTATTTTGCTAATCACAATTTCAATTATTCTTTCATTTTATTTCTAGTTCTAAAGGAATACAACAACACTTTGTTTTGCTTTAAAAATTACATCTACATGATGAACCATATGTGCATCTTAAGTAATAAACATTACAATTCATCAGGACACAAATGCTACTGTCATTTTACAAGACAGCTGTAATTAAAGTATTATAAGCATCTCCCCTTGGGATGGGGCTCCTTCTCTCTACCTCAGAACCAGGACTCAGTTCAAGTTATGGGCCATTAGGCTAAGTGCTGCACAGGCACAGGCACCAAGGATGCTCCTCTCCTAAAGAACAGGCAGAAAACATGCGAGAGGGGATGTAGTAATGCTAACAGACTTCTGCAGAGTTTTCTTGTCTTGTTCTTTGTTTGATTTGTGGGTTTTCTTAAAGCTTTAGAAGTTAAGGCTTTTAACCTAAGTAACATAGGGCAAAAAGAAATATAAAATGAAAAAGAATGAAGGGAAGTAACAACAAGCTGTAGAAGCAGAAAAATATGCACAGCAGGAACTGACTAGCTTAGCTAATGACAGAGCAACCCAACAGGTTAAAGGCTAGACTTAGTCTGCTTAGATAGAAGAAGATATAAATATAGTGAGCAATGTCTTCAGCTTATTACTACAGATTTATACTGGTGATTATAAACAATGAGAGGGCTGTGCCGAGGGGCAGAGCTCCTCCAGCAGTGCTGACCCTGAGCTCCTCCCGATGTGCCTGCCAGCAGGGCCAGTGGAAACCAGGCCTGGCACTTCGGGCAAGCTTTAGTTAGGATCAGATATTCACCTAGCCAGTTACATGATTTTTCAAAACTTACAGCAACTTAATTATTACCTTAAGTTTATAAGATACCACTTAAGTGCAGAAAAGCTTTCATGCAATACGATTATGACTTTATTTTAATTCCAGGACAATGACTCTAGAGGACTATCTTCATTTCATTTTTGATATTTTTATCGTGTCTTGGTTTTTCTTGGCATCAGAAGAGGAAAAATTGCCAAAGTCTTCTCAAAAACAAAACATGACTTATCTTCTGGCAAACTGTACCAGCAAGAAGTGGTCACTGATAGAGGAAGGGAATGATACAGGAAAAGCAGTGCTTTTAATAGTTTTCATTGAATGGACTGAGGCAGAGTGAAGACAACTGAATTGAAGTAAGAAAGAAAAACAGAATCCCAGATCTGTGAAATTTCCCTCCACTACCTATATCATAGGATATTTCTCCCGCTCTTTTCAAATATGATAAATCCTACACTTATATTCATATACTGTACTTATGCAAAACCCTATGCATATACACAAGCACATATTATGCACATATATATGCATACACCTTTATGTTATATATGCAAAATATGAATATTGCACATGTGTATGTAGCATTTACTAATAGAGAGCATTTTCTGCACTGTTTATATCTAACAGCCCAATGGTTACTCAAATTTCCTTTTCCTGCATAACTTCCTATCATATTAATATTCAGAAATTGCATATAGAGGATTTAGGCTTATACAGCTAAAACAAATTTGGCAGAGTCTTCTGCTGCAAAAATATGGAAAGAATTTATACTACTGCTGGACACACACAGGAGGATTCAATAATCAAAGATAAAATATTTTTTTTTTTGCATAAAGCAAATTAGAATGATGTCATTGAGTGATACCAGCAGCTGCCAGCCCCTTCCCACAAGCTGAGACAGAATAGGCAACAGGTGGTAGAAGGTGCTACAGCCTTTATTTTCACAAGTCACATCTGTCCATTTTCAGACATGTACCTAAAAAAACCAGGTTGGCCCAGGGAGCACAGGAGAGCCTTTCAGCTACAGTCCCCTCCAGAAGAGGTTGCCATGGTCAGAAAACCTCCCTGGACATCATAACCTGCCTCTTTGGTAACACAGTCAATGAAGGACTGCCCTTCTACCAACATTTTCTCCCTCTAGCATTCAACCTAAGCTTTAATTTCCAGCCCATATCCTTTGTTATATCACCTGGCTTTACCAAGAAGTGCTCATTTCCTTCAGCTTTGTGACCACTCTTTAGTCCTCTGCAGGCTGCTATTAGATTTCCTCTTTGCACAGCTCAACAAGCCCAGCTCCCACAGCGTGCCCTCATGAGACATGTACTTTAGGCTTCTGATCATCTTGGTAGCCTGTGCTTTCAGACATGACACTCCCCACTGAACAAGCTTTACCTTCCTTGTGGTGGCAGATCGTAAGTTTTAACAATCATATTGCCCTAACCTAAAAGAACCCACCCAAGAATATCCCAGTTCCTACCATAACTGAGTTGCCCTCAGTAAAAACAGACTAACTTTTTCATTTATTCTTTTCATTTACAGCTGGCACTAAAGGATAAATATGGCTCAGCAAACACCAGAAAACGCATACCCATATACACTTCTACTCATTTAAAAAAAGTTATTTTAGGCAAAATCCAGCAACCCTTTTTCATTTGTAACAGCACCAGTCCTGATCAAAAGCTTGCTGAAGGCAAGGGGAGTATATTCAATTCCCTTCTTTGCTTTTGTATTAAGAATCCTAAAAACAGCTAAATCTGAATTAACATTTTAGCAAGGGCAAGTCTAATTAGTTAGCGTGAGAACTCCAAAGTAGATGTAGTGTGCCTCAGAAGCTGTGCTAGTAATTCACTGGGTAAGATCAAACCCCCTGCTCAGTATGGTTTTAAGGCAGACTTTAATGGTAGCTACTGACTGGATACATTTTGTTTTTATTATTTTTTTAAACGATACTAAATGTATCAGTCCCAGCATCTGGGACAATTCCAATTTGAGTTATTACATTCTGATCCAGCCAAATCTTTCTACAGCATCTTCACATACAGAACACAGTTTCAGCTCTTAATAACAAGCAGCTTCCAGCTCTGAATTCTATACTTACTCAACCAAGAGTGGCTGCATTTCAGTAGTCTGTGAAATGCTTATACGCAGTAAAATCTCTAGAAACACTGTGGGTATTTATTTCATTTTAATTTGAACCCATGAGTTAGGAAGAAGCCCCATTCTATAGAGACACATCCAATATAGCAAATTTAGCTTTGATTTTTTAACATTATTACCAGTAAATTACTTTCCTGAAATTACAGTGGGTGGAAGCATGACATTAATTTTGTCTGAGACTGGCCACTTTAATTAGTTCAGCACTCCCAAAATCATTAAAATTTAAAAAAAAAAGAAAAAAAAAAGAAAAAAAGAGGCAAGGAAACAAAGAATAAGCTGCATGACACGTGCTTTCTTGCCTTTGTAGCTTCATATTGCAAGTTTGATGGCAAAAATGATAGTTCTATCAGCCACAAGGTACCCAAACGTGGCTTTTGCACAAACAATCCAAACCATAGATAAAACCAGAGTAATTTAAAATGCAAGTGACAGAACAGAGACAGCAGTGCAACCTATAGGGAGAAAAAGCACAACTGATATGGAAGGCAGAAGACTATTTATTTACCCTGTACAGATCAAAACATCAAACCTCTCTCTCCATTCTCTATATGAAAAAGCCACCCTTTGTCCCCAGCATCACCATGATGTCAAATACCTCAACTGATCTCCAACACCTTCACTACTCAGAGACTGTAACACAAGCTTCTTGCATTTAGTTCTTTGAAGCTTTGCTCTCAAAGGTTCTGTTGTTACACAGAGTATCAGGACTATTTATGCTGTTAGTATTACTGATGCTTCAGCTGCCTTGCATACAAATAAGTAGTATCAGCTTCTTCTTCTGGAGGATCTCAAACATTTTCACTGGGATACAGGCACAGGGCAAACTTCTGAAAAAGCCAAGACCTGCAGGCTTTCAAAATGTGCCCCCAGCTTCCCTGCATACCACCCAGAAACCAAGTCAGGTACAGATGAATGCTAAGGTTGACAAGCATGCAGACTAAGTAGCCTCCCGGATCCTCCTGTTCTTATGACTATTACTTATAAAGATCCTCTTGTACAGGTGAACTGGAGAAGGCAGAAACAAAATGTGCATGTCCTAAACTGACATGCCCTGCACCATCTCAAAGCGGGTAAAGCCACTGACCTCAGTTTCCCTCCACTCGTACATAAAGTTTTAAGACAGTAACTCTGAAGGTGCAGCTGGGAACACCAGCACAGACTCTAGCTGTATTTCATACACATTTCCTCAGCTGCCTGCCCTGGGAGAGCACTTGCTGCAGCCATGGAGTAACCATTATGCTTAAGTAACAGATTTAATGCAACTCCATGATGCTATTTAATCAGGCCACCACCTATCCTGCACATTCTCAAATGAAGCAAATCTAGCAAATTATTCTTTTCTCTCTGTTTCAAAGGCAAGACGGAGGAAGGAGGGTGGGGGGTGGGGAGGGAAAGGAAGAAGCCACAATGAAAACGTTACAAAAAGCCATTAAGAAAGAGACAACTGATTTTGTCACTCAATTCTTTATACATTAGACATAGACCTTGGACAACAGCATCACAAAAGCATTACCCATCTGGGATTTCAAATCCTTTAAGAACTCTTGATTTAACCATTTTGAGATGAATTTTAGAAACCACAACAACAAAACCCCCAAAATGTCAGATGTGTAAATTGAGGCCACTGTATCCCAAGTGATTAAATCAGAGCGATCTAATATTCATACTTTCCCTAGAGTATGTCTCTTTGTTTTCGACTGCTGTCTTGAGACTCCTTGGCAGAGAGGAAGACTACCAAGCACAGCTGAGCAGCTCTCTCGCCTGAACTGCTCTCAAGACAGCACTTTGATACAGGAAGAGACAGGACTCGGGAGAACATATAAATATCTTATAAGGCGCTGGAACACTCAGTAATTAATTTTTCAGCAAGGAGAAGCTTTTATTTCAGCAATGTGTAAAAAATAAATTTCTAATTCCATACCCACTGCCTTGCTACTCATGCTCTGACCCAAAGTAATAGCAGAAACTGAACAGTCACAATTAAGAAACCTGCATAAAAGAGGCTAAGAGTTCCTGCTTTTACTTAACCTAATTTTCACATCAGTATGTGAGATCTGTATATCCATTACAGAACTCTGTGGAAAATTTTGTTTTCTTTCTGTGTGAATCTAACAGAAAAAGAGCATTCTGGCTTTAATCAGGACAAGAAGAGATGGCGTGAAAGATCCTGAAAGCTTTACCTGCTTCAGCACAGACATACTTTTGTCATTCTGAAGTCTGGGGTAGGTTAGACAAAGCACAAAAGTATTAGTCACACCAAATGGGAATGTCCAATTTCTGTGGGAGCATTACATTAAAAGTTATGGTGAGCCAGATTCAATACATAATCTGGCAGCAGAAAGCATATTCCTCCATCCCTCCTCAGAAGTCAAGCTGTGCACCTCATGCCATAGGATTGGGTTTAAATACCTGCCCTCAATAAGCAGGCAAATGAATCTAAGTCAAGACAACACACTGGGTGGATGCATTGCAATACTTAAGCTCGTTTTTGTCTCCATTTCTGTTTTTGCTAAACACACCACCAGGAACCCAATAAAAATCCTTACTGATATCTTGTTCACAAGTTTTCATAAACAGTCCATTTAAATAAAAAACTTCTCATCCTCATAGTCCCAAACAAATGTACCTTACAGCATTTAGTTCCTCTGTGAATTGCAGAGCCATTTTATAATGATTCGACTATGTCTTCAGCTGCTCGCAAACTTACTGAGCTAACAATGAACAACAACTCTTATTAAACATTTCAGATGTTTCTTTCCAAGGTCTCATCCTTAGGAAACCAGGAAGATAATAACGATTTCCATTAGGCAAACATTTTGTGAGCAGTAATTCAAGTTTTGTACACTAAGCATTCCACAGAGGTAAAAAGATATTTCTTGGATCTGATTTCAGTATTGGCAATGAATGCTTACAATCTAAGGCAGCAATGTTTGAAGAAAAAAATCAAAGCAACAGAACCCAAACCTTGTAAATACATATAGACACAGACAGTGAGGTCACTGGATTACCAAAGACAGAATATCATAAAACAGATGAAACATTTATTGCTCCAGGAAAAGCAGCCACATTGCTTGTCACCTTTTCGCTCTTAACAGTTACAAAGTGCCAGTGGAAAAGTCCTTTTCCATCAATCCCTAATCACTTCATTAGGCATTCATCACCATACTCACTCTTTCTATTCAGCTGATGGTGGTGTTTTTCTCTGGCTTTGATGTCTTTTTGGTTTGGTTTGGTTTTTTTAATATCAGAGGCAGCTTACCAAAGCTTTGGCTTTATGGATGGCAACAACACGAGCAGCAAGAGGTTCCATGTGCACCTCAAAGGCACTCTCCTGCTTCAGTTCAGGGTTGGGTTCTGACCTTTCCAAGAGCTTTTCTTTTTTGCTGAAGTGAAATTGAAAGATAAGATATGGGTATGATTTTTATCCAAACTGCTGACCACCAGGGGTATGAGCAGAATATCTAAGAAGCCATTTCAGAAGTTAACCCTGGTGAGGTGATAGGGTGCCTTGAGAGCCAGAGGGACTCCTTTGTGCTGAAGTTGCTGCCTTTCCTTCTAAGCTGCTGATTTCCCATTGAATCAAACTGCCAGGTCCTGTGACTACAGAACCCAAAACCATCAGAGCCAAGATGGACAGACTGGTATTGTCTGGACATCTTAGTTCATACTACCCCAGCGTCTACAGGGTAATTTTTTTGCAAGAGGTGTCTGTCTGCTACAAAATCAACCAGAATGAAGTGATTTCCAATAGACCCAGCAAGAGATGGCAAAAAGTCATTGTTTTCTTATTCTTTGAATCACATCTGGCTGTGCAGTGTAAGCCTAGAACCTAAGACAGCCACCACCTCCCTCATTACAATCTCCCTCCATTAACCAGTTTCCCATTCCAAAGGTTTTGCTTGCCCTATTCAAAACACTCTTAAAGTGGTACAGCTGCCACAGAGAAAGCTGGTCAACTGCCATAATAAGTATGAAAAAATGAAGACACTATGGAGAAAATAATTAAAGTAATGGAGCCAGTGTATCCATTCCTGCATGTTTTGTAATTCATTTATAAAGAAACATCTGAGCTGCTTGTCCTTGAATGCCCCAGGAAGCTCTCTCCAACCTGACATATTTAAATGGTTTCTCTGGTCATTGACCCTTTTTCTTAGCACTTCAACTGAATGCATCAAAATCAGCAGTGTAAAGCAGTGTCCACCATGGAGTATATGCCCCAGCGTATGACCATGTCTCCCTTTCATTGCTCCCCCTCAGTCTGGTAGGTGAACTCTGCAACTGAGACAACAGTGGTTTAAAGGGCACTCAGCCTTCAGTTAGTTTTCCTCAATTTAAAATAGCTACACCGTGAGAATGGCCAGATCATCAAATGAAACCGTTAAGGGAGAAAAAAATAAGTGGGAAACTGCAAAATGGAGTCAGAGCATGTAGTTCCTGCAAGCCTTCGCCTGCACCTCAGAGGTGACTCGGGGCCTCATTCTGTGGCCAAATGTTTCTCGAATAAATCAAGTTTATGCAACTAAAGACAATTATGTCAGCCACAGGCCACAGTTGGGGCTTGCATGCAGCCCACAGTGAACTCAAGTACTTTTAAGACTGCTGAAAAACTGCTTTAAGAACTGGGATTGTTTAGTCTGGAGAGGAAGAGGCTGGGGTGGGGGAGGACACCTCATTGCTCCCTACAACTGCCTGAAAGCAGGCTGTAGTAAGGTGGGAGTTGGTCTCTTCCTCTATGTCTCTCTCTAAAGTGAAAGGATGAGACAAAATGATCTTAAATGGCGGCAGAGTAGGTTCAGATTAGATATTAGAAAAACAAAAATTCACTGAAAGAGTGGTTAGGCATTGGAATAAGTTACACAGGGAGGTGGTGGAGTCACTGTCTCTGAAAGTGTTCAAGAGAGGTCTGGATGTGGCACTTGGTGGTTATGGTTTAGGGGTGATTATGGTGGTGTTAGGTTGATGGTTGGACTTGGTATGTCAGAAATCTCTTCCAACCTTGATGATTCTGTAAATATTTCTTGCAATTCTAAGTCAGCAAATACTTCTTTTTTAAAAGCAATATTAAGTCTTAACTCTCATTTCAAAATAGATCACCCTTCCAGTTCACTTATGGTTTCTGCCTACTTTTGGTGCATTCTCCTTCAGTCCTCTATTTTTCCTTCAAACAATGTTATTCACCAATGTGAGTAACATAGAAAAACAACAGTTTTAGCAAAGACAAAAACAGTGCATAGGCCATCCCACAAAAATTTTAGTCTGTCACAATTTTATGCAAGTTTGGGTCAAGGCTATGCCCCCTGAAACTCTCAGGCATCTGTTAAGTGGGAAGAGAGCACCATTGTTGCTAAATAGATTATGAATTACTTAAACACACAATTTTCATTGTTGAAAAAGAGATTTCTTTCTTGCATGCAGAAAGGAAAACTTGGTATAACTCAACGTGTTTCAAGAGCTTTCAAAAACACTTTAAAAAATCACTACCAAAGTAGGTCACCTTTCCTGCTAAGATGACCAAGGGAGAAAGCACTTAGGTTCCTTGTTTCCAAACAGATGCTTTCCCATTATTAAAAAATATGGTTTAATCACTGTTCTTCCACAGATAACTTTCCAGATACAAACCAATGGTTGGATTGTCTTCAGCGTACAAACAGACAACAGTACTGCCATTATTGTAGCTCTGTTTTTCCATGCATAGAAAAATATAATTAACACAGCTGCAGTTAATTTTACTATTAAAAGCCTGGGAGGGACAGTGTAAGTGACAAGAACCCAGTGCTGCCAAGGTTTTGTGACATTTGTGCAAGTTATTGAATGAGCTGATTCGTATGTAGCTACAAGCAATGTTTAGCAAAATTGTGCTGGATTTACTGATGGGGAAAGGCATCTAATTACAGCATCAGTGAATGAAATATTCCCTTTATTTGAGGCATCACACCAAGCCAGCTCCTGCAGCCACAACATTCCAACAAGCAGAGGAGAACTGTGCTTGCAAATAGAGGTAGTTAGACAGTCTCCACAGTCCTCCAGTTTCAGGTCTCCTTGCTAAAGCTTCCAACTAATGTAAGACATAAGGAAAAAACATGTGAAATAGTAAGAGAACCAGTGAGGAAAATTCTTAATACGCAATGGCCACCAAACCTATTTTCATCAAATGATGAAATGGTAGATGAGAACAGAAGTGACACCTCCAGCATGACACTCTGATGAGACTGGTAGGCAAAACCATTTCCATCTAGAGCTTAAATACATAACCACAGATACATTTCTTTGACTTCTGTCTCACAGAACCATATTCTTACAAAACTGAAGTATGAATGAATTTGGAGTTGATGCACTTTTTCTCTCAAACAAGAAACAGAACTGACTAGTTCATTAACGTGTCTCTTGATTAAATTCTCTTTCTACCTGTTCCACTTAGTCTACTCCTAATTAAACCATTAAAAAACCAGATACAATACTCTGTCATTTCCTCTTATGTATGCCACAAATATCTATCACTTTACCTTCAAGAACGAGAATACAACTCTTTGTTAAACAGACCTATGTACTTCACTCTGGTTAACTGGTTACTTTCCATTTACTTCAACTCAGTTAACTTTCCAGAGACAAAGAAAAAGAAGATACAGGGCAACAGCAGCACTGACAAAGCAAAGAGAGTAACAGTAATTGCTTCCCCTTGAATGTGGTATGACTTCTTATGAAAAAGAGAAAGCATGCTTCAAAATGTCTTAGGATGCTTAGCATGAGTTTTTTAATAGAAATTTATTTGTGTATTTTTGTGGTCCCACACATGTAATTCTGTTTATTGAACTTATTGCAGACCCTTTGGAAAGAAGTTTGTAATCCTCTGAAGTGATATTTTATTAATCAGCATAGAATAAAGGCTTAGTTGAAGTTCTACTACAAAACAGAAAAATAGGGTTTCGTGCACATTTCATCCAATTCCACCCAAACTCTTTTCTCTTAATACTAGGGTTCAAGATCGCACCTGAAATAGTCAGAAGCTGCCTACTGGAATGAGCCAGGCTAGCAGCTCTATACTGCTTCATTACTTCTTTTTTGTTTGTTTCTTTTTAATAAATTAAACAAACCCACAGCTAAAATAAAGTTTTAGGCAGAAAGAAAGCACTCATATTCAGCATCTTCCCATGACAACATGCAAGAGTAAACCACGAATGTAAGTAAAAAGTAAGTAAAAGTGAAGTAAAGTAAGCAAACAAACACAGTGAAAATACTTCAAGACCATCACTTAAAACGGTGACAACAAAAACACAGCAAATTACGTGAGAAAGATGCTAGGGAATAAAAGAGAACTGTTTCCAAAAATGCAAGGCACTAAGCGCTACAGCTAGAATAGCATAATCTTACCCTCTAGCTGAACCTTCCCTCTTTATCTCGGTATGCTAAATCTGCACTAGTTGTTTTGCTAAAAATATACTTTGAAGTTGTCATAGCTATTGGTCCTGGCTCATCTTTTTTCTGCCTCTGAGAATAGTTAAAGTAATAGATCACTGTAATTAGACTTTTATGAGTGCAAGAGACAGTTTGTTTCAGTCACAAACAGGAACAGAGAAATGATGAGCCAGAGAGGAAAGAAAATTAGGTAAGTTTAAATAAGGCAACTGCTTCTGAATATGGAAAGAATAAATAAAAAAACCCAAACCCTAACCCAAACAAAAAGCCATAGGCTTATCAGCAAAATCTCTAAGTACAAAGATACAATACATGAGATCTAAGGACACCTCTACACTAGGGCTAAGACCACGTTTTCCTAGACTGGAAAGACAGATTTCTAAATGTGAAATGCAAACAAATTAGTCTGTGCATTCATTATTTAAATAGAAAGATACAAAGCACATGAGACATATAAGAAAATACATCATACATACATCTACATATAACATTTTAGTGTATCTTATATATATTGTGAGAATGCATCCCCTCTATTAGGCTACAGAATACAGCCAGGATAAAACATAAAGGTTATTTATTCTTCCTCATTACTTCAAAGGCATGCAAATACATGTGTGTGTGCGTGTGTGTATATACCTAAAAAGACAAACAAGAAAAGAGTTATTTAAGGATCTACCTACCTACCACATTACACGTATTTTCCTATTTGTAACTTTGCACAGTGCCTACCAATTTGAATATTTAACCTCAACTAAGTCTTAACTATTACTGCAAGACAAATAATGGAAAGAAACAAAAACCCACAAAGTATCCAAAGGCCCTTCCTCCAGGTGGATCACCTCCCCCTGACTCTAAAAACGTCTGTGCCACTTCTATGACAGCCTTATTTGCATATAAACAATGATGTAAGTCAGCTTCTGAAGTCCTCCAGGCATTAACTTCTTGCAATTTTACACTAATGCCTTAGATCATTAATCATTCATACCGTGTAACAGATGTGGAAATCAAACCCACAGCTCCCCAGCTTTATCACAAGGGCTCCCTGACAGCTACAGTCAAGGTCAGTGGCATTAGCTTTGTTCAAGAACACTCAGACGTGTCAAACTTCAGCAATACAAATTGTTCACTATTCTATTAATAAAGGATATTTGAAGGTATTTTAGTCAGTCCCTATTTAAGGTAATCTGAAGAAGGTACGAACATAAAGCTAGAGAGACTTCATGGCTTACTGTGTCTACTTCTCTACTTTTGCAAGATACCATGTCATACAGATCTCTTTGAAAATATGCATACACCTATCTTAAATTTCCTGGAGTGGCTACTCCACAGCTTCACTTTTCTGAGAATTAGGAACCACCTCGTAACTCCAAGTTGCCTACATCTATCAGATATTTATAAAAATTTGTCTGCATGTGATTACTAGCTTTTGCTCAATTAAATAAGCCACTGATTTCTAGTACATTCTGTGCTAGTGTGGTCATGTTTTCTGAAGACAGGAGATGACAACAGAGAAGACTACACCATGACCTAGAAGAGGCCATATCACTGGCCCTTTGCATAATGCTACTGACACCTATCACTCCTCCGAAAATATTTCTCCAAGACACGGGGATTATATTTGTGACCCTCACTGCCACTGCTCAGTACCGGACCATGACTTTCCTATGACTTACCAGCATACTCAGGTCCCTCTTCTCTGCTGCTCCTCCCTGACAGGCCTGTCACGCACGGCCATTCCCACCTTCGTCCCCCACTGTACGCGCGCTCTCTCTCTCTCTCTGCAGAACTAAATTTAATGCCACTACTGTAATTACTATCCCCCAGATTTTACTATATGAGTAAGGCAAGGAGAATTAGTGAATGCTACCCTTGTTATTGCAGGAAATGCCAAGAGGGAATCTCCTAGATAAAAACCAGCCAGCTCAGCCATTACTGCAGCCCCAATTGAATAAGTAGCCCATCTCACACACAGGCATTGCCCCCTCTCCATGCAACACCCTATGCAACCAAAGTTGTTGACCCTGCAATCAGTTGAATAAAAAAATTAGCAAGGTTTCTTCTGTTTACAGCCAAGGCACATGAGTATTTGCAGTGATAAATTAACTGAAACCTCCTTTTCAATGTGCAATACAGAAGTGCAGAGTTAAAGCTGCCCTGCTGCCTAACCTGTGTGTCAACACATCTTGGCAACAAGACTGGGTTCAAATTTATTTTCCAACATTAACAATGCTAGCTTGGGGGCATATTACAACTTCTGAAGTACTGATATGTGCTCTCAAAGTCAGCACTAGTTTAATCTTGGCTTACTGCTTTCAGTCAGGAAACAGTAAAAAAAAAAAACAACCCAAAAAGAAACGGAAGTGTCAAGAGAAAGGTGGCTTAAAATACCATAAAGTGATCTCTAATGACAGTACAGATAAGTCCTTGGGTAAAATTTGAAGTCTAAAGGTCTGCAGTGTTATTAACTCATGCATTATCATCAGCAATTTACACTTTTATGTTAAAGAACCAGTTACAGAAGCAACAGTGTAAAAAACTCAGATTTCATGTACAAAAATAAGGTTCAAGGTTTTTACATGCAGCAGAATCCTAAAATACAGCTAAAGACACAAATAAAAAGAATGCCAAACATTTTCAACATTTTAAATACATTTCAGGTTCTGCTGCCTTTCATTAAAACAGCATGAAACCTTGAGGAGGTTGGAAAACCTCAAAAAATATGCAGACTGCTTTCATTTAATAAAAAAAAATAAAAGCTGTATGCATGAAATCCATCTCATTTTAAAACACTGCAGTTTTTTCTTTCTTTACTACAAGTCACCATTTGGACTATACCCTTACAGGGTTTGTCCACTTTTGGTTGCCTGGAGAGTGTCCTATCGAGACGGTTTTTCACAGCATAACTTAGAAGCAATCAAATAGCAGTCTTGCTCTTCTGACTAGCTCATAACACCAGCATTGGTTTGTTTTGTTTTTTAATGTGAACAGCTAATTTTAACAGCAGCCTCTTCCCCCATCTTTCTGCCTCATGGTCCATATATTCTTTGTGTGCATACACCTGTCTTCACAACTGCTTGTTCTCTAATTTCCTGCCCTATCAGTACATTAGACCAGGGCTGACAGCAACACTCCAGCTACTTGCCACAACT
This sequence comes from Margarornis squamiger, assembly GCA_035222235.1. Classification (NCBI taxonomy): domain Eukaryota; kingdom Metazoa; phylum Chordata; class Aves; order Passeriformes; family Furnariidae; genus Margarornis; species Margarornis squamiger. Next base: position 28,440,821 of record JAWWTY010000156.1, read on the forward strand.
GGAATCCTGGAATCTGCCTGGAGAAAACCTGCTAATATAAGGCTGCTTCTCTTTTTTTTTTTTTTTTTTTTATGATTTCAATTCAGATCTCAAATCAGCATTTATAAAGATGGTAAAGCTGCCAAGTGCTGAAGGTAGCAAACAACTCAGATTTTTCTGAAAGCGTCTTGTGGCAGCTGCAAGTTTGTGTTACATTTACTTGGAACAGTAATTGCCTTTGGAAATTAGATTTTCCTGCTTGTTCAAAAGATTGATGATGAGTAACCATAAAAATTCAAAATTTAACTCACTAAGTGCCAGTGTTAGCAAGCAAATTTAGAAGATGTATCTGGCAAGAATTAAGCAGAAATGGAAATCTACCATCAGATAATACAGGTCATTTCTTTGATAACCCTCAGAGCATGGATGCTCACAGCGGTTCTAAACATCTCTAAACAGTAAAGTTTGCAAACTCTCCCCAATCCTAAGAGATCTCTCTCAGGAGCAAGTACAGCTTGCTATCCAATCTAGATTTTCATTTCCGTGGTTTCATCCTTCTTGTTATATTCCCCAGGTACTCCTGCTTATTGGTATTTTCAGTTCTCTTTAGCCAAACCCTAAATATTTCGACTTTTCGTTCAGTGACATGACAATTTTCCACCATCGTTTCTGTAGGAAGATTTGATTTGCCAAATTATTTTGGTAATAGGTCTGGTGTCAGGTGTCCATGAACCATTTATCTTTCAAAATTTTCTGCAAAAGATGAATTTTCAGATGTGGATTATTGGAACAATGAGCCAAAGGGCCCCTGGGACACAGTAACCAGCACCTGGAAGACAGAAAGGCAATCAGGGGTGTCTAGATTTCAAGGGAATGTGACAGGCATTTAAAATCAATTGATATTTTCTATTACTGTTTGCTAGGAGTGTTTTTTCTCCTCTCACTGGCGTTTTATTGCATTTTTTTCCTTCCATGCTGCAGCACCCACACAATGTCCACAGACTGAAGTGAAGACTGGGATGTCACTCCCTGCTCCCATGCAAAGGAGGGTAGCACATTCCAAACAATCTTTCTAAGCACTGTGCACCACTCTTCCAGTAGCAATTCCATCAAAAAATACGTCAGCATCTTCTCTAGATGTGGCCAAACTGATTAAAGAAAACATGGTCCCTACATTTTACTCACAGTGCATTACTAAAACAGCAGTGCAGTATCTGCAGCACCCTTACATTTTTCACTACACCACACAAGATAAAGGACAGCACATCCTCACTGCAGCACTGCTTGTAGCCCTATAACCAGCCTGAAGCTCAGCGCTGAGACATACAGAGAGATGAAAGGAAGCATCACTCCAAAGGGTGGAATGCAGCTTGCTTAATTATAGATGCCTATCGTATGCCATAAGTACCTGACAGCTAGGTACTAGGTACCCATGATTGTCACTGCAGACCCAGTCAATACAGCTCATGTAGTTTAGGACACAATTCATTTTAACAAGAACAGGGTGAAGCAGATCATACTCTAAACACTACCAACCCTAACATGTTCATCTGCACTATCTATTTCACACATGGGTGCCTCTCAAAACAGTGGGGCAACACTGGGTATTTTGGATTAAAAAAATGTGTCTCACAAGTGGATAAATATCAACCCGCAAAAGGTTAACACTGAAGGTAGAAGAAAATAAGACTTATCTCATTGAGACCATCTGCCATAGCAATCAAAGCAGTTAGAATCCATTTGCTTGCAGGAGTCCTTAGAGGATATCATGAACCAATTTGAGTCGAAATAAATTAGTTTATTTTGTTCTGCATGGCCAAAATCCATCCCACTTAGTTTTACCTACCTAAATAAAGAACACAGCCTGTTCTAGGCTTTTCCATATAAACAAAACAAAGCGAGGTTGCTCCAAAGGGACACTCAGTACCACCTAAGGTCTGATTTGTCCTTTAAATGTGTCTATGTCTCATTAGTGACTGTAAAGAAAACTAGGTTACAACCACCCTCTTTGTATATGAACTTCAAATAGACCTCAGTGACTCTCAGTAAAGAATGTATGAACAATTTGGGGTTCTACACTCAGGGCTTTCCTCCCTCAAAACCACAAATGTGATAGCTACAATAAGCAACAAAACAGTTCACACTTCCAGCAGGATTTACTGTGGTCCCATTACTGAAGCCCACTCTTACTCACTTTTCCTAAGAGGTATCAACAATTGCATCTCAGGACCCCTGCTGTGAGAAGCAAACCTTTTCTTCTACTGTGACACAACACCAACCCTGAACTGTATGGTATTCCAGCAGATTGTGTTCAATATTTCAGGCAGTCCAGTGCAGTGGTTTTCTCATTCATTACTGGCAATCAAGCAATTTGAAAGGAAACGAGAGATGAAGAGCTAAAGATTCATTTGGAGAGAGGTAATCAAAAGAATAAAAGTCATCTCAGATTTTGCTGAGACTAATATCTAAATAATAAAAACAATCAATATCAAAATATCAAATAATATCTAATACTAATATAAAAAATAATGTAATCTACATTTAGAAAGTTAATCACCAATAGAAATTTATTCTGAAGAATAGGTAGTATTAACCCTATTTATAAAGCAACAAAAACTCTCAGCAAAAACCCAAACCTGACAGCCATGCATTAGCTCAACATTAGTAATAGAGAATACAGTATTACTGCACAACGCATGGGGCACACTATTCTAAGGGACAACTACGTGTTTTGACAGATGACTGTATTATGAATAGCTGGTAACACCGACATCTGAAGAACACCAGTAAGGAGAGATGAATCAAATGCTATGAATATGTTCCCTGTTAACCCACAGAACTCTCGAGCCCTATTCTACAGTGACAAAAATAAAACAGTAAAAGACAAAGAAATTGAGAAACCCTTAAGTAGAAACACCATGAGATGAAGAGAAAATGAGGCACATAAAAAACCCAGTGTTTTCAATAACAGGTAAGTGGATACCGTGCAGAGACACAGATTTAGTGCCCTAAATCTAGATGATGCAATCAGACACTTCTTTTATACTCCATATCTACTTCAGCCTGCTGGAGTGTTGGACCTCTGAGCAAACAGGTTTTAAAACACTAATCTGACTAACTGACTACTGCTACTTCCAAATTAGCAGGCAAAGTGTGTTCGTAACACATTCAAAACAAACAAGCCTACACATTACCCAGAAAATTTTCCCATGTTAACAATTCCAGATTCCAAACCAAATATGCAACAACTAAACCAAAATTATGGTTATCAAAAAGTAACACTTTAAATAACTTATGCTCTTTATGAAACCTGAAGTATTTTCTCAGCATATGAAAGTCATCAGGATTGCAGTCACGCAAGCAGAAAACAAAACCATGTAGCCCCAACACATTTCAGTAATTTTACCCAGGGTCATACCACAAGAGGAAACTTGATCTGAGCTAGCATTGTAACTCTTAAGTTAACAGAATGGCAGCTTATTTAAGCTACACAAGAAATTTTCTTTTTGTCAGAACTATATAGTACTTTTGCATACTACATAAGAAATATTTTGCGGGCTAAATAAAATATGTTTACATTATTTCATTGAACTATACAAAAACTCAGTGTCAAATATAACAGATACACCTGCTCCATAATAAAACAATGCCTTAGCAAATGGCATTGCATAGACTGCTTTCCTTCATCTTTTATGCTACATTCCACGTACTTCGGAATAAGACATTTTTATCATGGTGAAAGAATGCTCTTTGACATTATACATTGCTGCTATTGTACCTTTGTCTAATTCATTTTTCCCTAGCACTTGAGAAGATTCTCTTTTTTTTGCATTTAAGAAAGGAAATTAAAGGTAAAAACCACCTGCAAAGAATCGAACTGTTAATTATGAAAACAATGCAATATGAAAAGAGAAAAAAGTGTACTAAAAGATTGTTGTATGGCAGCTGCTTAATGCTTAGTGTGATAAAACTTGAAAGGTATGTACAATTATTTTAGCTAGTCTTGATAATCAGTAATCTTGAATGATTAGCTAAAGTCATAATATCACAGCTACTCAAAAAGGTTTCAAATTTCAAGTTATTGGTGTGTCATCAAATATATTATACTAAAAAGTTCAAATGCTTTCACTGAGCAGAATACGACTTCCAAGCTCTCAAATGCTAAATTCTCTGCGTGGAAGGGATTTTTGTCAACAGCTCCAAATCCTTACCTTTCTGTAGACTATCATATTTGGAGAACTCTCCTCGGGGTCAGCAGTTTCTGCACTATTCGGATCAGTGGGCACTTGGGCCATTTTTGCCTCTCGTCGCTCAAACTGCAAGGACAGGACCAGAAGTCAGCATCATTTCAGGCTGCACTGGAGCATGGCAAGGACACGTGACTACCTCCAAGGCAGACAGACAGGGATTTTACAGAGGGAATCACACTCCAGGCTTCACCCTGTGCAGGAATTTATCAGACTGTGTCAGAACTGACTTGTCTACAGGATAATGACCAAAGGACAAGGACCACCAAGTCACATACAGCTGTGGTTTGGGTCATCACACACATACGCATTTCTCCCCCCATTCTGATCTTTTATCATAAGCCCTCATTCAATAAAAGTCCAATTAATACTTCACACGCTTCCTTTCCTTGCTCTATAGCACAAGCTGCTTTGACTTTTCTAGAAGCTTTGAGGTACCTGCAAACAAAAAGCCAGGAAGCATAAATAGCTTGCTGTGAGGCAGAGTGAAACCCCGCTGTAGGTGGCAGATGCAGCAGACTGTCAGGCACACAGCCGGCTGTTGCCTGCAGATATCTCAAGCCACTTCCAGCTCTCTGGAAGCGCGGAGCAGCAGCCAGGAACCAGGGAGGCATAGCTGCTTGCTCAAAGTAAGCAGCTTCCCTCACCTCTTCTCATGACACAGCTGGGAAGAGGCAGCAGGACTGGCAGACAACCCCACGTAATAACTCCTTATCTTCTAGAAGCACAGAACTGCCTCATCTCCTCCAGGTCAGGCCAGGCTTGAGGCAGCAGCATTAGTTTTAAAAAAAAGAAAAAAGGGGTCTGGTGTTGGGAAGGCACTTCAAATTCTAAGTCAAATATTATATTTTACATTTTTCTTCCATTAGCACATTTGACAAGTTACATCTTAAATTAAAGGTTGCTGTGGAGCAGTGTGGTGACCTTTCCCAACCTAAGAAGTAACATTGCCTCGTACAGACATTGGCACTAAAACTATCTGACAAGTTCAATTTCTTAACAATGAAAGTACTGAAATGTCCCATCTCAACATATTTTATTAAAAACTGAGACCAAAAAAAAGCCTGTGTTCACACAAGCATAATCTACACATTCATTTCTAAAAGACAGTTCACAACTAAACTGTCTCCATCATTTAAGGAAGAAGATACTTTCCTATTCCTTCCTCTACCAACTTTCACATTGCCACAGGCAACAATGTGCCCCAGCATATAATATACATACATAGCATACAATTAGATGTATAATAGAGCCCTGAGCCATCCTACCTGTCAGTTATCAGCTCCCAAGGACAAGTCAAGTGCCAGAATCAGAAAAGCTCAGACCATATCCCAGCTCTGTCCTATCTCAGCCATGATAAGCCTACAGTTGTAACATGGCATCCTCTACTGGAGCGAGAATCAGCTGACATACCCCTTTAAGCCAGACATAAAAGAGACTGAGGGTAAATAATCTACACCAATCCAGATTTCTTCTTTTATTTCTTTTCGAAAGTATGCATGCACACACGCACACACTGGACACAAATGCATTTGTATATGCACATACCAATTTTGAAATTCGTTAATACAGGTCAAGCTCAAATTAAACAATATACATATAAATCACCTTTTAAAAGGCATGTTCAGACCAATTTAGATGCTATTTTATGTATTAGGCACATAAATTTATTTTAACTGCTATTAAACCTCATGGCTTCCTAGAAGCACAAACACTACACTGTTGTGCCAGGTCATGTGCTAAAAAGGAAACGTAGTAAGTTCTCTAAGCAAAATTATTAGATGCAAAAACAATTAAATAGCACAAATGGTGATGGTGAACACATTTTCAAATTATAGCACTTTGAATTATTTACACTAATGCACATTTTCACACCACTGTTTAGTCATGATTTCAAGGCACTGAAGAATTAGGCTCTAGGTTATCATCACTCAGTTGAAAGGATCAGGAACTAGGTAGAGATTTCATGTAACTTTTTGAAGGCAATTACAAAGCAGAGTTGAAAGTGTATGTCAAGTCACCTGAGTTTCAGCTTCACTTGCCATATTATAAAGACCACATTCACAGCTTACATTATATGTGAGATTTTATATGCGTACTTTAAAAGAAAACAATTACAATTAACTTTCAATTGAACAGTGCTCTTTAAAGAACAAAATTAAAATTTCTAATTGAAAAGTCCTCTGCAGCATTACTTAGCTGCGCTACACTCACTGCATTATTCACTTTGAACGTCCACATTTACAAATTCTGTTCTCTTGTTATACTGTCAGCTCACTTGATCTTTTCTGATACTTCAGGATTTTCCCCCCACAGCACTTCTTGAAGCTTTTCATCTACTCCAGTGCAACAAGACAGTCACATCTTGTACAACATTACATGTATAGCTACAGTAGTAGCTGGCATGCTGTTCATGGTGACATTGAGGGAACCACCGCCTTTGAAAGTCTACATAAGGTAATCAATACAAATAGACCAACCTGTTGTTGGAAGAACTGATGACTAGGTTAAACACTACTGGGTCTGGTATTGATCCCTGGGGGACACAACTAGTGACAGGCTTCCAACCAGACCTGTGCCACTGATCACAATTCCCTGAGTCAGCCAGTTCTTAAACCACCTCACTGTCCAGACCTCCAATCCACACTTCTTGAGTTTGTCTATATCATCGGAGACAGTGTCAAAAACCTTGCTGAAGTCCAGGTAGATGACATCCACACCTCTCCCCTCACCTATCCTGACTGTTGTCCCATCATAGAAGACACTCAGGTTGGTTAAGCATGATTTCCCTTCGGTGAATTCATGCTGACCATTCCAGATCACCATTTTGTCTTCTACATGCTTAGACGTGGCCTCCAAGATGAGCCATTTTATTACTTTCCTGGGGACTGAGGTGAAGCTGACTGGCCTGTAGTTCCCTGGGTCCTCCTTCTTGCCCTTTTTGAAGATGGGGGTGTCATTTGTTTTCTCCCAGTCCTCAGACACCTCTCCTGAATGCCATGACATTTTAAATATGATTGAGAGTGGCCTAACAATGATGTCTGCTACACTTGTGTGTGCATCCCATCAGGGCCCATGGACTTGAGGATGTGAAGTTGGACTAAATGGTCTCTAACCCAATCCTACTCAACCAAGGGAAAGTCTTCCTTCCTCCACACCTTCTCCCTGGGGTTGGGGCTGCACCAGTCTTGAGTGTGGAGGAAGTGATCCTCGAATATTGATAGTCTCTCTTGGACCCCTCTTCCCACAGGCATATTCCAATGGGATTCTTCCAAGAAGGTCCCTGAAGAGGCCAAAATTAGCTCTCCTGAAGTCCAGAGTTGTGATCTTACTCAGTTCCTTGCTTCCTTCTAGCAGGATACTGAACTGCACAATCTTGCCGTCACTGCAGCCAAGGTTGCCCAAAATCTTTCCATCTCCAAGCAGACCTTCCTTGTTAGTTAGTATAAGGTCCAACAGCACAGCTTTCCTCATTGGTTCTTCTACCACCTATATCAAAGTTACAGGCAATGCTTTCCCAGAGCCTCCTGGCTTGCTTTTCTGTATTCCTGCCATGCTAAAGTCTGGTCTCAAGCCAATTCTCAAACGGAGCATTCTCGCTAGCCTGAGGATTTTGCTACTTACTAAATACCCAGTGAACAAAACCAAACCACTGGCTACATGGCAATAACACTTCTGACCAAGGAGCAATATTGGAATAGCTTCAAGGGAGCACCTCTCCACCTCTGCCAGGGAAAAGACCACCAGGGAGAAGGGCAGAGAGCCCAGAGTTAAAGCTACAGTGATGCAGGCTACTTGCTGCAAACACAAATGAGTGCTCGCATTCAAAGTACAGGGCTTTTTACCCTTTCACTATGTTAATATGCCACATTTGCAACCCTATAATTAATATAATTGTATGTGGAAGTCCGCATCTGACCTGGACAGTTATCTGATAAAAAAATCAAACCAACAAAACCCCATAGCCTGGTATGAAGGAACCAGACTAATTTTTCAAGGGTTCCCACTGAAATCTGTTCTTTCTACACAATTTTTCCTCACTGTCAATCCAGTCCACTCAAATGCAAGCAGAAAGTCAACCCTACAACACTACACGGACTGAAAACAGTTTGCCCTCCAAACCTTTCTCTAAGCACATGTGTGTGATGCATCAGCCAGAAATGAATACAGCTTGATCTTCTAAAGAAATTTCAGCTACACTTAGCTGAGAAGAGTGAAAACAAACATTTTATTTAGGCTTTTAAAAAAATTAGAAGTAGTCACACACAGCCTGCAGCTAAGAGCCTCACCAATTACTACCTGAAGAGTACTGTCAGCCCTTCCCTCCTACAGGCAGTTTGCTGTATTATCAGGGGCTAACTCAAACCAGCCTGTATCCCCACACCAGCAATATAAATTCAAATGCATATCTTCAAAAAATAAATGTTCTCTAAATTCCAACTTTCACATTCAAAGATTCCCTTTTCCCACAGCTGTTCTTCTGACAATAGCCATGTTTGCAGTGATCCAGACTCCTCAGCAGCAAAAGTGATTGAAAAATGAAAAAAAAAAAGGCAACCATTTGTGCTAACCATTTCCTCGCTCTGCCACACACAAGGAAAAAATCAGCAGTCTTCAACTTCTTGTTTACGGATAAGATGGCCTATGTAGCCTTTAAAAAATACTCCCAAAAATATGCTAAAAAGAGAGAGTACATTTGCCTCTCGTGGACTTTTTCCTTTTTATATTTTATTCTTTATTATAGAACAGTTCTGCTTTTACCCCAAGAAACAAGCAGACTGCACTCCATAGGCAGCCACTGACAAAATGTACTGAATCATGGCAAGTGTTCTCTCTCCATTTCTTATCTGATTGGGCTCCTCATGCCCTCCCAAAACCCAGAAGCTACAAAGATATATGGCTCCCATACGTCACAGAATGATCAGTGAACTTTAAACTGGAATAACCAATTGAAAATACGTTCTGAAAAGCAAGAAAACAATTTTTCTCTCAGTTCACCTCTTTAGAGATTCTGATACAAAAATGTAATTATAAAATTACAGAGACATTTTAATCCATAAATACTGTCAACATTTAATCTCTGTGTATGCGTAAATTCAATGAAAACAGCTGAGCAGTAAATTAAGAGATTTCCATTAGTGCCCTCTAACACCTCGACTGCTATAAGACTATCATAAACAAGACTACTGTAAGAAGCCTCTTACAGACATAGTACCCCATGTGTTTCATAGAAATTAGCCCATCTAGGAGTCCTTATACACTCTGAGTTTTATACACAACAGAGAAAGAAAGAAGAAATACAAAGAAGAAATTCTATGAAACAAACTATTTCTTGAAAATACCACCTGGATTTAACAACCCAATACAAGGTCATATTTCAACTCTTATTCTGTATTTTATGAGATAAGTTGCCAATTTAATAAGCAAAATTTGCGATGCAAAACATTTCTTGCACATCTGAGATAAAATGAGATAGTTTGTTATAATATGGAAAAACTACATCCCAGAAAATAGAATATCCTGAATGAATTCCAATGCAGATATCAGCACTGCTCAGCTGAAATACAATTTTGGGTGACAATAAACGGAAATTACATTTATGCTATGTAATTAATATATTTCAAGGGCCACTTATAAATGACATGCACTGTTAATATCAACTCATGAGAGATTTAGAGCTTTAGAACACAATCACAGAGTAAAATATAATTTCATGTCATTAATACCTAGTTATTTTTTTTCTAATTGGTGAAATACAACTAGACTACATGAATTTTCACACACATGAGAAATCATATAACTACATGCCTTGCTGAACTGATAATCACCCAATAGGAAAAATCCCTACCTGGTCTGCTAGAATATTTATATCAAATAGGTCGCGTTATTATGGTTACAGGAGGGAAGGGACAGGGGACAAAAAAATAATTTACTCTGAATTCAATTAGAACTCATTAGTATTGAGTTGATATTTTCCATCCATTACATAAATCTAAGATTGCACTTCAAAGAAACTTATCTTCATGGTTTTATTCTTGTTAATTATTACTCATTAAACCAGGACTTGGGCATGCCAAGCAAGGTGTGTGTGCTAGAGGACAACACACAGCGTACCACAGATGTGATCCTGTTGACCAAGGCAAATACATCCACCAGAGGATCCCCAGGTCCTGCCTGGGATATGCTCTGCTTTAGACTGGTATAGCTCAGTACAAGCACTGCACGATTCACCTCCACTCCTCCTTCAAAACTAATCCTGCATGGTCAGCACAATAACTTTCCAAATAGGAACTGATACAACACCCATCCGAATGGAGCAAAATCCAAGAAGACTGGAGTCGAGATCAAAACTCCACCACCTCCACCAGTTCCCTTACTGGTGAGGAGGGGGAAATGCTGGTGTTATGCACAGCAGAGCCAACCACTGTGCACAGCGAGTTGAGACTCTGCATGTTCCTCCCCTGAACCAGACGAAGAGGACATAAGGCCTAATGAAACAGGGGCAGGGCATTCCCACGGAGGGAGCCACACCACAGCCAGCAGTGACAGACTGAAGGGTCTGGCGCCACTCTGGATACTACAGCATTGTTCCCCTGCATAGAGGAGCAGCAAAGGAAGTCCACTTTCCATCAGTGAAGTACAACTCCCAAAGCATCTAAAAATCCTTCCAATCACTGCTTTGGACATCAAATTGTAATGGAAGTTACTCTGAAAATTGTTTCCTAGTAGAAGACCATCCCAGACGTTCTGCCCCTCCTTGGCAGCACTGAGCATTCCAATACTATCAACTATCTACTGGCTTTTTTAAGGAACAGAGTATGAACACTTCCAGCAATTGCACTAAGTGTTCAAGTTTTTGCCAAACAAATTCCTCTTTGTTTGTGGGAAAGCAGTTTTGTTCACACTGGGAGAATTCAAGGACTCTAATGGACCCCATTCCTCCTCTTTCTGCGGTACCAGCTAACAGGGAGCACCATGCTGATGCACTAGAGCTCAACACTCTCATCCTACAACTCCCAGGATGAAAGGCGAATACACACCTAGGCCAGGGAACAAGCAGCAACTCTTGCCTCACTCTGACAGAGCAGGAAGAAAGGACCTAATTCCAGAATACTCCCTTTTTCTTCTCTTTAGGGAAACTGGGATGCGATGAAGGCTGGGATTTCCAGTTTTTACTACTCTTACAGACATTTTCTAAAGGTGCAGTTCGCTTCCATAACTAAGTGGTTCTCTTGTGGGAAACTTGCCTCAAAGCATCCTAAGATATGTCTACATTTCACCATGGGGCAGGAAGCAAGCTCTGGGCTCTGACTGCCCACAGTGCTTAATTGCTAGTTGCCTCCCAGGTTCTCCTCTGGGAACATAGTTCTCTGCCATGAGCATTCGCCCCAAAAAGTCAGCATGAATAATCTTACATAGGTTTTGGCTTCCTACTTCTTATCCATTCCTGCATCAGTCTCTCAATAGGTTCTGCAACACCATACAGCTTCCCAACATGTCCTAAGTCCTGCAATGTATAAGCTCATCCTTCTGGCTGGCTCCAGGACAATCTCACAGTTTTTCTAAACACTGTGCTTGGAAAAAAACCCCAAAAACATACACAGTGATCGCTGTATCTTCAGGCTACAGAGAACACCATCTGGGGGCCAGAGACCTGTGACCCCTCTGGCCAAGGATATGCAGTGTGGACAAGGCCATCTTTTAGACCAAACTAGCTCCCACACATAATTCAATCTGCTTGGCTTCCCACAGATAGACACAGTCTACAAGTTTAAACTCAACCCCCTGTGTAATCCAATGTGAACATTCTGTAGGCTTCTGTAGACATTCCTCTCCAATCACTTCCTGTTCCAAATTATGTAAGTCCATTAACAAAAAGAATAAATATTCATGGTGTGGTGGCCTAAGCAGAATATGTCTAACCAGGGATCACCAAGCCTCATACCATCACCAAAAAGGGTGCTCTCCATGGTCTTGAGCAACTTTCTCTGCATCTGAGACACCTGTGGTAGTGCCCACCCTGTCGTGTAACTGCCTAACAGATGACACTAAGGATGGACAGTTCCAGTTGTTCCATTTGTGTTACCACTGGTGATCTGCCTCAGTCACCTGGCAGATTATCAGACTGCTTCTTGATAAACCATAGAAGTAGGTTACTTTCCTTTCGTCATGGTGCCACACTCCATTTTGATTTTACATAGTTCTACATCTGCAGATACTTTTAGCTATTTTAGAATGCTAAAAATACTGTCTGCAACTGGATGCTACATCCAGGAAACCTAGAGGTGGAAGCCAACATAAAGTAACTTTCTTGGCATCTGACACTAGGTCCTGACTTTCCTAATGCCAGATTAGAGGCAGTCTCTATTTTTGTTTCAGTTGAGAAATATGTGCTACCTGTTTTCTCGTCTGTCTACCCCAAGGTGTGCTGGAAGCATCGATGACTTAAGAGGAAGAACTTTCCCACTTTCAGAGTTCTCAAAATAGTATCTGACAGATAAATAAGGAGAGCAAGGTAACCGGAAGGAAAAATGGTATGGGGATAGATGGTAGCAAATATTGATATTTGAATGGCTGATTAACTAGACAATTTTTTCCCTTTATGAGATCAATCGCTAAAATGGGTACTTGCATACTAAATTTACTTTTAATGGACCAGAATGATGTTACACTCAGGAAGAAACTGCCTCCAATACATCCAATCCTCTTCCAAAGAATTCAGAAAAAAATTGCAGTATTCACCTGTAATCAATCTCCCTTCCAGTAAAATAATATTGCTGTGAGTGCAAGGGCTCTTGGAAAGGCTCTGCTGTTACCAAGGATAGTTACAAAGAATGTAATAACAAATATATGCCGAATATTTAACTAAAACAAGAAATTTAGAAATGCAAAGAGGCAGATATAGCCCAACTTTAAACTTCATGTGTTTTGGTGATCCCAAACCACAACAGTATTTGCAATGCACCACCAGCCTGCAAAGAGTAGTTAGAAAGCAGAGAGCTGAAGCTGTATTTTGTTTTTTTGCAACAATGCCAACTTATTGGGCAGACTCATTCCCTGTGGAAAATGAGTAACTGCACTGGTAACAGAGAGCTTGAGGGTAGACTTCTAATTCATTCTCTAATATAAAGTATTTTTTGAAAAATCGCCTTCCATTGGAAGGTGTGCTAAGAGCATCCTGTTCTATGAAGTTGGTCCACCAAAGACACCATCTCTGCAAGTGCCTTGCACTTTATGTACCATAGAAAATACTAATTGCAGCTGCAGTAAGCAACTTCAGGGGGATGGGCAGCATTTTGTATTTTACACTGTATCTAGTAAGTTGAAAACAACTGAAGAAAATTGATTCAAAGATAAAACTGAATGAGAAGAAGCACAAAATAAAGGATCCTCTCATACAGGCTGGCAAGAAAATGTTACAATTGAAAAAACCCTAACCAAACCAAATAGGCCTCAGTGCCAGTTAGATTCCACATTCAGATTTACTTCACCTAAACTCCCTGTTCCAAAAAGAGATGGCTAAAATGAAACTCCCTTCAAGCAATCCTATGCAAGTTGATAGAACTAATCCGCACTTGCATTGTGCAGTCGCTGATCAATCTCACTTAAAACACCCCAAAGTGCCGAGAATTCTTGCTGGTTGTTCATTCTCAAGAGGAGGGAAAATTGCAAGTACTCTGCAATCAAATAAAATGTGAAGTTTGCTACCCAAAAGAACATGTGCCCTTGAAGATGTGGCACCATGCAACACCCTTAGTACAAATGAACACAACTGGTTGCATCCCACCTACTTCAAGGACATGATGCAATATACTATGACTATATACTATACTACTTCACTGCCCTTCTGTTTATCACAACAGCATACATCCTCTTCAGATGCAAATTATACCCAAATCACTTCAGTAATTGCAATGTAAAAAGCATCTAAGCCACTCCTAAATTAGCCAACACTCCCACACAGTTCAGTAGTCTACAAATCCCACTGCTGAATCCCACTGTGGTTCATCTAACCTGAACTTCACAATGCCAGAACTGGACTACTACAAATACCAATATAAGCTACGTGCATTATAAATACTAATACACTTCACTACTGCTGCTGTTATACTATAATACTCCTATACAGTTCCTTTAATCGAACTAATATGTCTATGGCAGTTTGCTGTTACACTAGTGAACCCATAACCTGAAACTATTTTCTTATCTGTGACAGAGGGAAATACTATTTTCTTTTACAAAATGATAAACTAAATCACAGTGAAATTAAGTAACTTCCCACATTCATGTAACAAATGAGACATAACAAATTGGACATATAAATCCTGACTTTCAAATCACTAGTTAACATTTGCTGAACACGTCCCAGTAGCATAGTAGGTCTGTAGTAATCAAACTGAGGAGCTTTTAACTACCCTGTGAGCCTTTCACCACTGGTGACACATTCTACAAGCACAGGCAAAAAGATGAAATATTGTCCCTTTCCACTGGGATTGTTTTTACTGTGGAATTGAAGATTGCTACAAAAACACAGAATTAATTCCTCTTCGCAGCCTCATGGTCCCCGCCTCTCACCCCCATGCAGGCAAAGGGCATTACCTGTGCCTTACTCTGCTGCTGCTAAGTTTAGGAAGAGATAGCTGTTTCCAGCATGACAATGCAGAGCTCCCGGGACACTGCAGTGTCAGAACCTTATTGCTCACTGAAATTTTAATCTGCTTTTCTCTCCTTCTCTCCACATTCTTTGCCACCAGCTACAGAGATGTTAAAAAATAGTATGAGATCTGATGCAACACAAGTGGGTAGCAGCAGTCTCTCTTGACTCCACAATCTTTCTAGAGCTTGACAACCAACAAGGAAAACACAAATTAGCTCCTCTTTCTTGCTCCTCTTCATAGATAGAGCACAACAACAGAAATTAGCTCATTCTTCATCTACCGCAATATGCTATTATTCCATCTGGAAACAGTAACTGAAATCATAGAAATGTCCTTTCATGGTGAAATTTATACTTTTTATGTATAAAGAAAATACTGTCGATTCAGTAACATTAATATTATTCTTTATAAAATTTATAAGCCATTATATCATTACAGGAAAATTGTGATCCAGCAGTTTAGAACTCTCCATGATATGTCTATTATTACCTTTTCTAGGGTATAAAGTCACACCAAATTTTTCAAAGCACTGTAGCCACCTCTGAAGCCCCATAAATCCACCACCATCACAACACAAGCATTGCTCTTGCAATCACTACACAGAAAGTTAACAGATGAAGAACGGAGGCTGAAATTGCAGACAAAAAAAAATTAGATATGTAGGAACACAATCATTCAGTTCAGACTATGAAGACAGATGTTCAACTATACATAAGTGCTCAAAGATGCAAAGCAGAAATTTTGTAGCCTGAAGATATCAGATGTGTAACTCCACAGGAACTGACTGACCAAATGTTGGAAAAAAACCCTCAAGGTGGTATCCAACATCACCTACAGGCACCCAGGTGTTTCTGAAATGTGCTTGGCCAACACAGCTCTGGTCAGCTTGTCTCTCATATGCAGACAGATTGCTGCAGGTGTTTAGGGTTAAAAGTACTACTACACCTTCAGGAATAACACTGGGCCATGACCTCTCGTTTACATTTTGTTTCATGCTTCACATGGCAGAGCATTGTCTTACACTATACTGGTGACAGCAGTACAATGAAGAAATACATGAATGTTTGAAGAATTACATGAAGAAACATCCAAATCATCAACATAATTTTCTTATTGTACCCAGGTTTTCTTTGTAATTTTAATACTGCAGTATGAATTGATACAGGTAGGCACTCATGAAGAACTTGAGAAGAGTTCTGTGAGGAACCAGGAGCATTTCAGTTCCAAGGACTAAATGCAATATTTGCGCCCTGAAACAGTCCAGAGCTGCTCGGTGAAGTGGACTGTTTGTTTCCACAATCTCCTCTCTAGAGAGCCTAGGTGTGCTTGGAGAAATGCAACTGAAGCTCCACGTGATGAGCACAAACAACACAATAACCCATCATACGGGGAAAACTGTACTCTTGTAATACTGGGCAAGGGAAGAGCAGCTTGCCCTTGTTCTCCTGCCACTTTACAACAGCAGTGTTTGATTTAGATATCAAAGGTACACCTGGCCAAAGCCTCCAGGTCAGTTATCCCTTGTTCTTGAAAAGCTAAGGACTCATAAAAAGTAGTCACCCCACAACACCCTTGTATTCCTGTTAGGAAGCCTGAGCCATGGCACTGCAAGATTCCGAAGCTTCACTGCAAACTAATAGCATCCTAATGTACAAGTTAAAATTACACACTGAAGCTATTTTCTCTTCCTTCTACTCCACGTACACCAGCTTCTTCTCTTTCCTTGCCATCTGTTAGTTTGCTGCAATCTGCTGGGACAGGACTGCCCTCTCCTTATCTCCCCTTCTTGGATGCTCAAAGGGACGATGACAGAGCCTAGCATTTCCAATCCATACACTCAGCTTTCCTCCAGCTGCCTCAGAAACATAAACAAAAGTAGAGCTACTCCCATGAATGAAAACTGCTCTGCTCACCTCTGCTGTACCAGTGTGCTCCATCAGAATTACATTCTAGACACTGAAAACACCTTGTAGTGGCTAGCAAGGAGATAACTGTTGCTTCAAGAGGACATACCTTTTCCTCTTATCCTCAAGTATCATTGATTAAAACAGGTATCTGCACTGCCTGCAACATGGGAACTGTCAGAGAGAAACTAAGGCAAGCAGTGCTGACAATGACTATAGGCAGCTTCTTATTGTGCCTTTTCTTAGAAGGGAAGGGTAGTAAGAAAAAAAGCCACAAAAATCTGTCAGGTAGGTGAACATCAATCTTCAAACATCTATTAAACCTCACCATTAGACATGTAACAAATAACTATTTCACCTAATACAGTTCAGAATGGGAAAAGGAAGGGCTATCTAAACTCCACCACACTTGTAGCCAATTAGAAAGGAAATTGGAAAGTTTGTTATCAATCATGCTATTACCCATGTCATTACAAAAACAAACAACTCATCTAAAAATAAAGTCAACATTGGCTGAGTCTAAACACTTTCTTCAGCATCTCATACACACATTCAAGCAACGAACACTATTATTCTGTGTTTGTAACCATATGCCCCCAAGTCAGCAACTGCTCTTCAACAGCTGACCTCTTTCTAAAGCGGATTTACAAGTATAGTGAAAGTGTTCCAAATCAGCTGGTGAGAAAGTATTATGGATCATAATCGCACAGTAACAATTGCTAGTTCTTCCAATCTGCAAGATTAGCACAAATCTGGCGTTAAAAAAAAAAAGGAAATTGGTTATATCAAATATACACAACCTTCCACTTCAAAATAAATCCCACTGGACTTTGAGAATATTTAGGATGATATCAAATGTCTTAAATCTCCAAAGCTTTGAACTACAGTTAACCTCCTTCACTGTGTTCTTCAGCAAGCAATTACAAAAATCACTATACCTTTACAAAGTGCTATTCACACTAGCAGCTCACAAACCCACAAACACAAATGAAACACAGGTTTCTTTGGGGTGGGAAACCACCAGTATCTATCGTAACACGCCAACACAAAGGTAAATTTTACAGTATGACTTTACTTATCAACGATAGATTTTTCTGATTTCCAACCCCTACACACTGGCAGTCAGCAAACAAAAAAAACAAACAATCACGAGCAATTATGCATATCTTTAAATTCAGGAAAGCGCTAGGAAGCGTCATGCTGCTCCGCAGCACAGAGGCTACAAGGGGGGTGCCGTTCTGGCCAGTGCCTCGCAGGTCGGCTCGAAGGAAGCCCCGACTTACCGAGGCCGCCCCGGCGAGGGCTCGGTCGGTGCGGCAGCGGGGGCAGCGCCGATGCCGGCGGGACGGCGAGCTCCGAGCCACGGGCGCAGCCGGCTCCTCGGAGCGCCAGCCCTGCCTGCTATTATGTCTGCAGAGTACCAGCGGCAGCGTGCCCGTATCTACACAGCAATCTGCATCTTCCTCAGGAAAAAAAGATAAATAAAATAAAACACTTGAAGCTTCTTCCTGGCACCGCAACCTGCTCCTCTATTTATGCCATCACAGCTAGTGACTAAGAAGATCTTTTAGTGTCACAGGAGATGAAGGCTCTGGAAGCAGAGTGCCTGGCAGCTTTACTCTCACACACCGACCTGTCTTCATGCAAACGCAGTTTGCCGGCGGGTGGAAGTGTATTATTGCCACACGCTGCCGAAGCGGAACAGTTCCCAAGTTTTCCCACAGGGCACCAACTCCCCCTTCAAGCTGTGCCCCTGCTCTTGCTCCCTCCCGTCCTTCTCCGAGGCCTGACCCCAAAACACACCCCCCCCGCTCCTCGCCGCTGCCGGCCCGTCCCGGCGGGGGCGAACAGCGCCGGGGGCTGCGCTCTGCGCTCTGCGCTCTGCGAGCGGGACGCGGGCGGCGCTGCCCGGGCACAGCGGAGCGGCCAGCTCTGCCCGCAGGGATGCGGGTGGAGCAGGCTCACGGCGGCAGGCAGAGCAGCCCACTCCCATTACCTTAGCAACCGCGCCGCCGCCGTCCCCGGCCCCGGCCGCCCCTTCGCCTCTGCTCAGGGACGGGAAGCGCCCGCAGCGTGGCGTGAGCCTGCGGGCGGGGCCGGCGGCGCTCGGCACGGGCTGCTCTCCGCGCCTCTTCCAAAAACCTCCCTCAGCTCTCCCCAGCGCCCCTCCGGCTGCGGCGGGGACGGCACACGGCGCCCACCCCGCCCGGCCCCCGGTGCCGAGCCCGCCGCCCTTGGCCGGGGGTGATGGATGGGAGACCTCAGCCCCCGCCTCCCGACACCCCGGCTGCTGCCGGGGCACTGGTCCCCGCGGGCAGGGCCCTGCCTCCGTCCTCCACCCGTATTTACGTGCTGTAATTAAAGTGTTCGGCAAAATTCTTCCATCTGAAGCCAGGAAAGCCTCGTCTCAGGGTGACACTTCTCCAGCAGCCAGAATTTCCTAGCTAGTGCCTGGGCTCACAAGATGTTCAGGGCTCCACACACCACCATCAGTCTTAGCAGGCAGCCCAGCTCTAACAAAACGGCTTGGAGACCCCGCTCTGTTACACACACCTGTCCATCTCATTGCCAAAAGCCGTGGCTGTTGGCTAGGATGAACGTCCACACATTAATTAGGTGTGCAGAGTAGTTTGCATACCTCTTATGGATATTATCCACTGATTTTTCTGTTGGATGAGATTTTTTCGTTTTCTCCAGAAGGCAAGTTAAAGCCCACCTTGTTCAAAACTGACTGTCAGGACTGAAAGCCCTATGCTGGAAAGCACTACAGCAGACCACTGACAGCAGGCACCCATGGCTATCTCTGTGCCAAAGTTTGTGCCTTTCCACACATCAGACTTGTTATCGCTGTTGAAACTCTGCACGATAAGGCTGTCAGCTGTGCAGAGGAAAGAACAATTTACCAACCTGTGTAGCCTGTCTTAAAGGCCAGCCCTTTCCTAAACATCCTAACATCTTATCAAAACTAGGCTTATATTTCATAAGGCTGCTGATTGACAGCAAAAGCTATCATGTACAGGGATGTTCTGTTATTTTATGGCTGTAGTCTGCCCAGCACACTTTCTAGTGATGTCTGATACACTAAACTGCTGCAATAATTCAAATGTTAAATTCAGAAGAAAAAAAATATTTCTGATGCAACTCTGCATCACTTCCATTTCTACTGGATCAATATCACCATCTTCACCATTATTGACTACTCCTTCCTTAGTCTTGCAAAAGTCTGGTTCCAGCCTGTAGAGCTTGTACATGCTTCTTCTAAAAGGTCCTACATCATCACCACAGACTATACATTTATTTCCCTGTCACACTCAAAATTGCATCTTAGTGGTAAAATTCTGCAATTGTGGCTCACACAAGCTCCTTGACCCTCACTAGACTTCACAGGGTGTTGATTCAATTGATTTGGTTCAGATTGCAGCTGTGGGCATTTAAAAACTTCTGTGGCAGGTTAAAATATTCTGATCTTGATGGGCCTTCCCTGATCTTCTTGTTTAAAGAGATTGCAGCTCTGAAGCATCACAGGATATTTTTGGGATACTTTTTAAAAAAAAAAATCTAAAAAGTAGTTAAATTTGTATTGTTTCAATTTAAACTACTTGCCATTCCCTTCAGATTAACCTAAGCATGTTATGCATTATTTGCCACACAAAGTTGCCTGTCAAAAGGAGGAAAGAGAGAATGGCTACCTATGAAGTAAAGATTTATTTTTTTTTTACAGAGATTTTCTCAGCAAAGCATTTAAATCTGTAGTTGCATTGAGTTATGCTGAGCTATGACTACATGTAATATCAAGGATTAAATATTTCAGTGTCTTAGATCTGTTCAGGCAATACTGTTTCATGACTGCTCTACACAGTCTTTGTTCTGACAGCTCCCTCACAGGAGTGTACATGCATTATACAGTGCTTAAATGTATCAGGTTAACTCAGGCTAAAATGCAAGTTCTATAGAAATGCTGTTTTCAAAATACAAGATTGATGGAAAATATTTCACACCTGTATTAACTTTGCAGTTCAAACAAACTACCAGTATGTTTCCTGACAGTATTTCCAGGTTGAGTATTGCCATACTACAGCACCACATAATGCTGAGAAAGGAAGCTGACCAGAAACACTAAAGCAAAAGTAACCACTGTGTTTATTTTAATTGTGCTCAACAGAAGAAATTGTAACCAAAAAAAATACAAATAAAAGGAAAGGCAAATGACAAATAAACACAGTTTAAATGGTATTTCAGTTTTGGATAATATTTCCACATTTTATACTAGAATTAAATGAATCTTTGTCTAGTGGCTTCTCTCAAGTAACAACTATTCTTTGATCCCTTGAAGTAATAAATAGTATGAAAAAAATGGTTTAGCAACATTTTTTAATTTCATGCAGTAACTACTTAAATGATACATAATTAAAACCAAGCTAGGTTTGTATTTGCATTGATCCTTATGCTGAAAACAATGTAGTCAGACTTCGTTCATCACAGAGATCATTTCTCAGTGTAACCTCTTTCCCAGCGGGAGACCCAGTGGTTTGACAAATATGATTAGAGATGCAGGAACAGTTCCATTTAGATCAGTGGGACACCTCAAGTTGATGTAGAAATACACACATAGAGCAATGTTTGCAGCAAAAGACCTTCCATCTGAAATACTGTTATGCTCAGTAAGCACTGGGGAAGAATGCATGGGGAGGCACTGCCACACATTTTTCTGGCCAGGAGGACAGAATTTTACTGTTCCCTCTCTACTGTACTTTATGATGAGACCTAAAAACCAGAAGAGCCCACCATAATCCACAGCACATACAGAACATCACCCATCCCTAATGATACATCACTGAAACTGAAGAACCTGAGCTACATTTGATTTTCACTAACATTTACTATTGAAAATATTTTGTCAGTTTTTCTTTATCATAAAGACTATCATAGATTTCAATGACAAAAATACACCTTTCGTAAAGTTATCCTACCTTCTGCTGAAGACTGCAGCAGTAGAAAACTTCCCCCACGCTAGCAATGCCCTCCTAAAGTTGTTTTATCCTCATTGCCATAAAGAGGTCATTGTATCAGCTTCGAAATGTAGAGCTTTCAACCTCTGCATATCATGGCTATGACTCTAGAGTTACACATACTCACAGGGTTTGTGCTAACTCTTACTCACAGCTCAACAGTGGGAGTCTCCAGGGTATTTCAACAGCTTCTTCACATGGGGAAGAGAGTCACAGCACAGCATGTTCCCCTGTGATCATCTGAAAAAAGGAGGAGTAGATATCGCCAACTTTCTGCCAATAGCATCCTCCTCTCCTGGGGCTTGAAAAGCTCGGAAAAGCAAAAGCCGGTGCAGCTGCAGTCAGTGGTTGCCGTGCTCCGAGGTAGGGCCGCTGTTTTCCTTTCAGTTTGCAAACCAACAGCGTTGTTGATCCAATGAGTAAGTGTTACCCCGTGGCACTCACTTCATAAATATTCAATAGTTGTTAATTACAAGAAAAGATGGAGCTGCTGGCTCGGGGGTGGGCGTCCAGACGTCACTAAACCAGGCAGTGCAGCAGAGTGTCTCTCTCTGGCTGAGGGCATGGAAAAAAAGCAAAGAGGTTTTCAGAGTTGTTCAAGGTAGGTTCTATTTTTCGTAAAATGTTTAATTTAACAGTGACCTAGTTTTACAACAGCTTTCAGTGTCTTGGCTTGTCTTATCTCCTGTGTCTTAGCCTACATCATTAGAACAGCAGAGCAAAAGGCTTTACAGACTTTGTTAAAGCAAACTAAATAAGCCCTTAGCTGAGGGATTAATTCTTCTCTCCTATTTTGTTTCAGGCAGTCAGTACATTGCACTTTCTTTGTAGTTTTAAAGAGGTTTTAGCACATCTTTTATTGAAACTGTTATAAATTTATTTATTTTTTTTTTAAATATCAACTCAAAGCCCTTTCCTTATTTTGTGGTACATTTTTGAGTATCAGACTGTAGCAGCAATCTTGAATTCCTCAGCCTTTTTACAGAAGGCTCTTTTGTTTGTAAATATTCAATAAACTGTATGGAATTGTTGGCTAGCTTGACCAGCCAATTTGAAAATTTACAGGCAGCACAGACTCATGCCAGTTTTCAGCAGGAGCAAGTTGTGAAGTGCCATTAATTTTACTTACCTTGCTTCACTTACCAGAACAGAAAAGTTCTTGTGCATCTTGTCATTGCGGCCAATAAGTGGCAGGTCAGGTGAGGTTTGCTGTCATTTTTTTTGCCATGTGCTACATACGATGCTCTCAGATACTGTTTGGTGGTACACCTCTGTGATTCCTAGTTTGTCTTTATGGAACTATGCTTTAAAAACTCCTAATACTGCATTGTGTGTGCTGTTTTCCATATGGATTCAGCAGAAAAAAAGAGCAATTAATTAGAAAAATTGTTTCAGCCATGCACAACCAAAACACATTAGGTCTGCAGAAAAGGGGCTCTTCCTTCCACCTCCATCTCAGAGATTCTCAGGAAATTTTATCCTTTGAGAGTCAAGTATGAGACGTCTGGCTGTGCTGAGTCCTTCCTGCATACCTTTTAAAGAAGGAAACACAGCATAGATTATGCTACATCTGTCAGGTTTATATGAGTGTGAGTGCTTTCTCTATAGGGAGGACTCTCCTGTGGGGATCTCAGCCCACAGAAGTTTCCACTGAACCATGTTAACGTGTTTTGCAGAAATTGAACATGTCAGACTGAAAAATGCAGGTAATATATACTGGCAGTCTCTAAGCCATGACTTAAACAGCATGAAGCCAAATGTATACTTCTACACCTACAAGGATCACACAAGCTGAAAGAACAAAGACAACTTAATAGGAACCATTCAGATCCAGCGCATGCTGGCCTTGCTGAGCTTCTCTTAATTCCTCCCCTTGTGCAAAGGGATTTCAGCTGTCTTTGCAAACTTGAAATTTGTACCAGCTCTAACGCTCCTTAAATTTTGCGTGACTTATAACAAACTTCCCAGTGACTTCTTACCATCAGGGGAAAAAAAGCCATGGTGATGAATTTCAGGCATGGAAGAACTTGTGCCTTGAATCTAGGAAAATCATAAAATGAAAAGTATAGAGAATATTTTTTTTCTATAAAGCTAAAAACATCAGAAGAGCATTAGTAGTAGTCCTTCTGTTCATTTTTGTTGATAAAGAACACTGTGGGAAGGCAAAATTCACAGTCTTTTTAAATCCACCTGGGAAAGTACAGAAGACACTGTTTGCTAGAAGTATTGAAAAGAGATTTGTGTAAGAAGCTTTGCCTCACATTGTTTTATCCAGAGTTCCAAAATGGACTAAGAGCAATACAATTAATCAGAAAAATAAAGTCTCCATTTCCTTCTTGCTGAAACACAGCAGAGGCATGGTTTTCTCTTCTGCCTTGGCAATCTCACATCTGAACAAGTCAGAGCACCGGCTGAGTGAGATTAGCACAGCCTCATACTTTCCTGTGCTACAGACAGGTCTGTAGAGGGGATTTTAGGTTTTTCTATAACACCTACAAATATGCTAAGATCTATCCACATCTTCTTTCAGTTCACTGGGAGATCAGTTTCTTAATATCTAACAATGTTATTCTTTTTGGTCCTTTAGTCAAGAACAGCTTTCTGCCTGGACTTCATCTGTCTGATCTGAACTTTTAAAGTTTTCCTGAACATGGTAGTCTCCACTTCTGCCACGTCAGGTGTCCAAATATTATGAAAACTCGTGGCACTAAGTGACAGAAATGTGTGAATTCCCACAGAATTCAGATTTTCTCCAGCTGGTCTTTATCTGCTGTCTGGAAAAGGTGCAGAAGGGGTACTTACTTTGACATCCTTGGATTTTTTTCTTCTGTGGTATTGCAAAAGTTTCCTTTGGTCATTTTTTCTGTTTAAAGTAGGTTTTATGATGATTAATTACATAAGCTGTGATGGGAACTGCTGCGCAGTGGGAATGAGGAGCCTAAAGTGTGGAGGGAGGCATGAAATGTATTTAAAAAACTCTTAAATCCAGCAAGATACAGTCTGTGCCTTTCATAGCCCTGATCATACTGTTTGTATGCTGTATCTCTCTCTCACCACTATTTGTCTCTGTCTTATTAAAATATGCATTTTTCACAGAAACTATATAATCTCCTGCTTTTGAAAAAGCATTCACCATATGGAAGAAACTGCAAACATCACCATAAACCGTGTTTCTTTTCTGTACTTGGATAATTTATAATACCAACACAGTTCAAGTATTGAAACGTATGTCTCCGTGTTTGTGTATCTATCTAGCTATATATGTATATTCACTTTGTTTACACATACATTTTTATATGTAAAATCTTTTCTCTAAAAAATGTGCAGGATGTTGATGATATATCTAAATCATATGATACCACTTCTCCCTCTTTGGCTAAACATCACAGTGCATGTTCTGGTTTTGGCAGGGAAGATTAACATTTGACATTTGCTTTTGGTGAATATTCAGTTACTTAATTTTGTTACTTTTTCTTTTTTTTCACGTTAACAGCAGTTAAGCGTGAGCAGTCAAATATTTCTACAATTTGTATAAGAAAAGTCCTGAAAACTCACTTTCAAATTCAAGTGACAATTAATGTATTACTTTTCAATTATTGTTCCAGCTTGTCTGCTGCTGAGAAAGTACTGCACAGGGAGGAGATTGGTTGAGTGGGGGTCAGTTGTGCAGCACTCGCTAAAATGAGTGGGAAGTGGGAGGCAGAAGGAGTTGAAAAACTGATATTAGCCTAGGAAACCTGATTTTTCTAGGCTCTCTCTAGGGAGGATGGGAAAAGACACTAGGGGCTTCAAAGCAGGAGCATAACCTCAGATGCTCAGAGCTGGGACAGAAAGAATCTTTCTTTCTCTTTGCTGAGAAGAAGACAACCATAAGAGGGTTTGCCTCCCTGGAGTGCAGTCATCCTTTCCTAGGTTTATGAATCCTCCCTCCCTACAAAGCCAGGAATACAGATGCCAGTTCTGCAAATCTCAGCAGTGTGAAATATGAGATGGATCCCCGAGCTTAGTTCTGGTCTCATCTTCCTCCTCTCCAGCCAGAACAACTCCACTGGCAGCTCTCTCCTTAAAACCCACTCCTTACTTCAATATTCAGCTTGCTAAACTCTGACAATAGAGAGACTGATACAGCCTAATTCAATTAAAACACATTTCAAACTGTTCTGCTGTCCTAAACCAGAATGTGAGAACAAACACGTGAGCAATTCATAATCCAAAATCATGCACAGGGCCTATTTAAAAAAACCCCCACAACTATGAGTTTAAATATTTAATTTCCTAATTATCCAAGAAAATGCTTTAAATCTGCATCACCATTAACAACTCCACAAACCTTTAAAAGATGCAATGCACATCATGTCAGAATTTCAAAGATGATACATATATATATGTATATATATGCTAATATATAAATGCTAATGAAACAGTGAGTCCTCAAATCTACTTGCAGATAAATAACTATGGCAGGCATGGTTGAAAATCTCCCATCTTCAACTGCATGAACTGAGATGCTTCACTTTATGGATTAGCACAAGGCTGAATTATTACGTTCTTTTTTTTTTTTTTTCTTCTGTTTCAGCAAAATCAGTTTAACTGGCTCCAAGGAGATTTGATGAAAAGAGGTTTTTGCCCATGTTAAATATATTCTTATAACTGAATATGTCCGTGTTTTGAGTCTATTGTTAAAAATGTATGGGGGAGATGGGTATTGGTGACAAGGACATGCTATTCTGTGAAAATCTGCCCAAATTTTGACAAGTTACAAATTCTGAAATTTTCAACTTGTTTCTGCTTACATGCTTAAGACACTGAAGGCTAAATTCCCCAGAAGCTAATTGCAGTGGTGCATATTCAAAATAGTATAGTTAATTTTAACTAAATGTTTAACTTCCTCAGTTGAAGGTGGTAATCTTATTACTATTATCAATTTTCAGCCAGGAAGTGGACTGAAAATCCCCCAATTTGTCCTATTGTCAAGGTAGGCTCAGCTATGCCTAAGCTGACAAGTTCTTAAAGACCTTCAGTGCTTTAGATGCCATAGACACTCCAGGAAATTTATTCTGTTTAGTTAAACACTATCTGTTCGAGTTTTCATCCTAATCTTGAAGATGAATATCTTATTAAAATTGGAGCTCATTATTTCTTGTCCTCCATCATGGATGTAGAAAGCAGGTTATCACTGTTCTCTCTGGAACAGAATTTCACATTTTTTAAGACTTTTACCCATTTTTTTGTCAAATTAGATAGTATCAATTCTTTCCTTCCAGCCTGGTTTTTTTCAATGCCTCACCATTTGATTACTCTCCTCTGGGCCATCACCAGTTGTTTCACATTTTTTATTGTGTCCACAAGTGTACACCCTGCTCTTGCTGATGCCTCACCAGTGCTGAGCAAAGCCCTCCACAGATGGCCCAAGGTGGTGTTCCCCCTTTTAGCATTAGCCCAGCATTATTTCCTCCTGTTCAATTTGTGTTCTAGGAAGTCCACTAAATATTTTCTCACAGAATTGCCGAGAAAATAGTTCCTCGCCGCCCTGTGTTTCTGCAGTTCCTCATTTCTGTCTAAATGTAGCTCTTATTCATATTGAATGCTACCCACAATTTTCAGATCATACCTGCAATTTATCAAGATCATTGAATTTAATCATCTCTTCCAACACACATGGAGTCTCTTGCTGCTTGAAATTATCTGCAAATTTAATAATGATTCTCATTGTGTCATCATCCAGCTCATTAATGAATCCTACCAGACTCAAAACAATCCTTTGTGGAACTTCATGAAACTCATTCTTACCTTTTGACAATGAAATGTCTGTAACTGCTGCTTGAGCATGGTCTGCTAATGCAACTCAGCACCATATTTTCAGAACAAATCTTTACAAGTTCACAATTTACCTTCTGCAAAACAGTTGTTTAAAACTCATTTTTTCTTACTTTTTTATTTTCTTCCATTTTGCCAGGAAATTCTTGTATTAAAATACTGACAGGACTCAGACTTCAAAGGAGATTGAGCAGAGGTAAAGCAAATTTCATGTTTCATTCAGATACATGATTGTGGGAAATATCTTGAGGTGCACTTCTATTAGTATTCACAGAAGACAGTCACTGTTCAGTACTGCCTATCTGTGTCCTCCCTCCCAAAAACTTTTCTCAGATTTAGCTCAGCAGCTAATGACCATAAGATTTTATCCATACAAGTTCTCTTCACTCTGTTATAATCACCTCGTCATCTTTTCAGAATACAAAGAAAAATGTCTTTCTCGATGCTCAACTATTCAGTTTTTGGAATGATCAGGAAAAACCAGAAGTATTTCCAGTATCGCTACCTCTTGAGAAGGCTAAGCCTTCCTTGCTTCTCCATGCCTGATACATTGACTTTCCAAACTGAATTGTTCTCAATACCAAGAATCAAAGGTGTAGCACCTACCCTAGGAGATGTAGCCTAGCTGAAAGCTCAGATGTCACCTTGAAATGACAGCCAAGCTTCTGTTCTTTATTAGCTCTCATGCTTTTGTTTTGCTTTGTAGCCTTGAAAGCTCTCAACGAAGATGAAAACTTTTACCATCCTGTCCACCACATCTGTGAGGAGCTGTATATTCACCCAGTACTGCATATCCACCCCTGTGGATGTCACCTTCAACTTCAATCAGTCCAACTCACTAGTCCATGGCAGTGAGGAGCTCAGTGTACACCTTACCTAACACAGGCACCTGCTACCAAAATGCTCTCTCCTCGCCCAAGTCCTGGCCACACATCACCTGCACTTCCATCAGATCAATCTAGTGGCCCTGCAGCTACAAGACAGGTCAATTTGGCAGGCAGATATGGAAAACAAAGGTAACAAATGAAGGTGACTCTGCAGCCTGGAACAGGAGGGCAAGACTGCCTTTGAAAAAGGCTACTACATTTTAGCTCATTTAGATGCAATTCAAACTGTTACCGCTGCCTTCTCTCTACATATTTATCTCCTTCCTGCCCTCTAACTTCCATGCATAAACCCACACCCACGTATTTTAAGTATTTTTTTCTTAAATTATTTTCAGCAGTTTTCATATTTAATCTACAGTTTAAAATCCTATGCTCCATGACAAAACCCAGCCTTGGCTCTACCCTGTCTTCTCTGGTAATGTGTCTTTTTAAAAACAGAGGCACTTGTTTAGTCTTTGCTAGACCAATGTGTATGTTAATTTTCCATCCAATTTCACGGGAATTTAGATTATCAAAAGTGAATTTCAAACCAAGATAAAAATACTCTGCTCATTCTCCAGCTCTGCCTTGAAGGACTGTGTAATCTGATGAGCTGACCCAGCTAAGAGGCCTGCTCTTCTACACGAAGTGACTGATTCACCTCATGACCTCTGCCAGGCATGAAGTTAAGTCCTCCTCTATGACAATTCCCCTGACTGCTGTGTAGTCACTAGGGGACAAGCAATTCACCTATTTTAGATACAGATTTGGTGAGGGCATATGTTGCGCTCTGGAGCTGACACCATCTCTTCTTCTGGTGAAGGTCTGGACAACCAACTCAGAGCAGTTGTTAAATGCTGGGAAAAGAAACTCAGATAATGGAACAGGAAACTCAGGGACTTGTTTCTGCAAAGCACTCTGAACTCTCTTGGAAGTTTTGCACAAACCATTACCCTTCAGGATTGTTTCCTAAACCTGAGAAAAAAAACAAGTATAAAAAGATATGCACCAACATTTGATAACATTCCTGTGCAGGTATTCAAGTTTCAGCTATTTCAGTTTAAGAAGAAAATGTTGGCAATATTTTAACAGACTGCTTTATCAGTGAGTTTCAAATAGCTGGAAATGATCTGGTTTTAATATAGCATCTAGACCCATGTCCACATTGAAGGCATTTCTGGTCCAAGCCACATTAAGGTTTCAAATAGCCTTAGGCAGGGAAAAATACCACAGTGGGATACACAGGCCATGGGAATGTCCTTTAGTCTTAAACTGGCCATTGTTTATCCCACAATTTTATTTACACAGAGAACACTTCTACAGCAACTGCTGAAAAATAACCAGAGCCAGTGAATAAGAATTGAGTGTAAAATACTCTTTTTAGAAGTGTTATGCCATCTGGTTGTTACAATACATGTAAATACCATCCCTTCAGAAAAACTCCTCACTGCATCACAGATTTTACTCAGTCTCTTCTTCCTTCAGTGCTTCTGCCTTAATTTTAGCAGGTACTACAGATTCTGGGAATAGGTATATATGTAGGCTATCAGCACCTTGCATTTTGTCCAACCTCATAACTAAGAAAAAGATTGCAATGTCTCCTTTGTAAGAAATTAACTTCCCTGCTTAAACCTGTGCTTTCACAGACTTGGGACATTGCATGTAGGCCACTGTTCACTGCAATTAACAGTCTCCAGAAATAAAGATCATGATTAATTTTGTGTTCCAACAGGATTCCTATTTCTCACTCTCTCTTTATTTAGGAAGCAAATGCAGTGTTGTTTGCAATAACTTTTCCTGCCTTCTGTTTTTCAAAGCAGGTAGTTCTGTTCTTCAGTAAGTCTCTTAATTGAAGCTCAGTCTGAAGGACACCATTCATTCAGTCTATTGCCATGATACATCTGCTCTCCCCAGATGTTCCTCTGCTCATGTGCACCCCCTTCCCCACTCCCAATCACCAGGGGTTGGGTCTGACCCTCCATACCTGTATAAAAGCATGGCCTCCCATTCCTGACACTCCTACACAGCATGTCAAGACTTCAGACAGACCACAGAGGGTGGCACAGCAGAGCCCTTTGCTTTCTGTTCATCAAAGACCATAATAAATGTGGGAAACTTAATGGGATCCCTGAATACTTCTGTTGTTTGCTGACTGTATGTAAAAGGGGATTCCCTGAACACCTTTGTTGTTTGCTGTCTGTATGCAGTGTCCAGTTTTTCAGCGAGCTCTCATATTCTCATACTTGCCACAACTGTGGCACCCATGTCCTGTAGGTTCTTTCATAGAATCAACACAGAATTATGTACTTCTCTGAAAAGAAATGGGAAGACTTGCATCATGTTTACAGGCAAACTGCTAACTCTGCTGCTGATGGGGAAAGAAAACAGCATGTGTCTTAAGTCTGGCACCAGAAATGCTTACACTTGATTTTCTTTACCGGCCAGACACTGTAACAACATCCCTAAACTCTAGCTTTGCAGAATTCATCTTCTGAACTCAGAATACGTAGTTCATATATGAACTATGGCTCATAAATACAGTAAATACATAATACATAAATACAGTTCATAAACACAGAATTCATAATTCCTACTCTCCCCCACCAAATTATTTATTAGGAATATTATTTATTCTTTTAGGAATAAATGGAGCATGAGATGTTCTCATTAAACATATTATCAGATATTACTGGGAGTAGGGACTGTTATAACAAGCCTTTTTTAACAAAGGCAAACAGTTCTCACTCCACATTGCTTACAGCCTGTGCCGTAAGACAGGCTCTCCTGCTCTCCCAGACACACAAGCCCAAGTATACCTGGCACAGCTGCCTTCTCTGCCTCAAGCAAGGGAGATGGTTACCTTATCCAACTCTCTGGACAGGTGTGGTAACTCAGTCTGTGATGTTTTTGATGGTCTGGCTACAAACAGTACAGCATGAGCATGTCCAGAACTTACACAGATAAATCTAAACCTCTTGTCTTTCCAGAGTATAAACTAAAGCCTTACAGGATATACTATTTTTCAGGATATAAGCAAGTCAATATATTCTCTCCTAACACCAACTCTTCTATCCTTTCTTATGACAGAAAAATATCTGGACTGTAATCTGAGATGGCATTGTTACAAGTGAGAATTATAAAGGAATTCAGCCAAAGAGAATATCAAAGACTACTTTCCTGTAATAAGGAAAAAAAAAAAAAAAAGAAAAGGAAGAAAAAGAAAAGGGCAGCAAAATCCTCACATGACTCTTTGCTCATCTTCTGCCCTTCCATCTACTGGATAAGTTGAGAAATGGGGATGGAGAGAAGATGCCAAGCAGAATGGCTCTCTGTGAACCATGGTGAATTTTATGCTTTATAACAAATAGTACAACTCAGCAAAAAGTACCTGAAATTCTGTAGAATACTGACATGGCTTGGGCATTCAGTTTTGGTTGAGTTCAGAGATGTTTCTTGTTCAGTCCCTTTGCTGGCAGGGACAAAAAGTCTCAGCATATAGCCTCAGCTCTCATCAGTTATCAAAACAGAAGTCCTGGGCTGGACTTGAATGCCTTACAGGTTTGGATTCCAAAGGGACAGTCACTGGGACATCTCAAGTTGATAAAATGCTAGATGAAGATCCTCTCCTGGGGACCAACAGCCTCAGCCTCCGTAGAAAGGTGAGTACAACCACAGGCAGCACCTGCTGAGCTGACCCCCATCTCCTGTCTCTGTCTGCAGAGAGCTGCTCCCTAAAGCACACCCTAAAACCAAGAAATTAATAATTAGAAAAACCCCAAACCTCCAACGTGTTGTCATAGCTAAGCTGGAATTGGGACCTGAAGCTTCCCAAACTCTTGGCTTGCTGCGAATAGCAAGAGAAGGGAAATTTTTTAAGCAGTCTTCGTATCACCCAACACAGTTTAATAACAGTTTACAAGGCTTTCAAAGAGGGAGGATCCTGATACAACCTCGCTGGTCACAACGTCATTTGTGGTCATGCAGTTATTTAAGTGCCACAAGGAAAGCAACTCGAACTGTGTCAGTGACTACTGGTCTTGAATTTCACAAACCTCCTGAAGATAGGTTACTTATGATATGGGCCCTCTTTTCTCTTATTTTTCACTGGTTTTCCTCCCTGTTCTTTCAGCAGTCCCCTGTTACTGCACTCAGAAAGCATGGGACCCACAGGTACTTTCTCTGTATTACTTTGCATTGTGCAAATCATACACACTGCAACTCACCTCAGTAAAATATGCAAGTTTCATCTTCTTCATCTGCTGTCATATGGAAATCTTCCCATTCACCACATTGTTTTTATTGCCTGTTTTGAAGGCATTCTGTGTTTCATGGATATTTTCTAATGGGTAGCCAGAGCTGATGGTGCATCCTGGGAGGAGATGAGGTATTTTTCCACAGACAGCTGTATTCTTCACTCTCCCAGGGGCACTGGCTGTGTTTTCTGCTAGTTAATGTTCCAAAACTCTTCTAGAATATGATTTTCTTTCCGATTCCCAACTCCTGGCTTCCCAGCCCCACAGGAAGTTTTCTCTACCAGTTATGGGGAAAAGCTGGGGAGCAGCTAAGATGAGGCCACAAGGAAAAGGGACTTCAGAGTGAGGAGTGGCAGTGCCCTGTCACCTCCTTGCTGTGCTGCAGCTCCTCCAGAGATGCCAAGCCCTGGGACATTGGCCAAAATAGCACTTACCTTGTAGAGACTGGCAGACCCCACACATTTCCTGACCTAACAGGGAACATCAGCAGCTCCTTCTGCCAAAATGCAACATGATTGTTTGTGGCTGGTGGTATGAGCCTGTATCCACAGAAACTGAATCTCTGTGGCCTGAATACTGCAAACCAGCATGAGGCTATTTGTCTAAAGAGAAAGGGGTTAAATGATTGCTAATTGCAGAAACACACAGACAATCTTGCCATTAACTATTCTGGGAATGGGGGAATGCAACCATTCCCACATAAAGTTGTAATTAACTATTTCTGAAACTAATTCTCTGTTTTATTTATCAACAGGAAAATAAGTTTTCTCTCCTTGATATGATTAGGTGAGCATTCTGGTTTGTAATGCCACAGAAAGACATGTCTTAGAATAAAACTTTAGTGTCCCATACTGTGCTAGATTTGTGGAGAAATAATTTTTTCAAAAGAATTTTTCATGCTTGACTTTCATTTTTTTATTTAGTGCTTCAAGTAGCTGGAGAGAAGAAAGCCCTATCCCTCTTTTCCTCTCAGGGCCACCCAGTCCCCTCCAAAAAGAGTAAATATAAAACTTTCAGAAATAATGATCCATTTTCTAACATGCTTTATTGCTTATAGGGACAGACTAGTTATCTTTTCCTTGGATTTATCTGGAGATTAATTAACATGCATTAGACATGTCTCTTGAGTATCTTTCTCATCACTCTTCTGGAGGAGCTAACACCTGGAATACATATGTATTCTGTTCTGATCATTCTTGGAAAACATAACATAAAATAGGTTCTTGGGGAGAGCAGTAGGACCTAAAAGATTGGAGAGTGGCTTCCTAAGGTTCAGATTTCTTAAAGGAGCTTGCAGAAGCTGTCTCACCACACACCCATGCAGAAGACAGGCTGAGAGCCTGCCATCAGTCTTACTCTTGCTCTGACTCAATGCTGCTTTGACATTTTGCAAAACTTCAAGTTGAAGGAAACTAAAATTGCTTTTTTTGCTAGCTGAAGGAGATGTATCAACAGTATGTTGTCATAGTAAACTAAGGGTGAAAGATGGTTGTATTCTTATCTCACAGACATCATTCATCCTGAATATATTTCCATCTTTTCGAAATGCAAGAATGCACTTTAAAACAGAGCAGGAGATAAAAATGGAGGCAACAGAAATGCTATAAGATGATCTAATTGAAAAAGGAGCATCTTAACACAACTGAAGTCGAAGCAGAGAACAGCTTTATGGCTGGAAGAAATGCAGCAGCAGGTGAGAATCGACTGTAGCATTCAATTGAAGCAGCACATGACAGCTGGGCAAGGAAATACAAGCTGATTACTGTCCTGATATGCACCACCTTGCCCAAATGAAAGGCTCGTTAACCCCAACTGGAAATAACTGAAGCTTTTTAATTTACTCAAAATATACACACCAAAGCAGTGGCTCAAGGACCGGGTTTGTTTGATTTTCACTCAGCTGTCAAGGAAGACACAAGTACAGGCAATTGTTATGGCTGCTAACTACTAATTTTGATTTGTGTTAAGATGTACAGTTCTTATGCTCCAGGAAATGTCTTTGCCCTCAGCTCTTGCCAGTGGTCAGAGCTGCAAGGACTCATCCTGTTCATAGTAACTTGGCCCCATGAAACTGGGCGCTTCCCAGACACAGTGGGTACACCCAGTGCAACACCTCTCCAAACCCAGTCCCTGCAACCTGCAATGCAGATACATGTAGGTACACACCCTGTCTACCATGTTGTCCTATTCAGGGACAGCATCAGACAGAGTAACTCAGAGTAATGCACAGAATCACAGAATATGTTCAGTTGGAAGGGACCCACAAGGATGATTGAGTCCAACTCCTGGCCTTGCACAGGATCAGCCCCAAGAGTCACACCATGTGCCTGAGAGCATTGTCCAAACATTTCTTGAACTCTGTCAGGCTTAGTGCTGTGACCACTTCCTTGGGCAGCCTGTTCCAGCACCCAACCACCCTCTGGTTGAAGAACCTTTTTCTAATATCAAACCTAAACATCCTGACACAACTTCAGGCCATTCCCTCAGTTCCTGTCACTGGTCACCACAGAGAAGAAATCAGTGTCTGCCCCTCCTCTCCCCCTGCCCTGAGGAAGTTGTAGACTGCAATGCGGTCTCCCGTCAGTCTCCTCCAGGCTGAACAGACCAAGTGACCTCAGCTGGTCCTCTTATGGCTTCTGCTCAAGGCTCTTCACTGTCTTCATTGTCCTTCTTTGAACACTCTCTAACAGCTTAATATCTTTCTTACATTGTGCCACCCAAAACTGCCCACAGTATTCCAGGTGAGGCTGCCCCAGTGCAGAGCAGAGCAGGACGATCCCCTCCCTCAACCCGCTGGCGATGCTGTGCCTGATGCCCCCCAGGACAGGTTGGCCCTCCTGGCTGCCAGGGCACTGCTGACTCATATTCAACTTGCCATCCACCAGGACCCCCAGGTCCCTTTCCTGGCACTGCATTCCAGCATCTCGTTCCCCAGTCTGTATGAACATCCAGAGTTGCCCCATCCCAGGTGCAGAATCTGACACTTCCCCTTGTTGAACTTCAAATACTTAATAATAGCAATAAAACCTGCTCTAACAGGTACAAAATTGAAAGACGATATTGGAGATAACACCTGTTCAAAACTAGAACCATGAACAAAAAGGTAGATGAGTGTTGCTGCCCAAAATCCCTTAACCTTATGATAAAGTTTTGTATGGAATGTGGTGGGCAACTATCTAAATGTCAAACTCTTGCAAGGGGAGTTTGGTGCCAAACAGCACTGTGCAGAGTACTGAGATCACCAGAGATTTTAGCCATACTTGTTAAAAGCAGAACTGATTATTTGGACAGTCCTGTATTTTCTTCTAACTTGGTTTTAATAGCTAAAGCCCTTCAGAACATAATTAATGCTTATATATCCACTTATGAGAGCAAATTAATCAGTTCCTCAGAAAGACCATTAAGTTTGGTTTTTTGCCTCTGTGCACTGTAACCAATTTTGAATCCAAGATTTGCAGCTATTAGATCTACCTAGAAATTCAGAAGTTGCCAATATATGGATTGCAATTTAATAAAGAAAGAACAAAACATGGACAAATTAAAACAGATGGAATAAGAAACTACCTTTGCTGAAGTATTAAAAATAGCACAATTAGAAGTAGGAATGTCTAAGTCTGTCTCTTCTTTAAATAGTTTTCACCTCATTCAGCAGTCCAAATTCATATATCCCTTTCATTCCATAGAAAAATCCCCATGATTCCAAAGTACAGATGGATTGTGCTTTTCACTGTACACTGCAGTTTAACCTCCATCAATGGCATAAGGAGCAAGTTCTTGCTCTGTGTTTGGGAATCCTGTTGTCAGCAAGGATCCAAGTTACTAATAGTAACAATTGAAGCATCAAATCACAGAAAACATGTAGGAAAAAAAATGAATAGATGTTGGAGTATCTGTCCTGAATAAGAGATGGAAATGTGCAAGCAAGAGTGTGCATAGAGCTGCCTATTATATTTTTCTTAAACTGAAGTCACTATGCACAATGTGCACAGAAAATACTTCTGCTAATGTTTGTTTCTCTGTTAAGATTTACTGGTAACACATGACAATACTAACATTGCAGGCCAGATGGATGTTCTACTTCCATATTCTAGCTTTGCAATGCATTGCTCTGTGCCTGCTTCGAGTTTGGAATCATGCTTCACGTTTTCACTACCTTCAAATATAAATAATGTGCTCTGTGTTTTAAGGTATATAACTGACCGGTCAAGGCTTATTGAAGAGGGTTGTGTTTACTTTCCATGGTGTCACCTTTGCTTTTCCCCATAATATAGTTTGATAGTTTGGTACTGTAATTTCTAGTTGTTTTCACTGTGGTGAACATCAGGATGTCTGGCTGAATTCAAGTTTTCTATTCTTGGTAACAATGAGCAGAGGCTCCACAAGCTGCAGGACATGGATGTGCAGGGATTGGTACTGACTCGCTTTCCTTACACATTCCTCTCTAGGTTTCTTTCTCTGTTTCTTTTCCCCATGTCATTTGAATGCAAATCATTAATAAGGTCAAATGATGGCTATAGAATAAGCATATCCATGACAAAAATCCATCTGTTTTACAGTACTGGAGATCTATAGGTCAGCTGAACCAGTGGTGGCACGAAATGGAACTAGTAGAGTGATACACTAATTCTTTACACTGCAATAAAAAGCCAAACTCTTTTTGCTCAAAAACGAGGCCAGAGAGTGGGAGATGGGGGCTTGGAGAGAGAAAGAGAGTGGGAGAGAGATTAAACAGCCTCTGGTATCCAATGCCTGTGGATGACAGTTTCAAAAATATTTCTAGGGATATACTTGGCAGGCTCTAGCCTGCAATTTCCCTCTAGATACATATAAGCAGCAAAAGCACACAAACAGCCTCTTATTATAAGAGATGTAATTATCTTAATTTTCATACACATACAAAGACAATTTGCAAACTGGCTAAGGCACAGTTCCCATCATCGGCCCCTTCCTCCTTCCTCCACCCCAGGGCAACCTCCTGGAAAGCAGCTGGTACCCACCAAGTGGAAAGGCAAAACCTAAGAGCAAGCCTCTTGGCATGACAGACTATAGTGGTTTGTGTTCCTCTGGTCCTTTCACAGCACCAGCCATCCCAAAGTTTCAGACAGGGTCATGGAGTCCTTAGAGATATAGGGGATGAGTCCCCAATGCTTTTTAAGAAGGTGTGATTGCCACTGCACTCCAAGAGCGTCTGAAAATCCTACAGTCACAGACCCAAAAAGATATATAAACCAATTGACAATTTCCTCCAGTGTGCAGAGTCAGTTTGTCTCTGGCTTTGAAATCTAATTCTTCAGGAGAAAAATACTTCTTCTCTGCCTGAAAAATTTACAGGCATCCAAGAGAAAAGGAATTGAGGGTTCTGAGGAAGAATAAGTGCAAGCAACGTCTGATGGCTCTGTGGTCCCATACCAGCTGTGCAGTAGCTGTTCACAACCACCCCTTCCTTCTGCTCTGTGCTGGACACCCAGCTCAGGAAGCTGAGGGAACCAAAGAGGGGGTGGGGGTAAGGGGAGAGAAGACAGAGTAGCAAAAGAAGGGGAGCATGAGGTGCACAGTGCTTTTGAAGGAAGTCCTGGCCTGGGGAAAGTAGTCAAGCACATGAAAAGCACAGAGGAAGAGGCTCATTAGCATGGCCATGCTGCAGTGGGTCCAGGCCAGCTGAGGAAGCTCTTCAGCAATGTATGGCAGACCTTCTCAGCTATCTGAGCTGCTGCTGACACCTTCAGCAACTTTATCTGAGGATAAAAAACAAAGGCAAGAGAAGAGGGGAAGGAAGAATGCAGGAACCTGCTGCCTGCCACTTTCTAACATCAAATGGCTGCAAGACTTCAGCCTGAGAACCCTTTGAAGTGTGATTGATCCTAGTAAGCTACTAAAGTGGGCATTTATTTAGAAATAATTTAAATTTTTATTTAAAATGAAAAAAGTTACATCAAACTAATCTCACCACTGCAAATGCAAAGCCATAATTCTTGAGTAGAAGCCCAGCCCTTTTGAATCCAGCAGAACACCCTCAGCTGTACTGAATGGGCAGGAAGGAGAACAGCAATGCTCTTCATGACTTTTCTCCTGATCCCAAGGATTTGCCATGTGTCATGAACTTTGCCAACCATTTGAAACATAGGCAACTCTGGATCAGCTCTAGAGCAGTGCACATAAAACAGGGAGGCTTGTAAAAAATAAGAATCAGCCCCTTAAACATTCAGGTTTCAGCAGGGCATGGATTTCAGGCAGGACTGAACTGATAAATGAGCATTACCAGCTTGGATATTGATTTAACTTTTGCATTGACCCCACATACTACTGCCACACAAAAAAATACCATATACTTGTAAACAGGTTAAACTCAGTCAGAAGTTTAACCTCATACAAATGGCTGCCACACAGCGAACCCTCAGATATTTGTGCAAAAAGTACAATTGCAATTAAAATGAGAACTAGGAACTCAGAAAGCAGACTGAAAAGTAATTCATTCACTGAATTAACTAACCTCCTAGCTATGTGAATGAATGATAATTATAGGTATCATGAAACAGAGTCACACAGTGTAACTACACTGTAATTATATTTGCTGTATGAAAGGGTGACCCAGGTATTACACTGATAAATGAGACAAAAAGCAAAAGAAAAATCCCAGCTCATGATCCAAGCGGGTGGAATAAAGCCATGATGATACCTATTCAGCAGCTTCTACTGTCTCACCATCTCCTTGCCAGAGGGATGCTCCACACATCTCTGGAGTGACAGTGCAGGTGTATGTATCAGTACTGGAATTACTTGCACACTGCTCTGGCTTAGTATCATCCCTGGAATCGCTACCCTTTGCTACTACCACTGACAGACAAACTCCGTAACACAAGTAAACTGTCGGCTGAACAAATTCTGTATTTTCCCTGCAGTATATTTTGTTCTGGCAGGCTTAACATTAAATGCACATTTACTGGGCTAGTGCCAAGGCACTCTGCCCCTCCTGGTGCTTTCTGCCTAAAGCTAAAGAACTAGAAGGAGGGAAAGAGATTGTTTTTATTGGGTTTATGACTGTTGGCTTTTATATATTTCTTTTGCAGTGGCAAAACTTTGCTGTTTATCTCTGCAACCTTTCTAGTGCCTGGTCAGCTCAGAAGAGGCATGGGAAACACTCCAATACACACTAAGAAAAAGAGAAAGAGCTGCGAGGAAAGAAAACATGGGAAAGCTGTCCCCAGAGAAATGAGACGGGATGGGAAAAGGAAATGAAGGACATCTGATCAAGTACATCACAACAGGACTTGCAGATGCCCCCTTCAAAACCCACACATTTCCAGTCACAGGCATGGCATGCATTGCCTTTATTCCCAAACCTTAAAGATGCTGGTTGAACTTGTGTAACACTGCCATCCAGTGCTGCTGGTGTGCCCCAAGCTGCAGCCCCACCTCTGCACCCTGATCCAGCCCATCCTGGAGCAAGGCCACCATCCCAGCAGGACCCAGGTATCACCATCCTCAGGGTAATCTTCCAAACTCTATTCCCTTACCTGTGGAAGTCCTGGTAGAACTCTAGCCTACTGGGTGTGGAGAGGATTGGAGGGCACAGCTATCCTCAGTCCCTGGGACATCTTGAGCATTGTAGATCACATCATCTCAGAAGGGGAACCCATCCACGTGTTTTCTCCCCTGTTCTCCAGTCTTTTAAGAACTCTAGAAGGAATGTTTCTTATTTGCTAAATATAATGACAACTAGTTGCTTGCTTTTAGGCTTGGAAACTGTGATGTGACTGATGTCCTTCTTCCTGGAAGGGGGACACTGTTGTTCAGCCCAGAAGGGAGACAAAGTCACAGACCAGCCACGAGGATGCTGGTTAGGTTTTTCGCTAATGGTCACCATAGTTAAATGTGATGAGAGGCAGATCTCCTATTTTTGTAAAAAATTGAAACATTTCATGGCCCTCAAGGAGCCAGAAGGGATATTCTTAGACATATTTCAGTCTTACCTTGATTTTTTTCTTTGAACTGGCTAAAAGCCTCAGAGTAATATTTCAAGACCTCTTTCATAATAAATACAATAGGCTGATTAATACAATCCCAAAAAACTTACATGCAAAAGCCTCAACATATGCAAAAGACAGTCTTTGTCCTTCTCTTACTTCAAAGCAGAGCTTTTCTTTTTCGTGACACTAATTTAGAACTCTGTGCAAGCATCTCCCAGATCAGCTCACTCCCTTTTGTAGAGGAACAGTTTTCTTCTGGATTCATTTATCAACCCTTATCAGAGAGATGTCTGGAACTTTTTCACTACTAACTGAATGGTAAATTTGCTACAAAATAATGAAGTTACAAAAATAGCTTGCTTCAACTGACCAGCAGCAGAATGGACTGCAATGAATTACAAAAATAGAGCTGTTGGCTTTTGAACATGCTTCAGCAAAAAAGGTGCGTCAGAAT
The DNA here is from genome assembly GCA_035222235.1 of Margarornis squamiger. Taxonomy (NCBI): domain Eukaryota; kingdom Metazoa; phylum Chordata; class Aves; order Passeriformes; family Furnariidae; genus Margarornis; species Margarornis squamiger. The sequence continues at coordinate 28,481,975 of JAWWTY010000156.1, forward strand.
TTGATAAAATACAGCCACTTTCTTTGCTAACTTGCATGGTCAGGAGAAACTCTGCCTTTTGAATCAGGTGAATTTGAAAGGAAATCTTTGATGTAACACACAGAGTAATGTGTAGCTGAGGGAGTATAAACAAGCAAATGTTTCTTTATTTTACTGTATCTATATTTAGTTAATATTGAATGGATGATTTGAAAATTTAATGTAAGGATTGATAGGGGGGATGGTACTTTTATTGTTGATCTGCAGAGATCAAGACATCATTATCAATTAAAGCAGATACTGTACCTGCTGAAGCCAAGTAGATAGCACACAGTATTTTCCATTTCTTTATGCTTCAGGTTTTCCAATAAAATGTCTTGAATGTGCAGAATAATAACACTGTTTCTGAAAAAAATTCTAATTACTGATTGATGTAGATGAAAAGATAAAATAATTATTATATTTATCTAGGAAAGCAAACCCTGAAAGCTTGGGTTTGATTGTGTGCTGCTTCTGGACTTTAGTTTTGGCTTACTTCATTGAAGAATGTTAAACTTCATAAATCTTTCAGATAAAAGATGTCAACCAAAAGCTTTCAGGATGTTCAGTTTTCAGTCTTTCCTCTGCCTCCATGCTTTTTCTGATCTATTTATGTTACTTCCACCTGCTCAGATAATCTTCGGCCACTACTTCCGATTTCATTTTAATTACAGGGCCCCTCTTTTGGTGTTTGAAAGCAAAGGAGTTCAGCACTGAGCATCACCTGCAATGTCCTTCAAGCACCAACCTCATCTTGGATGCATGAACTACTGTCTCAGTGCTTCACCAACCCCAGCTGCTTTCAGATGAGGATAATAAATGCCAGAATGAAAAGGCTGTTATGAGAATTATGTGCAATCCATTAAAAAAAAATTATTACCATTACTTGCAGTATGCCTGAGGGCTATTGTCCTAGTTTTCCTAGTTTCCAACTTGAAAGAGCCACTTGGGTGCGGTGACCTCTGACATTTCATGACTACAAGAAAAGCAACATGGAAGAACTGCAGATCTTTGATACAAATGTGTATGGTGTGCCAAACACTGCAAAGACAAGGTGAAAATCCTCACTTGCAGAGAGGTCATCTTTAAGGACTGAAATGGAAACTGTGTGCTTGTTTGTGTAGAGGAGGCTTGCTGATCCCTGTTAGTATCAGTCTTTTTGAGGCACTGCTGTCAGTGTGGGCAGTGAAACCTGCTGGCTCAGTTCCCACCATCGCTGGCTTCCTTATCCCTGCTGGGAAACGTGATAGAGAAATATTTTGTCTTAAATGCGAAGGTGGGCCCTTCTGCTTTTAGGTTCCAAACATCAGTGCCTAGGCAGGACCTGATTAACAGAAGCAGCGCCTCTCCAAAGATCTGGTGTTTGAAACAGCTAAGCCAGGCAACAAGTGATAGGAAGTCCCAAAGACTGACCTTAGGTAAAGGTCAAGTCAGATATTTGCCCAGGGCAATATACATCCATCTGAGGGGCAGACCCCGAAGGCTCAGAGCAGCCAGAGGTGCTACTCCAGTGGCAGGACTGATTCCCAGGCAGAGGGACACCAAGACCAAACAATCTGCCCTTGACCTTTCTGGCTCTGCCCATCTGTGCACCTTTGCCAGATAAATCAGCAGGATAAGTTATCCCTCTACCAGAGCAAAGCCAAGCCTTGTACAAATCACTGAGAGACCCTGAGTCAACCTTGCTCATGGGTATATCCAGTTGGAACCAACAGTTATTTCATCTGCTTTAATCCTTGGTTCATAACAAATTTACTACAAATCTCAATTTTAGACCTCAGTCAACCGGGGGTCCTGCAAATGCATTATAAAAATGAGTCTTTCACATACACATTTTTTTGCCATCCTCCAAGGACTATTGGTTGCTCTTCCCACCACTCCCTGTTCCCAATAGAGCACTATATTCCACAATTATCTTCTGCAGGAATCTAGACTTTCATACTCCATCTGTATATTAGCCTTTAAAGTCTTTTGGTGCCAGAAACGCTCCTAGTTCAATAACGCAATTACATTCAAAACCCCAGAAATAAAGGAAAACAACTAAGTTTCTGTGAAGTGAAATCAATTTGGAGCAGATTCATGTAGTTCAGCTACATGTAGTGCTTATCTTGTATCTCGATGCAGAATCATAGAGTATTGTGATAGAAAGTCCATTTCCATCAGTCAGTTCTCTGAGGTCCAGGGAAGGAATGCTATGCACAGTGCATTTTGGAGGACTTTGTCACATGGCTTTATAAATTAAACAGTCTTCAGTTTTCAAACAAGAACCTTGACAGACAGAAGAGCACTGAGGGGAATTACAGTCTTCACTTTGCTCAGACAATTATTATAATACAATGCTGGCTCCCCAATGCCTCCCATCCTGCATAGTTATGCAGGCTAAATCTACCAAGAGATTTTTCCTTCATTTAAAATACAAATCCTCCGAGCCCCCTTTTTAGCTTTTGCCTGGCTTTGGCACTGGCTGTATCCCCATGACACCTTAAGATCCCACCAGTAAAGCTCTCTGGTTGTTTAAATTTCTGCTTCTGGGCCTGCCCAAATATACTCAAGTCCTGACAGCACTGAACAACTCAGTATTTCAGTCCTACAGGGATTCACAGACAAGGCATTCCCCTCCTAGCAGCTGTATCTGCTAACTTGAACCCCGTGGAAATTTTGGCAACTCAGAGCTAGCACAGACCACAGTTTCAGGAAGGGGATAATGGGGTGGTATGAACTACTACTGCTAAAATAAGGAAGATGGGGGGAGAAAGAAGGGCAAAGCATTTCCAAAAAGCTGGTTGTGGTGTGTTTCTGTCACTCCTGAATGTACCACCAAATCCTGGTATGGACCTTTCTTTGCAGTAGAATTTCACTTAACCAGCAAATATTGTGGATAACATTTGGGGCAGCCACCTAGATAATCAATGCCTGGGATGCACAGCATGAGTGAAGGGAAGTGCCCCCATCATTCAAAATTAAACATGTGGCTCCTGCTTCTCTCTTGGTATTTGCTGCTGACCATCTCAGACAGTCTCTGACTCCACATGGTAGCTTTTGTAGCTCAAATTAGGCACCTAAATATCCACTTAGCCAGGCTTTTCATTTCACTGGGCGTCACAGCAGCTAAGAGCTAAGCACTGAAACACTAGAACTGAGTTCTCTGCATCACTTGGCCTCTACTTTGCAAGTGAGGTTTGCCTGGGAATCCCATTTTCCCCCTTAGGTAATAAAAAGCTTCCAAAGTAGCAAATTAGCTCTCTGGATTTAATTATGCATATGCATTAGTAATGGGAGCAATTGCACTGTCTCTGTCACATTGCACAGTGTACTTACTTGAAATCAAGCTGAAAAAAACACCACTAGCAGCTAGGGGAAGACAGATCAGATAAGAGGACAGCAGGTGTAATGAGGCTACAAGATTATTATCTCACCTGCTCTGGTAATTAATGGCAACAGCTCTTACCCTACAGATCACTATTCTCTCTGTCACTCTCTTCTTATGAAGTGATACTATCAGATAGTCATCCCTCTGCAAGGCATCCTCTTGTATGAAATCTAAAGAGCTGTAGAAGGAACTGTATCTCCTTACTGTATGTTCACTAAGAGCCTCAAATTGCTGGACTGTTTACCTGGAGCTGCCTGTAGAACAGGGCCATGCACTGGGCATTAGTGGTCTTCAGCTGCAACATCCCAGGGCTCCATGTCTGCTCTGCTAATCCTGTGCTGCCATGCAAAAGAAAACAAACATGCAGGGAAAAAATAACTCCTCAACCACCCAGTCATCCCAGAACACAACCCTCTTCCTGCACTAAGCTCAGCATCATATTACTCAGCAATACAGTGCTCCAGTCATCTGTTCACTCAACAAATTATCGGTTATTAAGTTGAACTGAATGAGGGAGGCAAACCAGAAGTGTTCCCCATGGCACCATGCGGTGCTTTGAAGTACTGGACATGATTTGTGTGTGTGTGACTAGCATAGGCTTAGAAAGGGAAGCTTGGATTAGTCCAAATTTGTGGAGAAACATATTTATTTTCTTCCTGGTACAAACTCTTGCTGAGGCAGAACGCTCTCCATCACATGCAGCTTTGTGTTATTTGCTGTCAAACCCTCCTGGGTCCTCTGTGGTCTCTCCCAGAACAGTCAGCACTGCCACTGTGTTTCAAAATAATCACTCACCTCCCACATCCTTTTCCTTTCTGAAGGCCTGAAGGTATTTTCATCTTCTTTGACACCATGCCAGGTTTTAATTCCTTGATCCCAGCAGTAGCCTTGGAGGTCTCAAATACACCCAGTGTCCTCCAGGCTCACCCTCCTCATGTCTGTAATTTTACACTTAGTAACCCAGAAAATAGCAAATAATGGAAATTTGGCAGTAATCCTGTCATTTGCCTTCATCAGATACAGTCAGGCTTAAGGATCCAAAACAAGTTACTAAAGAAACGTGTTCAGATAACACAAAAATATATTCAGAGAGGGATGTGTAATTACACTTGGGAATGAAAAAGTAGACCATACACTCCTGAAAAAAACAATGCTACTGTCAACTTGAGGTTTTATTTAAAATGATAAGTGAAATAGCAAAATTTTGGGAGCTGAATTTTGTGCACTATTGACAATACGGAAGAAAAATTCTTGGGCAGATCACAATCCTCTGTGGCAACATGATCAAAGTCAACTATTTTCTGACAAAAGTGAAGGGCAGTTTTGGAGCGTGTACATATGAGCATGTGTGGTGGTCTGAAAGAAATACCAACCTTTTGGTAAAAATGGTGTGTCTGTCGAAAGCATAGGTAGGTCTCATGAGGTGAGGTGCTGATGGTAAGGACTGACTGATCTATGGACCTAAAACATGTGGGAGAAATCATACTAATTTGTAAGGATATCAAGCACACACTTCAGCTGAGGGGTATGTTGTGTATGGGTGACAGGGTAATTGACTTGATAAAAGCTGTTTAATGCAAAAAGGTTTTGCTGTCTGATTCTTCTCCATCTTTTGTGTTTGGCTGACATTTTTCTTGCCAAAGAGAGTTCAAAATGAGTGCATAAAACACCTCATCTCCAGTGAGTGGAAAACTCTGAATAGGTATGTGTGTGCTGAAAACCCATTTTCCATAAGCGTAAGCAAATATAAATATTACACAACAAAGAGGCTTACACACATTTATGTATGGAGTTCAAGTGAGTGAGACGAACCCAAGAACAAAAAAAAGATCAAAGTGCCACTCTGCCTGCATACATGCTAACTGGGAAAAAACATGTCACATTTATAGTCAACAGGCCTTTTAGAGCTGTGTATCTCAAGTAAAGTGGTATGCTGCTGGATAAAACATGCTCCTGTTGCTTTTTCTATCTATCCTGTAAAGCCAGGATAGATGAATTATCTGCATCATCAACTTACACACCTTTGGGCAAGACACTGGAACTAACAGAGGGGATTTATGAAGAGTACAAAATCTGTTCTCCATTTACCTAAAACACATCCCTACAGTCATAAGTGTACAGTGACATAACGCCATTCAGCAAACTGATCATGCAGAGTCTCACATTTGCCTTTGGGCGTTACAGCAGAGACAAAAAAATGCATACACAGCCTAAGATGTAAATAATAAAAGGGACTTTCAGCACAGTTAATTAAAGCACTGGGGTAGTTATCTGCAGTGTCCATCCATCACAACACGGAAACACTATCCTTCTTTAGAGGTTCAAAATTATACAGAACACAAATGCATTCTTTCCTGCCCACTCTTGTACCCTTTGCCACAAAGATTTGTTTTTCTTCTGGGAAAAATGACATCTATTTCACCATCCACTTTTAAATATTTATTGGTGAATTTAGTGTTCTTTAGTATTCCAGTTTAGTATTCGTTAGCATTCCAGCTTCCCCCATCATTTCACCAGAGTATACTAGTCCTGGTTGGTGAAGACTAGAAAAATGTTGTGGGTGGGTTTTTTTTTTAACCCTTGCTCAAATCAATGTGATATAAACATCATCTTTAACCAGTGAATCCTGTGATTCTTAATCAACACAAGAAGCAAACACAGCCAGGACTTACTGGCCTGCAGGAAGCTCCATCTAAAACAGTGCTAAACTTCTGCTGCTGCCCTAAATGGCCCTTGAAGAGGCCAATTATACATATATGCATATGTATGCATGTATATATATGTATTTATACACACACACACAGAGTGTAAAAGAAGAGGGGGGAGACAGGTGAGTTTGTAAAGTGATGGGTCTTCCTTCAGAGAATTCTCTAAATAGCAAAACCACCATGGGAGAGCTCCATAAAGCTGAAAGCGGTGCTGGCCAGAGGGATGAAGCTGGTTGGGTCCACTCTGAAGAAGCTTGCTGCAGACATAAGAAGTAATATCAGAGAGCAAGGCAACACACAGGATGAAATAGGGCAGAAATGGGCAGAGCAGGCATGTGCTGCCCTGACTGGTTCTCTGCATTCCCCTGCTGAATTTGTTTGTGACGTTTAAGAGCTGTCACTGCTATTGCCAGTGCTGGAAAGAGGGCAGAGGCTGCTCTCAGAGAGCTGGAAAAAGATAATTGTCCTGTAGGACTGCAGGGTTAAGCAGCATATGGAGGGGAAAAAGGGTCCAGCCATCCTTTTCCAGTCCAGGGAACACCGTGAGCATTTCTAAGAGGTGACCTAAAGATAATTTATTCTGCATTACACTTTTATTAAGCATTAGTGCCCTAATTAAAGTGATTCACAGTTCTTTTTTTAGTTTTGTTTCTGTGTTATCCCAGCTGCTGGTGGAAAACAAGATGAAGGAGGGATTTTAATGCCCCTTTATATATCTGGCAAGAGACAGTTTATTTGCTCTAGGCTATCCCAAGAGTCCTGTCCAGCTTTCAGTTCTGCTTCCACCACTGGCACATCAAACATCCTCGACTTTTAGGGACAGATTTCCTTTCCAGGGTGGAAAAGGTGGCAAAGGACAAAGGGAACTTTTTGCCCCTCAGCCACGTGCTGGCAGGCAGCTCCAGCCCAGTGGCACTGAGTTGCTGCACAGTCAGCCCCACAGCCGGCATTGCTCCCTGAAGTGCTGTGAAAAAGCACTGTGATGGCCCAGGTGTGCTGCAGCAAAAGGATGGCCCCATGGCGATGCTGTGCACCAGCCAGTCCTGCCACCAGCACCCTCTGCCCTGAGACCAAGTAGCTTTCTTACACGAGTCAGTGAAACTGAAACTGCAGCCAAATACAGCAGGTAGGTAGCAAATACTAAATCGCTCTGTTTAAACAATATCACACCCTGAAAACTACATGCCTGATGCTAACGTGACATCTCAGGATGGAGAATTTCAGGTTTTCCTCTAGATGAAACCAAAATTCAAGAACCTAGATGTTGACCCCCAGGGGAGTCCAGACCTCGTATAGGCAACTTACATTAATACTGCAGTGACAAAACCCAAAGGCATCAGAGATTTTATTAGCTAGCTCAAAGCTCTTTATTTTACCTCAGATTGCTGGAGTGCTCTTTCAACACTTTACTGAACTACTGAGTGGCTTATTTATAGTTTGACCTCAAAACCAGTTCAGATTTCAAATGCGTTTTAAAAAAAATTCAGGCAGGTCAAATCTATATGACTATGTCTTGGAAATGGCTGCCCACAATTCTCAGAACAAATCCCTGGGGCTTTCTACAGCTTTTATCCAAACAGTGGGCAAACACTGCACTTGTTTGATACAGAATCTCTGGTATTCACTCTCCACCACCCCTTTAACACGTACCCTTGATACAGTTTTCAAATGGATCCAGAAACATTATAAATATAAAAGATAGAAAATATACTAACCTACTAACTTTCAGATAATCCAGATCACAACAAAATCAGTAACACTGATATAAAATAACAAGATGAAAAAGCAAAGAAATAATTATACAAAAGCAGTAACAGTAAAAGGAAAGAGGAATGCTAGTGTGAAGATCTCTGCAGTGCTCAGTTTCCATTTTGTCCCAGGCTCTGTGTTCAGATGGAGCCATGTACACATCTTGGTCTGTCTACAAAGAGAAGCAAAATCTCGGCTGACAGCCTGCAGTCACCAGCTATATTTATTTTGGGGCTTGGTGCAAACAGACTTTGTGAAGGAGCAATGAGGAAGGGAGCAAGATAAAGGCTATCACCTCCAAAATCTGCATACACTCAAGTGGGAGTTACTGCAGTAACAACATGAGCAATACTAATCCCAACGGAAGCCCTGTCAGTTCTTCTTACAAGTGTCCCTTAGCCTGGTTCCCTGCATCATCTCCAGGTGATATTTGGGAATACTTGGCAGTTGTGGATGACAAAAGATCAACACAGAACATTTTCCATACAGGAGAAACACTCACTAATAGGTCATAGGTTCATGGAGGATCATCCCTTGTTCCTACAGGGACCTCCACTGAAGCAATGAAGTCAATGGGATGACACTGTCCATGACACAACTTACATTTAAGAAATCAGCTGTGACTATCATTGCCAACATTGCTCAGGAAAATTCATTTTAAACCGGCTACTTCCTAGTAATAAAAGTAGGTACTGCACCCCTGAACTGTGGTGAACGGAATCTTTAACTGCTTTCTGAGGACCCTGTTCAGGAAAGAGCTTTAAAATTTTGGCAACACAAATAAGCAGCAGCAGGATGAGTTGTGCAATGGGTCTTATACTGTTATTTATACTGTAGATCATAATAATCTTCCGTCTATTTTAGCCAGAGTAGAGTGTTGTTACCAAGAAAAGATGAAAACAAATTGATATCTAATTTTTTTTTAGGGTAAATGACCTCTTTTGCTGCAGTGGTTAGTGTGAGTTACAATGAGTGTAGAGTAAAAATTATAAAGACAGTCTACACCATTGTTCCTGTATTTTGAGGAAGCATCATTTCCATAAATCTTCTTGGCCAAACAGGAATATCTTTCAGGTCACACATTAAATAAGAGAATATCTTCCATTTCTCTGATAGGTACAAAGAAGACTAGTAAATTAGGAGTGCATAACAGAGTTCAAATGCTTGCAGGAAGGAATTTTATATCACCTCTGAAAAGAGGATAAAAACAATCTATATTCTAAACATTTCTGATGGTTCCCAAGTCTCCTCAGTCAGGAATGAGCTAGTGCCATGCACCTAAAAGTCCCTGCCATGGAGCTGTGGCAGAACAAGACATGAGAATGGGAACATGTCTGTGTGACAGTGCCCAGCTCTCCTGGCTGTGTTAGGGAGAGCCAGCGGCATATCTCTGAGTTGCTTTAATTCAAAGCAAATAATTTCACACCCAGCATGGGAATGTGTTTGAAATGGTACTGTGTCTGTGCCTTAATCCATCCCTTTCCATTCCTGAGAGGGACGTGGAAATGTGAATTGATTCCCTGGTTTAGCCAGCAGCAAGTAAAAGGCTCTCAAGCTGCTCAGTCCTGCCAGGAACCCATTAGCCACTGGCTCTGCCAAACACTGTAGTTCAACTCGTGGGCAAAGAACTCTGCCAGGGTTTTTTGGAAGTATCTGTGGTTTCTACAGTTATTGGATCGTGCCATGAATAGGCCTGCATTTATAGTCAGCCTTGTGATGCTTTCAGCCCTCTCCTTGAACACATAGCTTTCTGTTGCCTTTCCAAAAAGTAGGGTTGCTAAGCAAGGAAATTACTGGGAAGGCTTTGGTAAGCACATCTAGTCCCCCAGCAAAGCATGGCAGCCTAACAGGCAAATTAACAGAATCTTTATGGTAACTCTTGCACTAACTGCACGCGACCAGGGTTGCCCACAGTAATTCAGCCATGCCATAAGTCACCTCACCATAACACTCTGGGTTTTCTGCCACGTGCCTTGTTGCTCTGTCATTAGCTGTCATGAGGCTCAGATGTTCTACTCTTATCCTACTTGCCATGCTGCTCCAGAGGTGAGGAGCAGATACGGCAAACAGGAGAATGACATTAACAATGCAAAATGTCCTAGAGAAAGCAGATTAGGAGCTACATTTATTAATTTCTCAGCTATGCTAATACATACAAATATAAATCTGACTTACTGTCAGCAGACAAATGCTCTAGGCTGGAACACATCAAGCCTCCTAAATAGGAGAGACCAGGGAAGAGGTTCCAGAGCCACATGTGGGCAGAATGGACAAGCTGCAAACTGGTGTTTGCTTTTCAAAAGGGATGCTGCCAATCCTGCAGCTCAAAATGCGCACAGGGGAAGGTAGGTGGATGGAGCAGCACCCTGTCTAGCCCACAGCACACAAGATAATAAGAAGGATTGAGCAGAATGGAAATCCTACATGTTAAAATGTTACTGAAACACAGTTTGCTTTTGCACAAAAGAGAAAAAAATAAGACCTCGGAGAATTACATTAATTCCCTTAAGATTGATTTAACATGTATGCCACAGTCAAGGCACTCACTATTAAGTACAAGCTATTTACTAAGATTTTTCTTACAGTACTCTAATTTCTTCTTTTTAATGGCTTTGCTTTATTGGAAAACTTTTCTATTAAAGTTGATTGTTATAAGTTGTCCTCATGTAGAAAAAAAAGATAGCCAAGTATGCAAAGCAAGAGGCTTACAATGCCCTTGAGTTAAATACATGCTTAAAGCGCTTTGGTGGATGGCTGAAGTATTAGCCAACTTACTGGGTCTGAACCCAGAGCACTTCCCATTCATCCTTATGGGGAGCTCAGCCACGGGTTCCTGTGACAGTGTCTACAGCACAGTTCAAACTTCTCAGCAGCAAGAGGTGCCAAGGTTGGATTATAAAACTGATTAATGCTTAGGGCCTCAGGAAATCAAAAAGTCTTTAAGAAACCATCAATACCAGCATGAAAATGCTTCAGTTAGTGGTGATGATCAAAAGAAAACTTTACCTTGGTTTCTCTTTCTTCCTCCTCATGGATCAATCCTATAGGAATTCTTTTCTAAAACTGGCAGATGTATGTGGAACTGGTTTCATCTGATGGATGCTGTGATTTTTTGGTCCCTGTAAATGCATATGGGTACAGTAGTTACCCCATTGATGCTCTCAAATTGGAAAAGGGTGATGCAGGAGTCAGGTACTGATGACTGAGGTAGTTTCGAGGTTATACCAGATGGTTCCACCTTGCAAGTGCTATGTGCCACCCTGCTGCATGTGCCTTTTCCATCTCTGGATATGGGGAAAGAGGGATGAAATCAGCAAGGAATCTGCTGGAAGAGCTATCAAAGACTGGAAGCAGTGCCCAACATGACCAGCCTGGGGTCTGCCCAAGGGGAAGCTGGACTGAGAACAACAACTTGAAGGGACTCCAATATTTGTTAAACCTTTAGAACTTTTTCTATTTATTGTTCAAGCAGGACAGCACAGCACATGCTAATGGACTGTACTGCTCTTGTAACAGAGTGGGTTTTGCTATACCACACTGTTAGTGCTGAATTTGTTTGTAAAATCTGGGTTGGTCTCTGCTATATAGCAACTGTTCTGCATATACATCAGCTTCCAACTTACTAAAAATAGGCACAGAATTAAGTTAATACTATCACAGTGTAGTCAAAACCATTATTTGATGCCATGTGGCACAGCTTCCCTGCCAATTTCAGTAGCTGTGGCAGCCAGGTGAAGTGGACAATGCACTGCTGACCTCCACACGGGTTACGAGTCCCCTTCCAACCTGCCTAATGATGAGAATTTAATCTGGAGTATGCACAGAAGGAAAAAACCTAAATGTGATTGTGCCATTTCAATGAGCCTAATTAGCTAATAAAGGTCAGTCTCATTAGAAGCTCTTCAGGGAAGGAGCCACTGAAAGAAATTAAACAGCCAAAGAATTTTGACAAGCTGTTCTCCCTCACCTGCACCAGACATTTCAAGGAGGATTCAATGAGAAACCAAATTTCTTGAACAAGCAATGAAGGAAAGTGTTCATACACAGGCGTTCTATGACAATAAAGATTCATTCCTTAACTTCCAGAAGATCATTCAATATCATGCAGAGGGTCTCTACTTTCTGCACAGAACATAATGGCTGTCTTGGGTCCATAAAGGAAACTTGTCCCTGAACTACATCTCCTAATTACCCATCTACTCCCCACTACCAGAATCCTTTCTCCTTTCCTGTCCAGGATAGTCAAGCTCCTACACTGCACCCTGATATGCCACTTCCTTTGATTTCTGCATTTTCTGCCTCCTTCAGCTATGTGTTAAGAGAAGTTGTGTACTGATGGGTCAGCCATCCTGCTACTGGGATGACTCCTTTCATATATTCATTCACTCCTGTAAAGACCATTCATAAGTTACGTCTACCTCCTACTTTCCACTTCAGGAAAATCTACCTCCAGAAGTCAATGTGTTGCAGTACAAAACCATGCAATTAAGTTATACAAAATAATTTTTCAAAGCATAGAATGGACCTTTGCCATGGTCTTCACATTGATCATTCCAGCTAAAGAAATCCTTTTAAGCTTTTTTCTGAGTTCTGAAAGTACTTAAAGCTGTAGGTGGGTTAGATTTCCTCTCATGTTACTAGAAATTGCTACAGCATAAAAGTGATAGCAAGCAGGTCAGTCCAGTTTGAAAGCTGGAAGTTTAACTGAGAAAGGGACTGACAACTCTCTGACTTGCACTGGGCACTGTAAAAAAAATGCAGTGGCAAAGGAAGAGAAAATGATTCTCTGTTTTTACTATTGCTAGGCCAGAAGAATGCAGCAGCAGCAGCAGCATTTGTGATGTTAAAGGATGTTCTACTTCCAGTTATCCTCTCATCTGTTATGGTCATTTTGCCATGGGAAAGATGGGGACACAGTAGTTGCTTTGGACCCAGAATGTGGCCTGGTGTTAGTAAAGACTCATAGCACCTCAAAGACTTTGATACCTATACCTTTTTAATGAGACATGAAGATCTTTTTTAGCTGAGACAAGTTCATGGGCTTCCATAGGAAGAGCCCCGTCATATTGTTCTGGTTTTGGCTGGGGTAGAGTTATTTTTTTTCACGGTGGCTAGTATGGGGCCACATTTTGGACCTGTGCTGAAAACAGTGTTGAGATGATTTTGTTATTGCTTAGCAGTGCTCGCACAGTGCCAAGGTCTTTCCTGCTTCTTGTATCACCCCACCAGCCAGTGGGCTGGGGTGCACAAACAGCTGGGAGGGGGCACAGCTGGGAGAGCTGCCCTCAACTGGCCACAAGGATATCCCATAGCATATGGCATCAGGCTCCTCATGTAAAGCTGGGAGAAGCAGGAGGAAGTGGGGGACATTCAGAGAGGTGGAATTTGTCTCCCCAGGTTGTCAGTGTGCGTGACGAAGCCCTGTTTTCCTGGAGATGGCTGAACACCTGCCTGCCCATGGGAAGCTGTGAATGAATTCCTTGCTTTGTTTTGCTTGTGTATGCCAATTATGCTTTACCTATTAAACTGCCTTTATCTCAACTCCTGAGTTCTCTCACTTTTACACTTTGGATTCTCTCCCCCATCCCATTGCAGGGGTGAGTGAACAGCTGTGTAGGGCTTAGTTACCAGTAGCAGTTAAACCACAACATGTATCTTCTTGCCCGAGACCACAGAAATTTGACCTAGTCCTCAAAGCAACAGTCATCTCATTGGGGCTGGGCTGGTACAGAGACTAATCTTCCACGTTGACAATCACAGGAATGAACTCACCATATCAGCCAGTCAATCTTGCAGTTTTGTACTGCAGGAGGTACAGGCATCTCTTGGCAAAGCAGAATAGTAAATACATAGAGAGGGCATGGGTTCAGGGCACCCTCACTTCTACTGGAGAACAGAACAATGTAGGATAGGCTTTCCCCCAGAGGGCTGTTGTGCCTCCTGTGGCTAGATCTGCTTCAACAGAAAGGTCTAGAAGAAGAACAGACAACTGGTGCAAGAGGCCTATACCTATAAGATGGATAGCTGCTACTCAGACAAAGAAAGGGGTAAGGGGAGAGTAATTTCTTTACCAATGCTGAAGACGAACTTGCTTACCACTGGTCCTGGAGTGCTCAGCAAGCCCTGAGGATCCTGAGTCATGCTTCTCTGGACACCTTCCCCATGGGATGGAGCTGCTGGTGGCTGCAGCATCATTCACTCCTGGGGGGTTTTTCTCTGGATGCTTTGTGCAGCTTCAGGGGAAAGAAAGAGAAGAGACTGTAAAACCACCTGAGAATCCTTTAAATGTTGCTGTCTGTGACAGGATGCATGTGGGGATGTCTTTCTTTCCCTACTGTGGAAAGGAGAAATATGTTTTGAATTTGTTCATTCTTTCATGGTAGTCACAAGAAAGATGAAGATTTATTCAAGTTAACATTTTTAGGTAGCCAATATTTTAAAAAATTCCCTGCAATTTTTTTCCTGAAGAGGAGAATAAGTGTAGGAATCAGGGGCTTATTAAGCAAATAAATGAAGGAACTTCCCTTTAGTCCAATTTTTTTAATGATTTCCTGTCAAAATACTTTGATTTTCTTTTTTTTTTTGTTTACTTTTTGATTTGTTACTAAAATAAAAATTTAAAACCTCCCTAAATATTCAACTTAATATCCAAATTTCACAAAAAATTATTTTGTTTAAACCATCTTGACTAGTCTTTTTCACAGCCATGGAGCCCTTCGTGGCTGATGCCTTGCCTTAGTGCTACAGCACTGAATTAATGCTGCCATGGGGCTTACAAGAGTAACATTTGTGAAGGCTCTGGCTTTTATGTTTGCTTGCTTGTTCTTAAAGACAGGTTTAAAGGGGCTTTGAGGCCCTGAAATGGCCCTTTCATTCCGGATTAAGCAATAGCTGTCAATGGAGATTGGTTTTCCTCACCTTGTTTTCATACAGAGCTTTCATTCTGGTAAAATTCAGCTTTGTCCCTAGTTGGCCAGAAGAAGTTCTTCATTCGTGTCACCTTGTCCCTTCCCTGCCTTTGCTTTCTCGGTGATTTTTTGGAACACAACCTTTCTGGATGAGGATGTGCAGGCAGCAGGCAATAAGCAGGGAGCTGCTCCACCCAGTGGCTGCAAGCAGCAGGCACCACACATGCTTCCTTAGGAAAAAAGCTAAGGAAATCTGGAGTGGAGGTGTTTGAGCAAAGGATGCATACCTCTGCCTCTGGGGAGATCATATCCCATCACATCCCGTCTTCCGCTGCTCCGGCTCCAAGTGGCATGGTGCAGTGAGGGAGCCAAGTCTGAACCCACAGAAGAGCTGCACCGGGTACAGCGTTACTCATAATGCTAAAGCTGGATGCTTGTTGCCTTGGGCTTGTCTACAAAGGCTGGACAGCCTGTCCTGGACCTCCAAGGAAAGCCAGGGTTCCCGGACTGAAATCAGTAGGTCTGGAGCCCCTGGTAGCTGGCCCAACTGAGAGCACATGGTGCACATAGCCCTGGCAAGGGAATGATGGAGCTGCCACAGCTAAGGGCAGGCAGGGCTCATTGCACCAAAAGTAGCACAGTGCAAATATATTTGTGCTAGTCTGACCCCATGAGACCTGGCTGTGAATAAAAGCAGTCCTTACTTTTAGTAGTACAGTATATCAAAGCTTGCATGTTGAACACACATTCCCATAAATCATATACAATATACTGATAGTTGGGGGCCAGGAAAATCTGCTTCTGCCCTGGCCCTTCCCTCTCATGAGTTTGGCACTGGGCACAGTCAGACAGGTTTCTGTATCAGGCAATACTGGGGGCTCTGCGTATGAATGCTGTGAAGCCTGGGCAGAAGCACTCCTGCTCTGCTGACTCACCCAGACAGGCAGTCCAGGCCAGACTCATCATCATCAGTTCTGAAATGTTAACAGCCGAGTCCCGTGTGGGGAGGGTAATAACTCAAAGGAGGGACAAGGTCAGAGGACATGCAGTTTATAGAAATCCTTTAAGGTTGAAACTAAGTACAGCACTATTTTGGGAGGAGGTAAGCTTGCACAATAAACCACTGAACAGCAGAAGCTACTCAAAATGAGTTGCAGAGATGGAATTTTGCATGTCCCATTCTGCAAAGGGATAAACCTAAGGGAGATTTTAAAATATGTGTTGTGACACAAGCAGCCCTACATGTAAAGAGAAGACTCCTGTGTTCCTCATGTGAAACAGCCAGTTAAGATTTGACCCTCGAGTACATTTTGCAGGAGACTAGAATGCCTCAAGGCCATCTCATGCCAAAACAGCTCTTAGTTCAAGATCTAATCCTTGTATTTTTAGGCAAGAGTCTGCAACATTACTCTGTTTCCTATGTTAAAACAGAGTGCTGTTACTGTTATTATTTGACAGCTTTACACTCCATCGGCTGTGAGAGAATCAGGACAGTTCATTGAATTGTACAAGGTGCCGCACAGATTTATAATTGATGGTGCCCCCTTGAAGCATCCCCAGTGCCTTGCAGCAGGCAGGCAGAACAAGCCCTAGCAGCAGGTGGTTCCATTTGGTGCTTAACAAAGCATGGCAGGCACTATTCTCTGCTGACCAGAAATTGAGATTGAAGCTCTTTGATGCCTTCCTCCCCCAGATTTGGGTGCATGGAGGGCCTGGCAACATCAGGCAACTTCTCTGCTCCCCCAGGCTGCTGGGAAGATGTTGAACACACCACTGCATAGATTTGGGGAAGCGCTGGAGCCTGGGATCACTTCAGGATTAGGCTTTCACAGAGAACAGGCTTCTTGCTCCTGAAGGGACCTGGGCTAGGAGAGAAGGGTAAGAAGTCAGGGGAACTCATCCCAAGCATGCTATCACTACAGCACTAAAACAAGCTTTTAAGCAGGGGCAGCCTCTCTCCATGTCTCCTCTCCAAATTCACATCAGGCTATAACAATGTTTTTGTCTTGGGCTAGCTGGCCTGGTGCGGACCACACACCCAACTCATTATGGTTTTCCATAATTAATAATCTATTCATCTGGCAATGTGGATGCATGAAAACCACATTTATTTCAGACCTATGGTGTTAAGTTTTATGACACTGCTCCACAGCTGCTGCCCAAATGAATAAATTGTTGTAAGATGATATAAAAATTCCCAATTGCAACTACACACATACTAGTTCTCTGCTCTGTAACATGGCATGGTGCTGGCTATGCACTGACTGCCAAGTACTTGCGGGACTGATAAGCCTTTTCACCTTGCTTCAAATGCTGAGAACTTTGGGGGACAGAGGAATGTGACCTGTCAGAGGTGACCAAAGAAGCCATTTTGATCTGAAGAATAAGTCCAGAGGAAAAAGAGACAATGTGTGTCAAGCTGTCCCTTGAGTGTGATCTCTGGACCAGCCTTGCTAACTGCATCGCTTTTGGCCTCCTGACAGGCCCTTTGGTTCCTCATGGTGCACCTGATGGTCTCCCCAAGAAGAGCGGCTAGGGAACCCAAAAGAACTTGCATTTGCTGAGCAGAAAGACCTCTCTGTTAAATTACTCTGCGCCCTCTTTGCAGCACTTGCAAAGATGATGTAGGATAAGGACCAACCTTGTGTCATCATGGCAGTAGTGATGATGCAAAGCACTTCAGATGCCAGGAGGACAGGCAGGTCTCTGCACAAGTTGCTACTAGTATTATACAGTCTCTTTCTCACAATGGCATTAGCAGGACTTCAGGGAATTGCATTTGCTCACATAGAGTCAGTTAGATTCTCAAAATGTTTCCTAGAAGCAGAAGGATAACAAGGATGAAAAGAACAAGTTGATCAGAGAAAAACACTGTTGACAGGTTACCTGTTGGCATTCTCTCACCTTCTTTTCATGGGTAGGAGTGGTGTCAGTTTTTGACGCTACTTCCAGTTTTTCTGGTTGTTGTTTGATGGTACTTCCAGTTTTGCCGATCCACATTTGCTTTTAGCAAAAGTGAGACCGGTGCAGAAGGATGAGTCTCCAGCAGCAGGTAAATGCAGTTTTGTCTCCAATTCTTGCTGCTTTTTGCCAGGAAGACTAGAGGGTACTACATACAACTTCATCACCAAATCCTGCTTCTTACCTTTACTCCTTGTGCCCTGGGAGAACCATGCTCTTCAGCCAATTCTGTAAGGACAAATTTTTCTCCACTCGAACTGCTTGTTCTTTTTCAGCTTACTCAACTGAATACAGCTGAGTGCTTCAGCTCTGAGCCTACTGTAGAAAAAGGGCAGAAAATTTTGATAGTAATGACAACAGACATACACAAAGGAGCATGAATGGGCTGGCCTTCAGGACGTGGTTGGGGCACAGGCCTACAGAGGATGTACCTCATCTTGTTGCCCTTTCTTTTTAATCCATGCGCTCAGTGTGGCTGCAAATTTGTGGTCCCAGGAAGCAGTAGCAGTCCTACACTGCATCCAGCTGCTCCTTGGGTCCAGTGAGCTGCCAGATGGCCCTAGGAAAGAACCTCCCAGTGTGGAAAAAACTCTGTTTCATAAGCCCTGAGAGCAAACCAGCTGTTCGTATATGGATGATGTGTTCCAGCATGGGTTTCATGCTTACCTAACTTATATAAATGGATGCATCAAAATACAGCCATTTTCTTTTAGCTGAAGGACACTTGCAGCAGCAATTTTACAGACAATGCTTATAGGTTAAACTGACCCTGCCTCCACCTCACGCCCAGCTAAACAACTGAAAACTTCATCACAAGAAGCACTGAGGCACAGCTGGGGTACATTCTGCTTCTGCTGCTGTTTTAAGATTAGCAACCACATCCATTCATCCCCAACAGTGGATGTAAAAAGCACATTTCTTATCACTTGACAGCTGATTCTACCCACTGAGAAGAAACTCCGCTGTCTACAACCTTGATTCAGCACAGCGGGAGGAAAATGGCCTATGACAATCACACTACACATCTAAAACACCTTACAACCATAAAAAGGAAGGAGGAGGAACAGCAATGGAGCAGAGCTGCCACTTAGAGAAAGTTAAAGGAGTATTCTTGAGAAAAGTGAGTTTTGCTAGAAAACCGGGATGTGCAATTTTTTTAATCTCCAGTCTGCATCTGTAGAAGATATGAAGCAAGAGAATAGGAAAATCATGCAGTAAGAGCATTACACGCTTGCTTTTACCAGGGAACTACTGCCAAACTACCAGCATGCTTTCTTCTTTATCGTGGCAGCTCTGTGGTATCAATAGCATTTACGTGCTGAGAAATATACAGTTGCCCCTCAGAAACACAGCTGACAACCAAAGATAAATCAGCTCTGATTTCTTAAAGGAACAGAATGCAACAATTATGCTGGAAATAACAAGTGGACTACAGATTAAAAGTAATAATCATAAGCTTCAGGATCTTTTCCTCATCAGGCAGCATTCAGGCCGACAAAGGAGAGCAATTTATTACAGTAGACTGGCTTCAACACAGCCCCCAAGTGCGTGGCTGCACCACCCCCTTTCACCATTCCAGCACTGACGTGCTCCTTCACAGTGTTCGGGTTTTTTTTGACAGAGAGCATTGTTCCTACCCGACGTTTTTACAAGCAGATTTCAAAACGCTTCACAAAGAAAGCGAAGCTCCTGCTTTCAGTGGGAATCTGAGGCAGAGGCATGAAATGACTTGCACAAGGTTATTCCTCTTCCCAAAATGACCCCACGTGCCGGGGCCGGCTGCGGGTGGCGCCAGACACCGCCAGAGGGCGCGCTGGCCCTTCCCAGCGCCGCTGGACCCGCGCATCCCGGCGGGCGGCGCCGCTGGACCCGCGCATCCCGGCGGGCATCGCCGCTGGACCCGCGCATCCCGGCGGGCATCGCCGCTGGACCCGCGCATCCCGGCGGGCATCGCCGCTGGACCCGC